>JAQMCX010000025.1:5309998-5345623 GCA_029814765.1 Acanthurus leucopareius
ACACACACACACACACACACACACACACACACACACACACACACACACACACACACACACGCACACACACACACATAAACAAAACTAAAACATGGAATTAAGAATTGCAAGGACAGAAGTTAATGGGAGGGAAGCAAAGACATAAGAAGTGATTGAGGGAGGGTCACCGCATGTTTTTTCATATGCTAAAGCAGTTCAGTGTCTGCATGTACACGCCTCTGGAATTGCTTCGTTTTTGACATTGCTGTTGCTCAGATTGCAACTGGTGTGACCAGCAGCTGATAGGACTTGTGGTCACTCTGACCAATATCCTTTTGCCTAACTTGCATGAAGACAGATAAATCTTTGTATGCCTTTCAGTAAGTGACAATTTGGAGCTTCGCTTCAGGAGATGTATGGTAATAAGAGTATCATTTGTTCCGTCACTAGAAATGCCAGTAACAATGTCAAGATAAATGCATCATTTTAAATTAAGATGCAGTAGTTTAACTTGATTTACATCATCTCTTTGGGTATATATCTACAATTTTTGCTTCATATCTGTCTTATTGTCTATTTTATTATCAGTGTCAATCTATGTTTCTGCTTTGTTTCCATCCTCGTATAATAATACATTAATACATCACAGGCTGATCACATTGTGACAATGCTGTGTCATTCAGTAGAATATAACTTTTCACTTATTTCTCTATGCTGACCCCAACTTTCTAGCTAGCTAGCCACTAGCTGCTCTGTCAGCATGAGCAATAACTCTTCTGCAAATTCTCAAAGGATTAATGAAATGAAACAATTTCATTTTGATGGATGGAGCCTGTAACAAGCGGTGTCAGATTCCTATTATAGCTCAGACGTGTCATCCAACAAATTTCTCTCACAACATACTGTAACCACAATAAGATAACCATGTCAAAAATGTCAACTATTATTAACTGCGTTTGTGCATCGTACAGTGGCAGAACTGAAACTGATGAGAATAGCTTCCTGTCAAAACTAATGTATTTTTAAATAAGCTAAGATAAAGGACAGATGAGTTTGAAGAGGGCCTTTGCCACAACATTTACATCTCCTTGTGCAGACCATACTGATTATGTATGTAAATTTTTAAAAAAAAATTAAAGCCAAAACAGATGAGTTTGGGCAAGAGGTGCATGTCTGCTAAGACATAAAATAAGTGAAAGAATAAATGAAAGAACAATTTGGTCTGTCAGTATAGTCGACAGTATTTTATCCTTTATTTGACTACGACATGTCCAATACTAAATTCATATATATCCTGAACAGTTTAAAAGGTCAACCAGTTGATTCAACAGCTCATCTTGAAACCACAGATGTGGCTATGCCCCCGGTGCCTTGACAAAGAAATAACAGTGGTGGAGATTAAATTTCATTTTAACCATTGCAATTGTGTATTTTCATGACCATGTAGCACTTCGAAAAAAAACCAAAAAAAAAAACCCATCATGACTCCCACCTATAGAGCCATGTTTTAACAGATACATACACCTGAATATCTTAGAATTATATACAATAATCAGTGGAGCGAGTGTTTAACTTTTTTAATGGTCCACTACAAAAACGTCTGCTCTGATCTGCTCTTTTCAAATAACAATTAGATCAAATGTGAGTTTAGTGCTGCAGACCACTATTGTTTTCCCATTGGGTTTGAAATATTGGAGGACTGCTCTCATGTTATGTCTCACAGGTTACACACCTATAAAGAAGTCCAGTTTTAAAGCAGATCATTTACTAACATAAATTCATCTTAATGAAGCTGAAGTTCTAGTCAAGTTTTTCAGTCTGCTAGTAACCTTTTTCTTTCAAGTATGAAGCTTGTTGCTTCATATGTGGTCACGTCACTGCAACCCAAAAGTGTGATCAGTACCAAAGCTGTTTTGTTTTGTGCATTATGCCTCCAAATGCTAAGTGTGGTCTGACTGCTAACCATGGTCAGCTGAAAAAGAAGAGGAAGTATCAGTCTTAACCACTGATTCACACATGAGCTAGCATGAAAACTGCAGATGGGGCTGAACTTTTTGTTTTTTAATTTCCTCAGAAATGATGCAGCCTCAATACACTGGAAGGCAGCTGCACAACGAAGCATGTGGAGTTGCAAAAAACAAAAAGATAAAACAATCTTTCTTAACTTTTTGTTATGACTTTAATATTCAAACAGCTGTTTGAATGATTAGAACTCTTGCTTGATTAATTTCCCTGCTTACATTCAGTTGAAGGCAATTTAATTTCTGCCACAAGAGCTCACAAAATGTGACTCTACTACCTGAATGTGGAAACAATCTGGATGTTGGGAGGAAGAATGGGTGGAATGCAGGTCCTTGGACGAGGGGGAGGAGAAATCGTGCTTTCAGTAATCGCAGCACAGATGGTTCAAGGACCCTTTCTTTTGACGGATGTCAGAGCTCATGCAGGGTTACAAAAAGCAGTCATCTTCACGGGACATGATAAGCCTTTTAGTGGGAGTTTTGTTTAATTCGAACAAGGAGGTCAGAAGTCAGAAGCATCAACTCATCCCTTCAGGATCTGTTTTCAGCATCTCAGAAGTTTTGGAATGACTCTTGGATGAGTGTTTTTGTAATCCCTGACAAATCTGTCATTTAGAACTTAATGACTAATAGCCTGCCCTGCTTTTCTGGTTACTGAGGAAACTACTAAGATCCTCAGAACTATCCTGTCCCCATATTTGGAGCAATGATGCATCATATTCAAGGTGACACAGTATGATTCTGCAGTAAAATGTTTTGAGATACATTATGTTTGGAACTGATTCAGCAAAGTCTTGAGAGGTTTTGTAAACTTTGTTAATCAACTAGTCGATTTAAACCAGAAGAGCTAAACTGTTATAACTTCAAACAGTCATTTTTTCCACATTTCTTTGCATGAAAAGGCAATCATTAGGAGTCAACTTTATTTTTCTTTGCTATCTTTTTGCTACTTATTCTTGTTTGTTTTTTTTGGTTCTGTTTGAGTAGCTTCCTGTCAACTGCTTTAACCTCCATCTCCCACGATTATCTCTTTAAAATGATGTCAAAGTACATTCAATATTTACAGCAGGAGTTGCACAACTATGAAGATGTTGGTCAAAAGTTTAGGATTTCTATTTTTCTTTTTTTATGGCCAGTAAAGAAAGTTAATATGTCTTAAAGGTCAAATTTTATGGCCCCAAATGGTCTTTAATGACTTGAGATTCTCTTCTCTGTTTTACTTATTAGGTGAAAAATCTCTAAGCAATGAAACTGGCCTTGGTTCATAAAACCATAGGTTAGGACAACAAGTGGGCTGTGGCCCATCTCTGAGGAATTTTGCAATATCAAGCAAGAATATTTCTACATGTCTAAAGTGGAAAGGTTAATTGACTTATTTCACAGCCCAAGGCTGAAAAATGCTGGATCCCTTGCTCTAGTAACCCTCCCCCTCATCCACCGAGGCTGCCGGATGTGTTTCAACCTAGTTTAAAGTCAAATGTACATGAAATTCCAAAAAGGATACAATTTGATGAAAATAAGCCCCAAACTTAAAAAAAAAAAAAAAAAAAAAAAAGTTTCCATACTTTTAACTAAGCAGAAACAGACAACAAATGTTCTTCATTAAGCAACACCATTTTGAGGATGTGGAGCTAATAATTAACAGAGCCACAGGCCTAATTTATCAAGAGAAGTGTAAAAGCTTCTCACTCTCCACTACAGCATCAAAAACCCCCCGAGGTTTGTAGCCGTGGGTGGTGGATAAACAGTCTCCTCAGTATCACCTGTGGATACACAAATAAACTCACATAAACAAGCACAAAAAGACCATTTGAGACCCAGATCAATACTAATTAGGGACCATCAAAAGGCCTCGGATAGCATGGAGGGAGCTTATGGCTATTTTTAGGAGAGGCTGATACAATGAACTAAAACAAGAAATTAAGCCTTTTTTCTGTTATAACAAATCTTGGGTACATGTTAGAATGAAAAAGTGGAGATCATGACTTTTCAGGGAGAGTGTAGTGATAGTTTTTAGTGATGGTTTCCATTTTCATTCAAAATTTTGAATGACCAATCCCCTATAAAGAGCAGTGTCTCTCACTGCTAACTCAACAAAGTGAGGTTGAAGAGAGTTGGATGTGTAATTTAAAGATATAATTTGTAAAGTTTCTGCATCACGGATATATTTAGTTGAGTATATTTTTCAAATGTTTCCAACGATGCTCAACCAGAGAGACATCTGCCATTTCATTCGAGGTAACAGTGTGTTTCATATCCTCACCTGTCACTAAAAATTCCTGCCTAACATTAGCTAAAATGTAAAAACAACAAGGAACCAAGTCACTGAACATGACAAAATATTACATGATTTAAACTTTGATCTGTCACTTCATCCCTGAACAGTTCTGTCTGAGTCACATCAGATAGAACAATAAAGACTTCGACTCCCATGATCCTTCTCTATTTCACAATAGCCTCAAACTCAGTCTTTTGTTATTGTTTTAACTGAGAACAGATGCTACTACTAGCAGCAAAATTACATACTGTGTATTTGATGAGAGATTTACTCAGTAAATTGTTACCTCTTTTAAGTGCATATGGAGAAATTACCCAGAATTTTGGGTATGACGGAAATTCAAGAAAGAACAACAGTTACAGCATTTTTTAACAGATGTTTGGTCTCTGGATGACATTAGAGAGAAGTTTCAAGGACTCACCAGAAGTATGCTAATTCAGTCTGTGACATCAAATTACAGCAAATTTCATAGCAAGTGGGCCATGAGTTCTGTTCTTATAGACTAAAATGTTGGACAAATGAACATTTTGACCCGACCTGTTCTGAAGGGCATGTTAAAGAGTCTCCAGAGAATTTAAAAATTCTCCTCTAGGAACATTAAAACCAGTTTTCACAGCATCTTTATTGATATTTTCTGCTTTGGGCAAATATGTTGGACAGTCTCAGCCACCATCACTTGTTGTGCACTTGGAGAAGCAAGTGTTTAAGATATCTCTGCACCACACAGAGTCAGCAGATCTTTAAGTCTACTCCCTAAATTCTAGACTGCTTCAGAATACACTGTTTCAATTTAATGAAGCTCCACAGCAATGTTTATGATAATCCCTGCTATCTGATAGTGCTTAACTTTACTGATAATCCTCCTCCTGTGCATCTTTAGAGTCAAAAGCTATGATATACATCATTGCTTTTGGCTGCACTTATGCAAGAACAACAGAAAGCAGCTGGCCAGAATCTGAGCTAGATGCTGGAATGATAATCAGTGTTTGATGTTGAAATATTGTTGCAAGGTTTGCCTTTTACACAGCATAACTTTGGAGAAATAACACATGCTGCTATATCCTCATGTCACAGACTGAGAGCAAGGACTCACATCTGCCTCTGAGTTATTCGTCTTCATCTTTTGATGTGGTGGAATGATAATTTCACCTAGAATTTTCTGATCTTGTTTTGTTGGAAAGACCGATCCACCTAATCAGTTGAGCCAGTGAGTTCAGCAAGAAGTGAATTTAGTTCATGATAGTGTTGTTGTAATTCAAGGCACAAGTCCAGAGCGCAGCGAGGACTATTGACTCCTGCCGGTCGTAGACAACATCAGGGCGCATACTTTGGAAAGAACCCAACACCACAAGAAATGTTTGAGAACTTGCAATATGCTGCTGGTCATCGTGTTTTAGCACCTAAGTGCTGTCACGGACAGCACCGCTATTTCCTGTTAGATGACAGCTAGAAAATGAAAATCTTAACAGGTTAAGAAAGAGAGAAAGAGAGAGGAGGGGGTGGGAGAAGGGAAGAGGTTCAAAGAAGAACTTAAAAAAAAAAGAAATCCTAACAAACTCGGACTGGAGATCAGCGTGGAAAATCATCACAGATGTCAAACTTCTACTCCCAGACGCAACGCCCGCTTGTTTTTTTTTTTCCCGCTTGCTCCCTTCCACAAATATTTTTTCAATCCCAAAGTTTGAATAAGAGCTTAACTCAAACAAGTCCTTCTTTCCAGCTGCGTCCCCTCGTTCTCAACACTTCTAAGCGCACAACCGAGCGTCTGTAACGGTGCGCGCAGCGGATTCAGGCATCCGCTAATGGCATCAAAGCCGTTATCTGAACCAAACGATTTCCAGCCACGTCTACGTGGCAGGTATACTTTGATTAGGCAGTGTAACGATACCCACGACGCGCATGTATAAGAAGACGCGCATTAGTAAGCAGAGAGAGAAAACATATACATATATATATTTTATACATAAGGACTCATTCAATAAGCGAGATAAGAAGGGGAATACTTACAAAGTATCCTTTTCCAGTGAGAGCAGTAGGTAGGTAGTTAAGCTTACTCCCTGACTGGTTCCTGGATGTCCAGCTCAAGTTTGATTCGGAGTGCCTGAAATTCTCTGAGCAGACAACTCCTAGAGACTCAGCCTGCGCAACTCTTGTGTCAAAGTCGCAGCGGTGTAAAGCAAGACTCCAAATCCAATACACAGCCAGGTAACCCTTTCATTTTATGTCCGTGCAGAAAAAGAAAAACACCACCTCCGAGTCACTTCTATCCCACCCGCGTGTCCCTGTTTTTGAAGTTGTTTTATTTTTTTATTTTTTTATTTTTTTTCCAGCTGAAGTCGCCACGATGCTCTCTGCTGCGTCTCCGTGCCTCTCTGCGCTAGCGCGGCGTCTCTCCCTCTGTCTCCCTCTCTCTCTCTCTCTTTCTCTCTCTTTCTCTCTCTCTCTCTCTCACACACACTCACTGACCGACCGACTGCCTGCCACACACTCTGCAGGAGAGGACCTTTTTCTGACGTCACTCACACTCACACACACCGACACGCACAGACACACACTGCAAAAAATATCTTTTTTATATAAAGGATGCCATTGAAAGTTACTGGACGCATTGTAGATTTTTTTTTTTTTAAATTTTCGAAAAGTGTTTTGTCTTATCAATGCAAATTTAAAAAGGGACTTTTCTTAAGTAAATTGCGTTGTGGGCCATTAAAACTCGGGGATTTTCAACTCTTGAAGCTAGAGAGACATTAACAACAGGTGGCAAGTAACAAGTGCATTTAAAGAAGCAATATGTAAATATGTAAAATCCTGTCATGTGTGATTTAAAGCTCCACATTATCTGAAAGCAACATCACTGTTGTAAAAACAAATTACAGGTTTCCACAAAGGTAATGTAGGGTACCTGCTAACTACAAACAAAACTTTCATAAAGTTCATCACAAAGTTTAGTCTTCAAAAACTTATTTGCATGCTTAAATATTTTTGGCCATGCACTGAAGTTTGCATTAGTGCTTCACACAATTTAGAACAACAGCATGCCCAGTAAACGGTACCTGAACCAGACTTGTAACACCCGGCTAAAACTTCCTGGCAAAACCACCGTCAAACTGCAGTCAACAGTCTCTTCTGTGTCTTCGTCCCTGTCATGTCTGCAGATGCTGCCATGCTCCAATGCCTGCTCACCTGGCTCAGGTTAAAGTGCTGGTTCAGGAGCAACTCCATGTTTCACTTTGTCACCCTTGACATGAAAACCTCTCATGAAAAGCTCTCATGTTAGCGATGTACAAGCATCAGCACTCCCCAGTGCTCTGAGCAGAGTAGGATAGCTGAATGTCTATCAGAGCTAATTTGTAGGCACAGACATAAGCAGTTACAGGTCTCTTTAGCGACAAGTAAAGCTATCTTTCCATCTGGCTCCATAAATCGCTAGTAGTTGAGGCAAAGCAGCCGAAGGACATCAGATGCAAAACTAGCTGACCTTTTCTCCTTAAAACATGTCCACCCAAATCAGTAATAGTTGGTGGTGTAGTGCCATAAAGTGTTATACACTGATTTGCCCGCTCATTTAAGTTATGTAGTGCAAAAAAGGCAATTAGGGCTCCTTTAGACAGAGACACCATTCACTTTGTTGCAAGTAAGTGTGCAGCAAAACAATTTTGAAGCTGATATCTGGAGGTAAAACAGTGCTACTCAGACAATCGGAATTTTCCCACAAAATAGGTATTTTATGATGTGAATGTCCTTTTGCCAAAGACATTTCTTGCAGTGTTTGCAGTTGAGAGTTGTTCTTTTTCCTTCAACGCCTAATTGGAAACACATTTTTTTTTCTCAGTAACTTGTTAAGAGAGAGGGAGACAGGAAAGGAGAGAGGGGTGGGGTGAGGAGGAGAGAGAAAAAGGAGAGCCTGAGACTGACACCAAGTGACTCAAAGACATATTGTGTTCCTAACCAATTAACCCCTTTACACAATATACTGGAAATATTTTCTCCTGTCTGAGAGTGCTGGTGTCCAAGTCAAGATTAGACCTTCTCATATGAAGCTCTCAGCTTTTGAGAAATTCTTTGGTAGGGACAGTTACGTCTGCCAGCTTTGCACCATCTGTGAACACTTAGTGAGGTGTTTGTAGTAGACCAACCACCGCGGCTGTGGAAAGAAATGCAACATTAAAGCCACGATTCATTGAACAATATAACATTTCTTATTTGTCTCATTAGGTTGAATATGTCATTGAATTTAATTAAAGACCACTTTACAAGCATGGCATAGATATTACCCATACACCAAGAGTCATGCATGAATCAGGACAGCAGACACTTTTGAGGCTGGGGTGAGACTTCATAATTAATAGCCCAAAAAGACCTGGTAGAGTGGAAATTCTTGCTTAGTAATTCATTTTTTTGCCTAGTAGAGCTGAGATGACTCTTATATTAGTCATTGAAAGCAAAAATTAGAAACTATCAATTATTTTCTAGAAAAAAACCCCCAAAAGACTCCTCAATTGCAGCTGCTAAAATTAAGGATTTTCTGTTTTTTTCCTACTTGTGCGATAAAAACTTAATATATTTAGTGTTTTTTTAAATATTGCTTAGACAAAACAAGACATTTGAAGATATTGGCTTTGACATTTAGGAAACTGTTATTTCTTCTTTAAATTTTCTTACTGTTTTCTGACATTTTACAGACCAAATGATGAACTGAGTTGTCAAAAATGATCTGCACTTTTTCTGCCAAAATAGGCTGAAACAGTGTCATTGTTCCTGTAATTACTGCCTGGTGTTCAATGTATGTTCTTGGTCAAGTAACAGCAGGGGTGTAAAGCACAATGGTAACATTGTGACAGTGACAAAAGCTGTAAATGTGGCATCTAATCCCATGAACCCTAAAAACTCTCACATCCCTGTTACAACCACACAATTCAGCATGACTTCAGGCATTTGCTTCTCTGCCACCCACATTGATTTTCATAGAAGATGGTTCCCATATATCCATGTGGTTCTCCTTAAAAATGGAGAGCACAAAATACAGTAGTAATGTGGATAAAAAGAAGGAAAAACAAAATACAAAATTACTTATTTTGAAAGACATGTATATGGCCACTAGTAGTGCCTGGCATCCTTGAGGGAGAAGATTGGAACCACACAGAACCTAGTCATGGGGAAATCTGTTTTTCTTGGATGTTTTGTCAAAATACTTGCATGACCACTGTGCTACATTTGTGCTCTTTTTGTGATAGAAGCCCCTCTATTTCACACAGACCTAACAAACCAAATTTAAACCATGGTGTCCCACAATGGAAAGCAAACATCTACCAGTTGGCCAAAGGAGAATCCCACCTACTGTACAAGAAGTGAACTCGCACGCCTGCAGGCAGATTTATGCTTGTTTGTATATGCTGTTTTTTTTAAGTGATGACCATAAATTTATCCTTGCTTTGAAATGGACCGTTCAACTGTAAGCAGGCACAGCAACCATAGTAGAAGTTGCTGCATTAACTTTATGATATATATATATATTGCATTTCACTGCATTTCTTAAAGCTTCTTCCCTATTGTCCTTTCTTGTTTTATTATGTTAAATAAACCTGTGTTCCTTGTAGAAATTCTCAGGCGTTATCTGTCTCTGAGTGAAAGCAACTAGGAGGGTTTACTTACATGGCCATGAATTGTGTCAGTCCAAGGACAATGTCATCTGTCTGTTCACTATGGATTATCAGGCTTTAGGCCAACAAACAGAAAATGAGACAGAGAGAATTTTTATTCCATCTTAAGTTCTCGTCGGTTTCACACTCATTACTTGCTGATCTTGAGAAGTGAATGGAAATGTTATTGATGTCAAAATAGTAGAGAAATAAGAGAGTGTTAATTGCAGAACTGGTAATGAGGTTTTGTTTTTATGTCTAGACACTCTGCCCATCAAAACATCCATGTGAGGGAAATTAAAGCTCAGAAGGTTGTTAGCAAGGTCTTTGCATGTGGCTCCCATCACTATTTTAGCATGGGTAAGGTTTGGACTGGGCTGTGGCCCAAAACGTACCTCTCTTGATTGGTTAAAGGTCAGTCAAATACTGAAGTACAGATTTACTGCCGTGCAGGCCAATTTTGATGTTTATTTTCTTAGTCTTTACCTAAAATTACATTCTTCTCAATCTTCTTTTGAGTCACCTCTTTAATCTCCCTCATCATGTGTTCATGTTTCTCCACCAATGCAATTTACTTCTGTTTCTCATGGCAGTTATACAGTGGATGGATTACAGTAATTCAGTGCTTAACACTTTATAAGTTTCAAAACAATACTTGGAAAACATTACATTCATTACTGTTCATCATGAGTTATGACACCCAACTAGTGGTGACAAGCTAGTGATGAAAGGAAACACTTAAGTGGTAGAGAGTACATTTTATCCCAGCAGAGTTACCCCATAAGCAGCACACTGACTAGCACACTAAGTGACTTAATATCTTAAAAGAACAACATTGAGTGCCTCACACCCATATCTATTGTTCTTGGTCATATCAACTCAATAAAAAAAATGTTTACTAAAAGCAAACATATTCTCCTCACAAGGTAGTTTAGTCATAATTCACAAGAGTTGTTTTTATTGTTTCACACCCAAAGGCTCAAACACCATCTGGTAGCATTTACTGAGGTGTAGTAAACAATCTAACATAATTGTAGGAATGGAAGAGCAGAGGTCACAGAAATGCATCTCGGAAACTTCTCTCTTAGTTGCTAGATGCCTGAACTTCATAAAAAATCACCACAGTCATTCCTCAGTTCTGTCATTGCTCCGCTATTGTGGCTAATATTCTGATCACTGGTCAAGGGTATTTTTTTCCTCATGCAAATCTGACTGTGGACAAAATGTATGCTGTCATAGGAAGCAAACACATAATAAAAGGCTTGCATGCATCTCAAAATTTACTTGATGGATTGGCCCAAAATGTTGTACAGATGTGTATGGTTCTTAGACATGAGTGAAATATCTCAAAAGTTTTTTTCTTTGAAAGGATGAAACGATGAAATGTTAAGAGGAAGATCCTTTGACTTTTCATCCAGCATCATTATTTGATTAAAATATATTTCAATAATTACAGTTTTCACCTAAAACTCTCAGATTAATGACATTTTTAAGAGTCTCAGCTGAATTTTGGGCGTAGTGCTCATTACCAAATATGAACACGCCATTCCCTAAACTAGCATGGGGTCTGTGGTTGACATTATGCTTGCTCAATCAACATCAGCATGTTGGTGTCGCCATTGTGAGAATTTTAGCATGCTAACTTTACCATTTGGTTTAGTCTGTTTTTTAAATGTCTCACACAAAAAAACTATTATCAAAGTATCCTGAATAATAACTAAGCTGGGTTAGCATCGATGGTAATTTGGCAAATTTGTTTAATACTGTGAGAGCAATGTTGTATTTGCCCGGTACAAACCCTGTGTGATATGGTCTCTTGACTTTAAAAGGTAGACGTAGCCACGTGCTGCTTCATTTGACATTTACTTAAGTAGATAAGGCAGGTTTAAGACTGTTTATCTAAGCCAAGGACCTCTTTTTATGCACAAACTGCACGACTGATCAACCCCAGCTTAATCCCCCTATACAAAAGGCATTTTACATTTTTTTAAGCATTTAAAGACAAGTTAGTATCACCTCTACATTCATCCCCATGGTGGTGTTCAGGGAGGCTCAGACAATCGGAGAATTGAAAAGGCCAGAAAGAGAGAGTTTAGGGGTTTAGACAGATGACAGATGAGAGAGGGAGGGTGAGACACAGGGGTTTCAGAGGAGAGTTAAATTTCAGTAGTGGAGCCAGAGAGGGAAAGAGAGCGAGGGGTTAGGTAGGGTGAAATAGAGAAAATGGAAGAAGAAAGTGGAAGGGGGGAAGAGAGAAAAGGCTACATAAACAGCCCAGGGGCAGGGAGATGAATTACATCACAAAGTAAACAAAAGTAATAGGCAGGAGCCTGAAAAGAGGTGATTATGAGCTATCATATGTGTAGATACAATATGCTTGAGTAAGGAAAGCCACCATATGAAAAAAAATGGTAGAACAGAAAATTAATAAAACTAAATCAAAAAATAGAATAAATGCCAGTCAGGCACTTTGAAACAACAGCGCAGAGGAAAAAAAAGGGACAAAACATAATGCCACCGTCTGTCTATCATGTGGTTTATCATGTTATGTAAAATTTCAAAGTAAAGTTTATTGAGCAATACACCATGTCAACAGAATTTTGTTGTTCCTCATTATTTGGATACTAAGCAACACAATGTACAATTTCAACCTCCTGCTAACATTAGGGGACTTTTCTCCACAAGAGATGAAAGTGTATCAAAAATACACATCTATGTAAATAAATAAATTTCCCTCTACCAAATTTATCATACTAAACCTCAACTTCCTCTTTCTTCTGAGCCCTGCTTTCCTTTATTTTTCTCCTCTGACTCACAAACTTGATCATCCTGATCACTTATCTGACAGTCTAAACTACACAGACCAGATGCTCATATGTTGACAGTCTGAATGACTTTGTAACAGCGTGTGCTTGTTTTCCAGTCAGTATCCCTCTCTCTTTGCTCTCTGTTATTCTCAGAGAAAAAGAGTTATGAGATGGAGATGACAGATTAGCCATGGTGATTTCCTTTGTCTCAGGTGGTGACATATATTAATGGCTTTTCTCTGCTGATGACTGTAACAGTGATGAAGTTTTTTTTTTTGTTTGTTTGGTTTTTTTTTGGGATGGGCTCTTGTAAACTGGTTTATGGTCATCCTAAGCCACACAGTGTTGTCATCAATGCCAGGCCGTTGTTACAAAAGGAATTGAAATAAATAGATAAATAAATAAATAAATAGATAAATAAATAAATAAATAAAATTGTTCCAATATCCACTCAAATTAAATGAAACTGATGGTAGATTTAGGATGTTGCAAGATAAAAACATGTCATTTATCTAACACAGATTACGATCACTGATTTTCATCCCACAGCCTGAGCTTTATTGGCTTGGAAAATATACTGTACATTAGAAAGGATCAAATAAATAGTTTTACATTTTGAAAAATATTCACTCTCTGGCAGTTGGAAGCAAAGATCAATAACCTACTAACTATCCTTTAAACAAAAGGCATAAAGCAGCTGATTAGCTCAGGTAAGCATAACGATGGAAAACAGAAGCAGCTAACGCAAAAAGGGTCCAAAAGTCATAGAATCCAGAGCCCCTCACAATATATATATATACATATATATATATAGCTTGTTTTGTTTGATCTATGCAAAAACAAAGGGGCAAAACAGCGTGCTGTTTTGCAGGAGTTTAATTTATCAAAGAATTATTGACATTTACTCTGTGGTTCTCCGTGGTTTTTGAACAAATACTGGTTTTTGAGCTGCTGATAATTGTATTTAGGTGCCTTTAAATAGTGCCTGCTTGGCCTTTGGTCAGTTAGTCAGCTAACACAGTTAGCCCACTCATGCACACGTGCACTGTATCTACAATTCTGTTGCTCTTAATGGCTCTAATAATTTTTTTATCAGCCTGAACAACATTACCAGATGAACAAATCTCTTTTATTCCCACCAACAGACAACCATCTTCCACCCTTATCAATCGACCTGCGTACGCACACATACACTTACGTTAATGCTGTCATGCATTCAGGTAGGCAAACATATGGTCACACAGTGAGACTCACAGAGACAGAGGCAATCAGGCAAGTAGGCATGTGTAAACACACACACACACACACACACACACACACACATGCACACACCCACACACACACGCGCTTTCTCACACACACACAGAGGCGCACACACAGCTGTTAGGTGACAGCTGTTTGTTATTAAGTCTGTGAGGTCGGTGAGGTCTGGTGTTTAAAGTGACCCAGACTCCTACTGTGGCATCAGAGTCAATGCACTGGTGTGCAGGCCTATATGTGTGTGTGTAAAATGAATTTCAAATGGTTTCTTTTCCCGCTCTTTTGAAGTTTTCAAACTTTTTTTTTTTTGGAAAGCACAAAATTTTCAACACTTTGGGAAATTAGCTTATTACCTTTCTTGCCAAAAGTTTAGGTGAGAAGATTTACACCACTTTTATCTATGTTGATTAAATACGAAGCTAAAACTAAGAGACATTATATGAGATTGGAAACTGGGATAAAAAAAGGTAGCCGGCTCCATCCAGGGGCAAAATTGCCCTTCAATCTTCAAAGTTAAGGCTATTTCTTAATTGAGGGCAGTGACTTTCCAGCATCTCCACTGGTTTCCTGCCAACTTCTTTTATGTTAAGCTAGGCTAATCATCTTCTGGCTGTGGCTTCATGTTTCACAGCTAAATAATAAAGATGATGATTTTTTTCTGCTAACTCTTCAAATCAAATTCCAGTCTAATTTCAAGCATTATCATATGCTATCAGTCAAAACCTACAATTTTCTCAACAGGTTGCATCTATTCATTCACAGATTCCTTCATTTCTAGCATTGGTCCAGTCATTGGTTGTGTATAATGCAGGTGTTTCTTTTTTTGGTAACATGAATTTAGGACAACGTCGAAGAATCAGGTCTAGACGTAGTCTGCTGTTCTTCTTTCATAGCACACAATAGGAGATTGTCACTGAGTAGAGCATGCAGGAAGCAGGAAATGATGCAAAAAGTATGCTAGAGGTTAGATTTCGATATCAGCCCTTATCAACAAAGAGTTCTTGAATCTCGTCATCTGTCCAGTCGGAAAACATTTCCATTGACATCTTCATCGAAATGACCTTTCCTTTCCACCTTTTGTTGTTGATTTCGTCTGGGTTTGCGTCAGTTGCATGTTAGCCAACACCAACATGCTAATTCTTTCACTACTAACTTGCAGCAAAATGTTCTAATCACACATGGGCCCAGTAGGACAGTACACCTTGACTTTGACTTTCGACCAAGGAGACGGCAGAATAAAAGTATGTTTAGCATCAAATCTGACTCTTTCTGACACACACATTTCCTCTAGCTAACCTCTAGAAAAGTTCATGGTCGCAATACATCTGTGAAAGGGATTTAAGTTATGCATGGATGCTACTGTAATTCCAAACAGTTACAGTCTGCAGTTTTTTTAAATTTTATCTAGCTCAAGTAGATTTGATTGTATTGTCATAGAGACTATCATTTTAAACTACTCATGACCTGTGATGCCAGTCAGGCCATCACAGTTAGAACATTTGTATTATTGCATATACCTTCTAATTCAAAACAGATCAAGAGCTGTGATAGGATGCTAATGTAGCCCCCACCAGAGCAGTGCAGCATGGAAAAGCTATTACAGCTGACAGAAAAGGCCTTTTATTTGGAGAACTAAGCTCAGGTTCACATCAGGAACCAATTATCTTCAACTGCTTTCCTCAGAAAGCAGCTGAATAACCCCCCACTTCTACCTTCCTCTTTGTGCATCCCCCATTCCTCTCCTACTCTCTGTCTTTCTCCCTCCATCCCCTCCCTGGACAGTACCTACCTCTCTCTGTGGCTCTATCCCTCCCTTTCCTTCCTTTATTCTTCCCTCTCTTTTTCCCCTTCTCTCTTGCTGGCACCTCACTCTTTTGCTAGCCCTCCTTTTCCTTCCTGTCTCCCTGTCTATCTGCTTTCACTCTTTACTACTCCACCCTTTCCTGCCAACTACGCTTACTTTTAATTTTTTTCCCTACTTTTCCAAAATTTCGCAGTACTTCATTCCACTAGTTACTGTTTTCTCCCCCATGCCCAGCTCCTTCTGCACCCCACCCTCTCTCTCTAATCCCTCCCTTGTTATCATCCCTTTATTCCCATTTACTTCATTTACGTACAATATTCTTAATGTCTCTCTTTTCTTCTTCTTCTTATCTCTTACCGAAAAATATTTTGGCATGAAGCAAAATTTTTAAATTGACAAAAGAAGAAAAATTACAATTTGAAACTTTGGTTGTCGATCATAAACATTTGTTCTTGATGAAAAATTCTGAGACTGTCAGAAATCTAGAAACAAATTCTCACATGCTCCATTTATACAGCCTATTTACAATGGAAATATTGGGCTGTTATTCCGCCTCACCATACTGTGTAAAAGTACAAATAAAGAATGGGGAGGAACAGACACACTGTGGTTTTTCTTTCATTAAACCAGCAGTGGAGGCAATAACAGAAAGACTGAGAGGCTGAAAGCGATTTGTGATGGTAATGGCCAGCAATTAGAATGATTGGCATGGCAAATAATATTTTAATGTTACATCATAGATTATATTTTGTCATATTACACATGATAAAAATAATAATTAAATTCTTTCTTTAAAACTACCTTTTAGCTTGGTCATTCATATTCACTTTAAGTCCCTCATCTTCACCCTGATTTGCTGAGGCCTTCCTTGTGCCCCCCTGGGGGACCGCAGAGGGCCAGGGCCCCCCACTTTAAAAACAATGGTTGTGTTTTTTTTCTCTCTTCTACAATGTAAAGAAATTATTCTGACATATACAGTTTTGAAACATAATCACATCTCTCCTGCTGTGTGGGAAAACACAATGTTAGCTTAGAGTTTGCTGAGGTACTTGAAATTACAACTTGTATTTAAACATTATGAAAACAAAAAACAATAAAAAGACAACAGAATTTAAAATGAAACAGTAAGGGGATTCATTGTCACACAACCCAGTGGGTACTGACGGGTATATGAGGTCTTTCAGTTCAAATTTCACCTGTTAGTGAAACTCAATTAGTTGACATTTCATTTAAACTTAGTTTTCATCTTAAAATCACTGGTTTGGTATTGAAGCACATTGAATTTCTTCCCAAAGGCATGCATGTGGTTAGTGTTTCAGTAACAGGGAATACACATGCACACAGCTTCACACACACACACTGAGCTATGCCATGTCAGTGGTTAAAAGTCTAGTGGTGTGGTACCATGTAAACACACCATGGTTGTGGTAACCCTCACACACTGTGCGCTCTCTCTCTCTCTCTCTATTTCTCTTTCGGTCTGTTTTACGCTTTTTTTCCTGTTGCTCTATCTCCCTCTTTGACTCCTGCTGTTCTATTTCCTGCATCTATGTTAAGTTCTTCTAAACAACTGATTTTATCTGCACTTTTCAATTAGATTTTGCTATAATCTGCCAAAATCCTAGAAAGCACTGCGTCCACTCGGCTGTCTAGACTGTCCTCATCATGGATTGCTGGAGCAGATCCCAGCTGACTTTGGGCGAGCAGTGGGAAACACCCTGGATAGGTTGCCAGTTTATCACAGGGCTAACACACTGAGACAAGCAGCCATTCACGCTCACATTCACACCTACGGGCAATTTAGAGACCCTAATTAACCCAACCTACATGTTTTTGGACTGGGGGAAGAAGCCGGAGGACCCGGAGGGACCCCATCCAGACACAGGGAGAAGATGCTAACTCCACACAGAAAGGTGGGTTGAAAACCACTGATCCACCCATGGCATCATCTGCAGTGTTTATTTTTTACATGACATGTCTGCATCTGCATGAATATTTCAATATATTTTACCTCTGTTTAGTATATTTTCATTGCATTACTGTATTGCAAGCAGCTTTGTAAACAGCACAAATGAGAATTGGTTCACTGCATTTAACCCATCAGAGAAGAGAAGGGGGCCACCATGTTAAGCTTTGAAATAAACTAGTTTTCCAAGTTAGCTTTTTTATTACTTTGAATGCGTTTTTGTAATTTTAACCTGCTTTAATTTCCCACCAACTCCAGGGGAAAATATCCAGTTCAACACAAGCTAATTTAATTAATATTTTTAAAGATTTTCTTTTTTCTTTTTTTCTTTTTTTAACTGAAAACAGATGTTGCTTAAAGTGATGCTGATAATAATGGTGAGTCGGGCAAAACAGTAAAGTTGCTGACTAAAATCAAAACAATGTGCTGAAATATAGCCTTAAACGCTTCATTATGCTTAAAGAAATGACTCAGAGGAGAAAATTAACACTTTTTCATCAAATGTGGATATTTGTTCCATTCTCGATGTAAAAATACTAAAAAATATAAGCTTTAATGATTTTTTTTCATGCTTGTGTTACAGATGGATCACCAGCCAAGAGATTTTACACATGGACTCCATGTAGGTCGATGTGACTAGAATTACCACAAGTGTGTGCTCATCATCATGTGAGAAACAGGTAAATGAATGCATGTCTGCTCTTACACAGTCTCCTCCGCAGTGTGTGTGTCTCTCTCTCTCACACACACACACACACACACACACACAGACATTCTTGGATAAAGAGCTATTTGTTTTAATGGCTGAAGGGAGGATGTGGATCTACCACCCATTGTGACGCTGTGCTGACTGCTGCGATTCTCATGGCATTGTGTGAAGAAAATCAGCACTTAAAACTCAGCTCTCCAGACAATCGGGTCTAAAAACTCCATGTTCGAGCCACAGCAACAGCTGGAGATCTGTCAGTCTGCACAAGTCCAAGATAAGTTTGTCCAAACAGAAACCCAGGTCAGGGCTTTTATAGCAGTTTAAATAACAGACAGCATATTGAGCCAAAGCTGAACAGTCAGGTGCTGTCAGTGGTGCAGGCTAGCTGCCTGGATGTTGGAAATATGAGCTCGAGTATACATTCACATATATAATTCTAAATGTACATCTCAACAATTTCTTCTGTTTAAGTTTATTTTTTCGACAAATCCTTTGGTGGTTACTGAATAAGCTGATATAATTTATAATAGCCAACCATAATGCTATAATATACTACAGGCTCCTACAGAGACAAACTCTTCGGCAGCAGACTCTTCTCAAAGGAGTGCGGACTTATGAACCAGACCACAAGGGACAACTTTGTAAGAAGAGAAGCAAATATTTTTATTATACATACATCATAACTGTATGTAACATGATAAGAAAAGAGTGTAGCTTTTGACCAGATAATACACTGGACCTTACTCTGAAGATCTGGTTACAAATTACACAAATCTTTAAATGACTTTCTATGTCAACCTATAATTTACAAAGATAATCTTACATCTTTCAGTTTAAGCAATAACAATTTTGAAAAATGACTTATTAATGTATGTGTCACATATTTCTGCAAGTATGCTAGCAAATCTAACACTGAAGACATTTGAATGGCTTATAATTATGTATGCATGGTGTTTTGTTTTTTACAAATACCGCAAAAAACAAGTATGAAGTTGTGTCTTTCACAATAAATCAGATGCTACACTGTGACTGTGAGCCCTCAAGCACAGTAACAGGGCATAATGACTACTTAAATGCCCCATATATATTATTTTGAAAACTTTTTTTAATTATTGCCAGCGACAACTGCATTATTGCAGCAAAGTCTAGTTTAACATGTTTTTTTCTATTGCAACAAGCCTTGGATTTTGCTCGTCAGTCAAGGCTCTCAGGTCAAAGGTCACTGGGGTTATCTTGTACATGTCAAAGGCCCGACAGCTTGAGAGTTTTGACCTCCTGACAAATGAGACCAGCCAGTTTCTGAGGGATTGGTCGAACATATTTGAGTTTTTAACAGGTTGAAAGGCGAAAGCTAATGAAAGTCAAGATACAAGGGGAAGAAAGGTCATTTATTCAAGGTGAGTAATATTTAGTTGGATGACTTTCACCTCTGAGAGAATTTAATACTGACAGAGATTTACAGGTTAACCTGCTCCACCTTTGTCTCAACCTTCTAATTATTAAATCAATGCCTTCTTAAGGATGGTGGCGCTCCCTCGTGCAGGGTTAGGACAGCAAAAAGCAAAAGGCTATTTAGAGGGCTCATTTCTTTGGGGAAAATTTACAGTTTTAATGCTTGTTGTTTTAATGAGAGCTGTGAAATGTACACGGACAGCATGTGACGGCTGCTCCAGGTCTCAAAGCAACACATGGAGTGCAAACCAAAGGACATGTAAATGAATCATCTATCACCAGAAAAAAAAAAAACCCTAATAAAACAAAGGTTGAAACAAAATAAAACATAAATCCTGTGTTCTGTTTTCTGTTTCTCTCACTGCAGACATGGTGAATCAGTCTTTGGTTGCTGTACACAAGGGCAGTGATTTGATTCAGCTGCATAGTTGCATATATAACAGAAGAAAGAATCCGGGTACAAAAATAAATTCGCGTAGGGCTTGGCTGGCAACACCCTGTTTATTCTATGGCAAATTCAATGAAAGACTGGCCCTCTTCTGCCGTAACTGGACTCAAATCCATCTTTGTTAAAATAACTTTTTTCTATCACTCCAATCCACTTTGATCCTCTTTTGCATTGTCACATTCAGTTTATCTTCCTGTCTCTCCACATCTTAGTGCTGTACCTCAACAATTTGTTGTTTTATGCAATATTTCTTAAAGTGATTTCATTAAGCTTTCACTTTTATTTCCATTTCTTTCTCTCTCTCTGTTGTGGTTGTGTAAACGCGTATGTGTGCTTCCCAAGCAGTATGGCTGGTGTGATTTATAGGGAAGCTGCAGACTGTGGAGAGACTCTGGTTTCAGCTTTGAAGTCCCAGCAACCACAGGACCTCTGGCTAACACACACATCCACACAGAGAGGACCTGTGGATTAAATACACTCTGTTAGTTCCTGTGCCAGAATCCTGAAAGAGGGAGTCAGCAAGAGAGAGATGTAACAGACAGAGGAGAAGGAGTGAGAGAAGGATGGCATAGAGGAGTAAGGAAAGGCAAGAGAGGGGTAGACATAAAGCCCCTAAAAAAGAGAAATAGAGGGTGGGAATGAGAGAGGGAGGAAAGCAGAGAGGGTGGAGAGGAAATGGTCCCTGCCCATAGAGGTAAAAGAACCCCTTGTGTGTTTCAACAAAGTCACATTTCAGCTCTCTTTAGTTCAGTCTCTTTAATTCATTCCTGCGTGTCACTTACTTCAGATTCCCAGACATGCAGTACCTTTAAAGGCTTCAGTAGCTGCGGTTACATGCCCCCCCCGCCTTTTTTTTCATTCTGATGGTAATCATTTTGGGCAAGTGTTTACATGGGATGTGATCTAGTGCAGTCTGGTGTTTACATGCGCCGACGCATTCGATCCGAACAGCTGTGTGACATGTGCAAAAGTGATGAATGCAACACGCATTGGTCTTTCTAAACAGCTACCTTTCTGCAGCAGCAGTATCTTTTTGGCATGTGTTTAATCAGCTTCCTGAAGATAGGCATGCATCATCTGTTTAGAACAGTAATTGCTGTTATTTTGTCGTGAGTTTGTATCAGATACAAACTCTCTGCAGACTTCCACTTCAGCTTGAAAGCCACCTTTGTTTTGTGTATCTGCACGTTGCTTGTACGTCCCCGTGCATGTGCATCATAACAGGGGGCATACGCAGAACACAGCCAGGAAGAATTCAGGTTAAACTGTTTATGTGGTGTAATTTTTCTTTTGATCGGTTAATGAAAAGCTTTAAACTACAGCTCCGCAAGTGAAATGTCAAACACAAACTCTCTGGTCCTTTTGTGTATTCTTCTTGAGGTGTTTTTCTTTATTGTTTTTCTCTGTTTGGACTTAATTGAGGTGTTAAGTTCAGTGAAAATGCTCAGAGCTGAGACCTAGCACTCTCTTGAGCTAATTTGAAGGTAAGCTTTTAACATTATGACAAATACAATGTGGAAAATTATATTAAAAATGAAATAATCAACTATATACATGAAATATGAGATGCATTTGGAAATTTTGTTATTTAAAACATGAGGTGAAATGTAGATGGATGAATGATGAGATGTAAATGAAAACTAGAAAACACCAGCCATGACACACATGCATACATTTATTTCAGTCTCAACTACACACTTATAAGGTTTTGTGGCTGCATTTATCATGGTTTTGGTGCAATTATGTTTACGGAGTCTGTTAACTGACAGACAGACAGACATTTATTCACATTTTTGCCAAACAACCCATCATTTACACACAGATCTCAGAGGGATTTTTCTCACAGATGTTTTGTTTTGTTTTTCTGTGAATGTGGGGGTCACTAGAGTATAACAGACCATGACAAAGGAAGACAGAATCTAAATAAGAATGCAGAAGAAGAGGGTTTTGTATCAGCGCTGAAAATGTCAAAGTCTGGTCATGAAGTAAATATTTACACCAACTGAAGTTTCTAGTGAAAGTGGACGCAAATCATCAAACTAGCCTGTTTGGTGGAATTGTCTACAAGCAAGAAGTGACGCAGATTAGAGCATCACAAGGGTTGTGCAACAAAGCAACAACTGGTTATATTAAATATCCCATTGTGTATGTGTGGTAGTTAAGATTTGTGGGGTTGCCTTAACATATGGTTGATGGGGGGGAGGGCATGCATGTTACACTGTGTGACATTCTTTGTGGCATGTAAGGAATGTGTGATCACACACACACACACATACACGCATACACACACACACAGGAGCTGTTGTGCTTTTACATCAAAGTGATGACATTTAGCACCCGACTTCAATAAGAGGTCAACCGCAGCAGATCACCCACTGTCAAAGCGGTGATGAGAATGTCATTCACTCCCGTCTGTGTGTGTGTATGAGTGTGTTAGGGCGGGAGAGAGAGAGAGAGAGAGATGGAAAGAGATTGATTGACGGAGAGAAAATGAAAGAGAGGAATAGAGAGAGCATATGTCTCAGTGTTTTTGTGTCACAAGGTCAAATGAGCCTGTTGACTCTATCTGTCAATGAGTTCTCCGACACTCTTTGAGGCAAGTCAATGAGCTTACCTGCTGACTTCACACATACAGAGTCAGGAGGAGCAAGTGTGATTGTTATTATCATTATGATCAACAATTCACATGAAAGTGTAAATATACTGCAAAGCGAGGAGCTATGCCTACCTCATGGACTTTGCAAGTCAGAGCAGAATTTATCCAAGGACTGGATGGGTGTCAGGAATCATATGCAGATCATTTCCACAAGGTCAAAAAACCCCCTGAATATTAGAATAGCAGAACAGCTACAAATTCCAGGTCAGTAAAAAAAAAAAAAAAACGTGATATGCAGCATTTGAGTGGGAAGATCAGACAAAAAATTGGTAATATACACCTTAAATACATTAAAAGAGCAAGTCTAGAGACCAACATGTCCTTGACTATTGAGCAGCTCAAGGAGGCAGACTGAGCTTCAGATGAAGAGACTAGCAATGTTAACCTGAAAACCAGTATGGGATATTAATGATGTTAAGAGTGCTTTGTCACACTATCTGTGAGACCATGATGGCACTTTCTGTGGCCTGGAGTTCACTGGCTGGGGGTGGGGGGGTGGGGGGGGGGGTGTTGTTCCAGTTTCCCAAAGTCCGACTCTAGTTTCACAATGTTTTAAACAAAAGACCCCCCTTATCCTGGGAAGCGTTGAGCATTTAATCAAACACACGACACAGCTGCGGATGCTGTGTATATTTGTAGATACATTTTTGCTGCATTGCAGATTTAATGAAATAAAACATAAACCACACATGGCTTGTTAAATGGCATTTGTTTGAGGCTGAACCATATACTGTTAATACTGTACAGATGTAAAAGTATAACAGAAAATGCCATTGTGTTGAAATGTATCAAAGACAGTATGTAACATAAACAGATTCTTTCATTGGAAATGAATATTCTTGAATTGCCAAATCCCTCACCATGTTCCTCCTTTTGTTATTTCCTTTAAAAAAAATGTGATGGTTTTATCTCAGTAATTAAAACTTGCTGTCCACTTGCACTCATTGCACATCTGCGAGACAGTCCAGGCTGCACTTTGAATATGGGAGCATAATGAAAGCAAACTATTTGTCCTTGAGCTAATTAAGCCTAACAAATACAAAAAATCTCTTAATAGGAAGTGTTGCACTTTTAGGTCAGCAGAGATCAACGTTTGGGAAGAGCAGATTTATGCATCAGCAGTGCATTTATTTATAGAGATAATAATCATTTAACTATCCTATTTTAGTTCATGCATGTGTGTTTGTTTGCTTTGGATTGAGAACGTTTTTGTCTAGCTGTGTGTATGTGTGTGTGTGTGTGTGTGTGCTGTGTGTATGCATCTGTTTTCTGCATGTCTCAGCTCTTCAAGCTCTTCCAGAATTGTGATTTTTTTTCTTCAGAAGTGCTTCAAAAATTCTTTGTGACCCATTGATGAACTAATTACAACTAAGTTTAAGATTTAAATTTAAATTAGTGCACACAATACAAGAAAATATTGTTGTTCTAATGTAAAAACTATTAGTGACTTTACACTATTGAAATTGGGTAGCACACATTACTGCTGAAATGTGTTTCCAGTGTCTTTTGTACCGAAGTGGCTTGTCAGTACTTTAAATTACTCATTTAAAATCAACAGTCGACTTGTTCTGAGGGCTTAAGAGAGGGGGATACATGGAAATAAAAAGTTGCAGGATTCTCTTCATAAAAATGGAAAAAAGTGAGCTAAAATTTAAGCAATATGACAAAAATGAACAGAGAGAAATTAGATGGAGATGTACATTCTGCATGGGTATCCACAGATTTATACACACAGGAAGGAAGCTGAGTCGAGCTAAGAGATCTTAAAAAAACATGTGTTTTGGCAAAGGCAACAAAAGAACCTGAGGGAGGAAGACAAGGGAAGAGATGTGGCCATTTTTCCCTCTTAAAAAGCATAAAATCATTATAACCACACCATTTCACTGACAGAGATCCTCATTGCACATCCTGTAAATCAGCCCCTTCAATCCTCTATTATTTACACATGAGCCAGCAGCACAAGTCACCCACAACTATTTAAAAGCCTGCAGACAAGAAAATAAAGCAGGAATGACGGCAATAAAGTTGATATTGGTAATGTCAGTTGTTATGATGTATATTTGAAAACAAACCAAAATATCTTGTATTACTTGAACATGAAAGGGAAGTTTATCGAAGCATAAAGAGTAGAGAATAAGCACAGAGAGTATTAATAATTGACTAGAAATAACTGTGGTATTAATACTGTCCAAAGTACAGAAAGGAGGGAGGTAGTTTTTTACAGACCATGGTGAAGAAGAAATACTTTAGATTTTAAGATAAGGTTACTGTTTATGTGTAACTATAGCTGTTAAATGAATAGTGCACATGTTTGTTAGGCTCTATGTTCAACGCGTTGTAGATGACTTTGACTTGCACTGATGTTCACTGTTGGACTTGGTCAAAGGCATGAACGCATGGCTTCTGATGGTTCTAACCCTAACCAGGTCATCCAATGATGTTGCACTAATGTAGGCATATTAATGGGGTAACTTTTTAATGCTGTTGGTAAGCTGTGTCTTGTAGCGATCTCATGTGCTTTTCACCTTTGCAGCCTTGTTTTTCGTTGATTTCTTAATTTCTATAGTGCTTACTTTGTCTCTTGTCATAGTTAGCATTAAAATTTGCTTCGAGCTGGGGCACCAGGTTTGTGCTACAAATAAATAAATGAATAAATAGTTAAAAAGTGACAAAGAAATTTCAAAATTTGTTTGTGATTTTCACTTGTTTCAAGTCCAGTTGTTTCATTGCTTAATACTGAGCCCATTCTACTCAGTTGTGCTCCCATGATGTTGCGGCAACATGTTTTCTACCCCACTGGTGCACACACGTCCCGGGTTGTTTGTAAACCTTGGAATGGCTGTCAGATGCTCTGTTACTGTTTGTGCAACACCAAAATCTCAGTTTGTTTTCGCAAAAAACTTTGTTAGGAATGACCTTGACAGTTGAGTCAGTGGAAAAGATGAGTGTAATCACTGGATCCAGATCACAGTTTACAGTGCACAAAACATTTATTGAACTTATCAGCCTCTAAAGTTACCGTTCCAGATGATGTTTAAAAGAATGGAAACTTGTAGAAAAAAAAAAAGAAAACTATTTAATTGGTCTGTATCCATCTCACACCCCTTCACGTTTTAACGATTTGAATTTAATAGCAAAGAGAAAAAAATACAACAAAATAACAAAAAGTGTGTCCCTCGTGTGAGATGAGAACCAAATGTGATGCATTTTACAGGAATAATATTGTTTTAAAACATTTGTTTCAGCAGTTCTGATACAGAATTTAGGTCAGGGTCATATGTTTTTTTTGCACCCTGGCCTTCATCATTTTCATTAGTGGTTCAGACTGAGGTCAGAGGAGAAAACTCACTGTGATCCCATGAGTTGAAATAATCTCTCATTGTTTTTTTCTCTCCCTCCGAGCTTCTTCCTCCCTCCACATCTGAGTAATATCTGTCAGAAAGATCTTTGTGGAAAAAAATGTTCACAATCATTCTCCGCAGATTAAAACAGGTTTAAAATTCAGGATAATGGTTCCTGCTCTGTGAAAATGATGAATATTCTCTATTCATCTGAGACGTACACGAAAGAAAAAACAGATGGTTTCCATTTTCTGCTTGCAGACTTTACAGTAATTATTAAGTCATGTGCGTCTTAGTGGCAACTGAAGTTTAAATTAGCCAACTTTCCCAGTCTCATTTAAGAGACAAGAAAAAGTAGCTCCTTTGATTTCAACACAGTGAGAGCTTGTAAAGAGCTTGTAAAAAAAATTTTAAAAAAATTGTCTCGATCATATTTCATTCATGGGTCCATGTGTTAGTTTATGGTTAGCTCCCTAGCTAATAATTATTGTTATACCTGTGGTGCCAAGGGATCATTGCTGTATTTAAACTATAGACATGCAAACATTTCAACAGATTTGTTTTTGCTGGTTCTTCATTTGCACTTTCTATAAGCTAATTTGTTTTATAGTTGTTAAGATCTGGCTCAAAAAAGCCCTGATTAGAGTAAAGGAAAGATCATGGTTTAGGTTCAAAGATCACTCTCACAAGATCTTTCCCAGGCCATGCGTTACCATCTTGACACAACCATGCTAAGGAATTACCCTTTTTATGGAGCTTTTGGTGGTTAGCTAACAACTACAGGTGCATTATTACCACCCTGTGGACTGGAGCAGAAACGATCCACATTTGCATGTAGTTACAGAAAACCAAGACGGGATTGCAGTAACATTTGTCATCTGGCAACCTTAAACAAAAACATATGGTTCAGTGCTAGTGTATGATATCATCATTTGATTTCATTAGAATGTTAGATGCCTGGTATGTAATGTAAATAAGGTCACAATCATAGTTGCAAGTGACCAGTGTATGCTGTTCCTGAGTGCTTTCTGTTGAACTAAAGTAACTCCTCACCTCCTCCGACCCAAGTCTTAGCTCCTTTTAAGTTTGGGATGCAAAGAAAAGAGGAGAGGAGAGGAGGAGACAGCAGCTAGTCTTGATGCACACAGCTCATCCATCTTTAATGGTGAACAGAGGAGGTAAAGTAAAGAGAAAAAGAGTCTTTTGGCAACTAAAACAAAAGTAGACAAAGTTGTGTTTTTTATGAATTATTAATGATTTGTATTAATAGTTTTATTTTATAAATAAATGTGCCATCATGGTGCTGAATCTATTGCATCGCAATTATGCAACATTATTAATGTTACAGTGTCCACAGCAGTCTCAGCTTTCTGTCCATCAAATCAGCTGACTAATTATTAAGTATACTGGGGATGTTGCTTAAAAGGAAAGAAAAGAAAAGAAAAGAAAAGAAAAGAAAAGAAAAAAGAAAAGAAAACTTCACTTAATCCAAGCTTTTCTGTAATGGCAAAACTCCATCAATTTTATGCTTAGGGGGTGCAACGATGGAGGAGCAAAGATGGGAAATAAACGAAATGGGGTGAAAGGAAAGCAAAAACTGTGTTCCCTCCTTTTCTTTCTCATTCAAAGCCCTTCTATCACACAACACACTAACCAGATATTTGAAGGAGCCACTGTTATACACAAGCCCACCATAATAAGTGCAGGACTGGCTCAGCTCTGCTTTGATTTTACATATCAACTTTACACACAAATCACAAAGATCTGGGATATTTCATCTGTAAATGATTGGATCCAAATGTTTGTGCAGCATCTCCCACGGCTACAGAGTAATTGTCTTGTCTGCTTGTGCCTGCATGGTGGGCTGAGGTTTGTGTGTTCTCATGCTCGTTTGTTCGTGTGCAGTCAAGCAAACTGGGCTAATGGATTTAGGGTGTGTGCAGGTGTGTTTTTTTTTTTTGTTTGTTTGGTTTTTTTTGCATAGGAAGGTTTGGGTGCTGTCCTTTATGTGTCCAAGACTGCAATCTGTATCTATCATTATCCTCATCATATCAGTTACTTTACTTTATCACTCGTCCCTCTGTGCTATCCCCCGACTAATCAGCTTTTTTCTTCTTTCTCATGTTTTCTCAAAATTTTCTTTCTCAGAACTGACAATTAAATCTGACAGACTGAATAAGATCATGATTACTTAATTAAGAGTTTCAAATCTAGTTCTGTTCTGTCTGGATTTCATTGAGTGTAATGAGCTGCTTAATGAAAAGTAAGGGTAACTGCAGTTTCATACAACATGGTTCTCAGCTTAGTTTTAGCAGTCATTCCTAACTGTGATGATAATGTTCTCACAGTTACTCACCATTTTCACTCCCCCCCCCCCCAGATCTGAGAGTATGGGTTACTTCAGTGAGCACAATTTTACCTTAACTAGTTGTACTTTTGGCAAAAACAGTGACAATCCAACATGTTAAACATCATATTTTTTTCTTTAAATCGTCAATCATACATGTAAAAAAAACCAAACAAAAATTTGATATGACTTCATTCTTTCTGCTGGTGGGAACAACAGCACCAGAGGACAAAATTAAAAAGTGATTTAGTTCACTGCTGCCACTATCGTAGAAAGACCGAGGGAGAGAAGTGAGTTGTGTATGAGGTAGGCTACTGAGTGGAAAACCAGGGTTTTGGAAACATGATTTCCTGTGGAAACAGTGATGTCATGACGGTCTGTCTTTCACAGTCTCATGTGCATGCACGCACTCACACACACACACACACACACACACACATACACACATATGCATTGTCTGTTTCAACCTTTTTTCTTGCATTCTGCTAATGTCATTAGTATAGCTGTCTGTGTCAACTATACTGAACACTTCATCGGCTTATAGGATTTTACTGCAGTGGTTTTGTCACCGTCAGCACCGTTTCTTCAGAGACTGTTAATTGCAGCAGAAAAAAATTTAACTTCAATTTTATCAAATAAACCACGCAACAAGTTGATTTTTTTTTTTTTTTGTGATGCAGTGACTTGTGAGCCTCTGTGACTGGCAAGCTAACCTGTGACGTGCTAACTTGCAGATGACATGTTTGTGCAAGCCAGCTACGGTAGCCTTCCAAGCTTGCTAGCTGCCAAATTGCCAAAGCTCAGTTGCATGAGGACCAAAAAAAATGTTTTTTTTTAAGAAACATTATGGATTTTAACTCCTGTTTTATGACTGACTGTAAAACCACACTGCATCTCAAAAAATCTGATGGTGGAACACAGCTAACATTAAGTCTGAAATACATTAAATTAAAAAACACATTTTAGCAAGCTCATGGTTAGTATTACGGCCTCTTTGTGCAAGCCTCAAACGTGCAAATAGGCTGATGAATTCAGTGCAAGACTGGACTTCTTTAGAGGCAACAGAATGTGCAAACTGTATATGCACAAAGAATTTTAAGCACTGCAGGAGTAACTAGAGTGGAGCCAAAGTCCAGATGCTTCTTGCATGTTTTCAGCCAGGAAGGCAGTCTCACTCAAACAGGTATCCTGCCTCCTGGGGAGGGGTGGGAAAGTGGTGACATTTTCCATAAAAGCTCCACAGCTGCTCATTTAATAAAGACCAACAGGGAGAGAGCAAAAACACACATACTATGTAGGCTGTGTATACACAATTTATACACTTTATAGTATCTGGTTGGAAAAAATTAGATAGATTTTGGTTTTAGATTAGATTTAGATTGTTTTTTTTTGTTTCTGGGTTTTATCAATAGGAAACATATTGAATTTAACCAGCATTATCCTACAAGTTGCATTTAAAAACACTCATCAGTTTCTAAATTGTACTAATGTGATTGACTGCCATCACTAGAGCTATCACTAGAGCCCTAGTGCTAGCATGGCTAAAAACTTTTAGTGGTTTTATTCTCGTGCATTTAGTTATAAAGGCTTTTTCTGCCCAGTTCCTTTTTTTTCTTTTACTCCAACAAAACCACAATCGCTACTAAATATTTTCTCTTTCTGTGTGTGAAAGGATTTTTCTTGGACAGATTTTTGCTTGTGAGAATGGCTGATGTAAATCTTTTTATGACCTTATTATAGTTGACAGGCTCAGAGTTGATTCTCTGTACAAGGTTAGACAGAACATTTGGATGGAAATGTCCCCTGAAGCTGCTTGTGGCCACAGTTCATTGATATGTTCTTTAAAGCTCCAGTCAAATCAATTGTGATTTGATACAGATTTATGTGATTTGAATTATGTGTTTGAATTTCACATGAACTTTAGTATAATAACTCCACATTTTAGTGCTTGTTTTGTATAGCTGTCCTTTGCTGACGTGCCAACCTTTTTTTTTACCAGTAAAACCACACTGAAACTTGCTGTTTCGTGCTATTTTTAAACCACTGGTCCTTTATTTATGCCTGATGGGCTGTTTTCAGATCTTTTTTTTTTTTTTTTCAAAAAAAATGGATGAAAAAAAGATTAGTCATATTTTGATGATAGTGTTTCTGCGTATGTTGTTAATCTGCGCCTCCTCCTGTAGTACTTATCTGCCCAAACCGGCTCTAGTTTTCCATTCCGTCTTACTGGCACAAAAATCAGCTTACAGTCACGACCTTTTCGTCTGCTTTTTTACTTCTCTTGGTTTTTTTTTCTTTCTCACTCCTGCTCACTGTTTTTTGTCTATTCATTACCTCATCTCAGAGTTTTACTGTCTCAGTGCTGTTTATCCAGTTCATTTATCTATTTTGATTTAATTTGTCTTTCTTTATTTCAGATCCATTTGTCTTGCTTTCTGTTCTTGTATATTTAATCTCAATTTAATACACATACTTCTCCTAACACCCTCTTCCTTGTTTTTCTTTGCCATTCTCATATTTCTTCCCTCCTGTTTTCATATTTGTCTCTGTTCTGTTTCTCTCCTCACACTCTGACCTTCAGCTATCCATCTCAGCTTTAATTCTCTTCAGGTCTCACATTCATGCAAAAAAGTCATCTCACAGCTGAGAGCAGGGTCATGTTGCATATCAGTTAATGTAACGCACACAAACACACACAGTTTGACATCTCAAGACATATGCAAAACTGTATTCCAAAATCAAAGAAATGAAAGAAGTAAATGAAATTTGTGAGGGTCAGTTAAAAGGCTTTAAAACCATGGAACACTGGTTTCCTCTCACATTAAGCCCATCTGAAAACAACACACACTAACAGCTTTGTGAGTGTGTTGCATGTATACAAAGTCCATTCCTACAAGTATCTGTCACTATGTGTTTTTTATGTGTGTGTTTATGGCTCGCCTGCTGACCCTTGTGTGTGTGTGCACATGTGTTCAGACGGTACAGACTGCGATTGTTCTCTCTGGGTGTTAACTTTCGGAGCAGGAAGTGCACGTTCAGGTCAGGGGGGGATCTAGGCACGCTCAGTCTGCCCACATCTGTTCAAATACCAAAGACCCTCAAAGTCTCACACAGGAAATGTGTGTGAGTATGTGAGTGCACACATGTGCATGTGTTTGTGTGTAAGTGTGCGTCTGCTACAGAAGCCGCTCTTTGTGAGCACAATTTATAAAAATATTTGACCTTTCCGCTGCATATAAAACATTCCCATAATAAGTAACAGAGGAAAACTGGTCATGTTCTTGTTGTAATGTACCTCCAAAAGGGCACAGACACTGAACAAACACAGAGGTTGCACAGCTTCAAATATTTTCTTTTAACCTGTTAAAATGTATTGAGAGTCAGAAGTAATACAATAAATTTTTATTTTGCTTTTGCAGGAGAGTGCAGGCCTCACACAGTGGTATTACAATCTCAACTTGATCTATTTTAATGGAGGCTGCAAAACCTTAGTAGTTTCTCCAAACACTTAAAAGCATTCAAACTCTCTCTGCATATGACATCTACTGTCGGATAACAATGGCAAAAGATCAAGTCCTTACCAATTTACTAAATATTAGGAACACTTCTTCCTGTTGGAATTGGACATAAATAACGATGCATTCAGCGCAAATATAATTCCTAGAGAAACTGGAGTGAAATTAGATTCCCATAGTCTATAAAATACAGTGAAATTAAGTCCTTAGCTGTTCATGATACCAGTTGATCACCCAGAGAGAAAGTAAAAATTGCTTTCAACACTGTCCCCGATTCAAAAGCATGAAAGCACCTATATACAATCATTCAAAAGAATACTATTCAGACTATTCTTTTTTTGATTTTGCTTTTTCTGATTCTTTTCTGTGTGTTTGTTTGTTTGCTTGGTTGGTTGGTCGGCTGGTTTGTTTGTTTTTTCATCTGTCGTCCTGCATCTTGGCTTCTGTGACAGCTGTTGTGCAGTATAAAAAAATGTTCAAGGTTTACATAAAAATGGTACTCTAGTAACTTCACATTGCACAAAAATGAAATTAAGGGATTCACAAGAGACAGAGTCATAAAAAGAGGCTGAGTTATTGTAACTTTTGCATGGGTCAGCATGAAAAACACTGGCTCCTACATTTCCCAATTAAATGCACCTTGAACTTCACACCTCCTGTCCATGATAAAGTAACAGATAGTCTTCTGTGTTCCTCTATCACTACTAAAGTGGCCTCCAGGTCAAGCAAACCCTGATGAAGTCATCATGACATCATCATGGTTATTTTCTCAAACTTCAGAAAGCTCCCTCACCAGACCACAGAAAACATAACAACTGTTTTCACAAGCCGACTTGCTTACAACACTGTGTGAAAAATGATCACAGAGGAAATAAAACAAAATACACTACAACAAACAACTGGTACTCACAGAATACATGTATTTGAACAATATTTTATTGTTCACAGAGCACAAGCTGAATTACACTTCGCTGTTTTATTAGGTGTGATGCTGGTCGTCAAATGGGAATGGACTGGCGTCAGAGGTTGTGTGTTTGTGTTTTTTTGCATACTTCCAGAAAGTTCAGGTACAATCCAGCCTTTGTACGTGCTTTAGGAAAAGACAACTTTACTAAGATTTTGGAAAAAGCAGATAATCCCTCAGCATAACATTGAGTGTTTCTGAGAGCGAAAACTTTAAAGTTTGCTATGTTGATTCTATTTGTTGAATTAATACCCACTTTTTTATAATATCAGATTTGGTCGGGCACTGTATTGCATTCAAGCTACATCCCTTTTAACACAAGCTGATGCAGACAGTTACACACATACACGTATAAACACACAGAGCTGACTCACAGGCTTTTGTAATGGTAATAAAAGCCGTCTGCTTCAAACACACCCTCTTGATTAAGAGTCAGTTGAAGTGTCTGAGACGAAGGGGAAACGAGTGGAAAGGTTAGGAGGTGGAAAATGTTGAGGGAGCAAATGTGTGAAAGAGAAGTATAGGTGAAGAGGTAAAGCGATTTAGTAAAGAAGGATGATAGGAAGACTGGGGGATGGGATTGGAGGAAAATGGGCCAGGAGGAAAGAAGAAATTAAAGAGTCAGTAAATGTTTCCATGTGTCGCCAAGCGCTCGGCATCTTGAAGGAGAAGTGAGGAGATGAAAGCAAAGGACGAGTGAGTAAAGGGGATGACACAGCAGTGCTCAACCTAACTGTCACAGAGCGGTTGGAGAGGATGGAGAGAGAGAGAGAGAGAGAGAGAGAGAGAGAGAGAAAGAAAGAGAGGAAAGGAGGAGACAGAAGTAGCACGAAGGAGGTGAAAATAAGCTTTCAAAGGCAAACTGAGAGACAAGGAGGAGTGAGAGGGGGAAAAGAGGTAGGCACCGTCTGATATTTAAAGATGGAGTGAAGACGAGATCTGTCAGCGCTTTCCTGAAAAACAAGGAGCAATTCCACAAATAGAAAATAAAACAAAAGCTGAGTGAGTCCCTAAAGTAGTCTCTCTCCTCCTCCGCCCTTGTGCTGCCACGTTTACGAGACAATTCGGCTATTCTTGGGAAAAGAAAAGCTCTGACAGCCAGACGGGAGCCAGGGAGAGACCAAGCACCCATGGTAATAGCTGACATTATCATGAAAACAATGCAGAATAAGAAAAAGAAATGGGTGGGAGAGGTCATTAACGCTGTTCCAGTGCACAGTTTTGGTATTTTGGCTAATACAATGTTTTTTAACTGGGTGATGAAGAGTGACTGGGGTCTCAGGAGAGGTGATTTGAGGCATTTTTAGAGGACCTGCAAAGGCTAAAATCTGACAAATTCAAACATCTGGAATAACTGAAACACAGCTGATGCAATGATTTTTCTGTGGTGTCACAATAACATCATCATTATGATTTACTGGTGACTTAAAGCATGTTATTACTTAACACTGAAACATGAAATTACAAGTTGTACACTTTGTCCTTGCCACTTACATCATCACAAACCATGATTTCTTCTTGCGTGCACTTAAGTCACACATATTATTATAAATAATATAAAATGCTAATAAAACAAAATAGTCCTGCATGCAATGGGCGTATTTTCTCAGTGTGCCCTCTCCTCTCCTGTAATCTGTTCTGTAATGTTCTTTGTCCTCAGCCTAGAGAAAACATTTCCAGACTTTAAAAAGTATTAAGGACCTTGTTAAAGAGAGGAGCTCTATCAGCAAATTGATCACTTGTATTAGGATCTTTTAAAAGTTTGGTTAAAGAAAAGAATAAGAGCTCATCAGAGCAGTTTACTGGCCTGAATATGACATCTGGTGGATCCTTATCAACCACTACACCCTTCACTGTTAATCCCTTTACTTTATTCTTTTCCAACCTCAGGCCATGTGAGGAGACAACCCAAAGAATGATGTAGAAACAAAATAAAGTAAACTTAGCAACAAAATAAACCAGGGGAAACTATATTTGGAAGTCTGGAAGACATTTTCTCTATTACTTCACATATACTATGAATTACATGAAATTTTTCTTTTACTATTCTTATAATTACCAAAAGATTGTGAGATAAAGATTTTGAAAGCTTGTAATGGTGTTTTTGATTCATATCTGGTAGTACTGAGATACTAACATGTTATTACTGCATTAGGTCAAATGTGCTTTTGAGGTCTTTGGCCACAGATATAAAGTATAGTAAAAAAGAAAAAAAAAGAAGCCAAATGAAAAGTCAGCACTCATTTTAATACATTTATTAATAAAAGTCAGATGTTTACATAAAAAGCACATATGATCATCCGTTAACATTTGTAACATTTATTCAAATACATTGTTTAACAGCATTTAGATTATGTCCATATTTGCAGGTGTGTCCTGTGTGCTGTTGTGTGTCTCTGTGCTGCTGCTGTCTTCTGTGGCTGAACACACACTCTGCTG
>JAQMCX010000025.1:5345768-5530814 GCA_029814765.1 Acanthurus leucopareius
AGTGGGACTGTCTCTGCTTTTATATTCTGACTGGAGGAGATCCAGAAACTTCAGGAACTTTCCTGTTGTTACTAGAGTTCTCCACTGGGTGGTGCTGTTAGTCAGAGGGGCTGCCGCTAACAGAACATTCCTGTTTGATCAGGAAGTTTTCTGTTTGATCAGGACGCCTATTGTGTAAATTAAGATACTACACAATAGGAGGATTTCACATTAACAGTAATTAATGTTAGAGAATTAGTGATGTCATTGTCTTTCATGATTTTTCAATAAATTATGGCTATTACTAAAAAAAAAAGAAAAAAGAAAATCCTCTTTTTTTTGTTGTTTTGTTTTCATTTGGGGTTGAGAAGCTATTCAAAAATCTTCCCTATTTTTGAGTAATTTCAGTGTTTGTCAATATGCAGTCATAATACATCAACAGGTCTTATGTCATTGTCAAAGATTTAAAATTCCTATTTACTATAATAGCCAAGAACATTATATCAGCATACAGACAGGATTCTGAACTCCTGGTCCTCACATATGTCAGAACAACCTGGACCCGTACATGCTCTAAATTGATTTGAATATTATCCAGTATACACTATCATAATCTCCAGCTGTAGCAAATGCTGTAGATAAATGAAATGAATGAAATGAAATTAGTTTGGGAAGACAACAAAATATGCGATGTTTTTCGATTTATATTCAATTAGTCTAACTGAAAAAAAATGTATTTTTGCCTTTGTATTTTTTAAAAAAAATTTTATTATTTAAGCTCATCATACTCATTTGAAATGGAAAAATTCAAAAAATGTTTAATCTAAATTTTGGCTCAATATCCATAGCACAAATAGCATAAGGGGGGGTAATGAGAACAAATACCTGAAAAATCTATCTCAGTCCTTCCTCTTTCTTGACTCGGCTACTTGATCATTTATCTTTGAAGTTATAGGACCATCATTTCTATTCATAGACTCTGGTGTTGAGGCTGCAGTTTCTAGAATTCTCCACGAGGGGGAGTAGCTTCCTCGGTAAAGGGGAGGGACTGTAAATGACCTGAAAATTAATTGGCTGCCGATTCAGGCTTTGATTTTTAAACCTGTACTTTATTTGTTGCTAATAACATTAAAATTAAACTCACTAAACAAATGAAGAGAGGGTAAGAAAACCTTTAAACGTCAGAATTTTCAGGAGCTTTACTGTCATAACCACAGTCCTCCACTGAGTGGAGCTGTTACTCAGGAGTGCTGTTGAATCTTTTCACTGTGCGCTTGAAGTACATGTACGATGGAGCTGCAGGAAGGCACATTGTTTCCCTTTTTTATTATTTTTTTTCTCAGCTTCTTGTTTGTATATGTAGCAATGGTTTAACCAATGAAAGAGGATTAGTTACACCAGGGTGTGTGTGTATATATATATATATATGTATAACAACATGTATCAATAATCATATCATCTTCCTGAGATCAATAGGCCCTTTGCTTTTTTATGTTGACTGGAATATATTATCCTATAGTCCTATAGCAAAAGGAAAAGAAAGAAAGGAGATGAAAATATCATGTTATTCACATGAGTTTACAAGTTATTTTGTTATTACCTTTACGGTCTCGAAATTTTCAGCATTTTAGACTAACTTTGTGTTAGGAGACTACCAGCCTGCACATTTTAGAAGATTCTGTAAGAGGCAAACGCATTCCAGTGGGGAAAAAAAGCGTCTTCAATTAAGATAATCGACATGAATAAACATTTTACGTATTACTAAAAGATGATGTGATTGAGTCCAACTTATCCTTTGTAAACTATACATACAATGCAGCATTTACAAATATCACCTAGTTGAGACTTTTGCCCGTGCCAAACTGATTTTGCGGTCGCTCTATGAGAGGGAGGTGGGTGTGTCGGTAAGAAACCATAAAGATGAGGGAATACTGCTATTTGCTTATAACTGCACTGATCATGGGAATATTTTATAAATATGTATTTCTTATAATAGTATGCAAGCTCACGTAGAAATACTAATAAAATGCGGTCACAGACATCCTGAATGGACGTAACACCCTTGTCTTTGATAAGACAAATCCTATCAAACGGGGGTGTCTTTAGTCACAGTTTATTTGGGGTTAATCCTATCACACATTACCTGTTTCATATAAATAACGGCATTGACGTCTCTGTGAAATAGGCTGCAAAGACTAGCTCATCTCCCCCTTTTTATGAATGAATGCTGGAGCCCCGTGATCCAACCAGCCAATGAGCAGCTCGCACCTGCACCCCTTTGCAGCTCTGCAGCAACAAGAGGTCACTACACTTGAAAACGTGGAGGGAAGAGCGGAGTAAACGGCAGCGACAGCCCGCAGCAGCCTCAGTCGGACCTTACACACACACACACGCACAGAGATATAATAAAAAAGGGCCTGTTGTTTTTTTTTAACAACAGATCACGATGCCGCTGAAAAACACCGTGGCCGTGGAGAGACGCATGGATCTGGCCTCGCTCTTCTGCATGATCGGGCGGCACGGTCCCGCCGTTGCACTGGCTGTTATAGCGATGGTGTCCGTGCTGGCGGGTTTCATCATCTACCGGAACGTGAGGGGGAAGCGGAGGAAGGCCGCGGCCGCAGACGGCGACGACAAATGCCCCGGAGCGGAGAGAGACGCATCGGTGATGCAGCCGAGCTCGGAGGAGTCCCACAGCTCCGCGGAGTCAACAGGTAAAAAAGAGATCTACAAATATCGAAATCAAGGGGAAGGTTACTACAGGTGTCGGAATTCACAGGTAGACCAATCTGTAGGTATAGCATTAACCCATAGATGATGGGGGCTCTGTTGAAGGAGCACTGAGTAATGCCATAGAAATAGTCCTACAGGAAACACAACACCATAACGACAGCAGAGATTCATGAGTAAATCAGGGCCCTGCAGACAATCGTAGCATTAATATCTGCCCTGAGTTAGGTTACAGAGGACTACAGGCCTAGGAGCTATAAATAAGCGATCATAAAATAAAGCCATTATTTATGTGGACTGTAGAGTCAGATCTCATAGCTGTACTGATCTAGATAGACATTCTAAATGATAGATCAATACGACTATTAATTTTTTAGATGGATGTTGGCAGAAGTAGTATGTAAGTATTACTAAATACATTAACTGCAATTCTATAGAGCTACTTTGAACATTTCTATGCTACTCATTACCTTTATTCCACTACAATACAGAGGCAAATAATTTATTTCTACCACATTTTTGAAACTATGAGACTGTTGGAGTTACTGGTTTCTTTCCAGAGTAAGATCCTACAAACAAAACATTTAGTAAGCTCATAGTCTTTTGCTAGATTAAACTTTGATATAAAAATTAAAATTGGCTTAACAGCATCCCACCATAACAGTCAAATGCTGCTTATACATTAATGCATCTGTTATAATAATCTAGTAATGAAATATGTAACAAAATAACAACACAGGAAGGTTTTTCATAATTATTAGTACATGTTATTATTAATACTATTTAGCAGATTCAGCCTCAGACCCACATAGATTAGATTGAGTAATAAGGGTGTATGAGAGAAATTCTGGCCATGTCAAACAAGGTCTTGCACAGATAAGGACATAAAATCAACAAACAACACTTATCCTGTGATTGGATCTTCTGCCCTGTCATTTTACAAAGGTGAATAAGACAAAGTGCAAAAGTTTTGAATCTGGGAATGGATCAAAATAAACTCAATATACCATATATCATATTAGTGCTGAGTATTTGTATAGAGTATTTCACATGTTTTTATGATGTAACATTTTTGTTCTCCTTATATCTTGTAATAGATGTGAGTGATGAGGGCTCATCAGATGTAAAGGAGGATGATGATCTGATTAAAAGTGACCTCGAAATCAGGCACCGCAGGGTTGCTGCAGCAGCTGCTGCTGAGAAGAAACCTCCACCTTCTCCTCCCATCAGTGACATCCAAGTACCAGAAAGCCAACACACCACTTCAGATGACAAAGAGGAAATTGCAGTTGTGTGTGACTCTTCCGAAGTGGCAGAGACGTGTGAAGAAGAGGCCAATCAGGGCCTGTCAAGTGTGGCTGAACTGGTGGTGGAGGATGCTGTTGATTGCCACCAGGATGCAACAGCTGACACAGTTGAAGATTTAATCGAAGAGGTCCGTGTTAATGATAGCTGCTCGAGGGAGCCTGAGCCGATTATTGATGATAACCATGAGGAGGAAGAGAAGGTAGGCAGCCATGTGTAGTGTGAGGTTTTATGCAAGCTGTAGAGTATAGGCTGAAATTCCATTTTAGAGGCACAAACAAACATAAAGTTATCCTTTTTTTGCTAGCAATAGAATATGACTGGGTTTGAAACTTCTGCCAGCCTAGTATTCATTCTTTCTTTAAGTGTGCCTTAAGTAGATGCTTGTGAAGTTCAGACACTTGCCACACAGACATCAGTTTGCTGCTGGTGTGATATGTTTTCGTGATGAGAAGTCTGGAAGTCTGAACTATTGACTTTGGGCTTGTAATAGATTGCAGCAGCAGTCCTGTACATCACCCCAAGTACCACCATAATTTGTTGTTTAGCCTGTAGCAGTAATTAGGAGAGTCAGGTTAGCTGTTTTCCCTAATTTCTAGATCTTTAGGTAAAGCTAAACTAAAGTAAGCTAACCATAGGAATGGTTGTAGCTGCAAATGTAGAGAGATATGAGGTTATTCTGATCATTATATTATCTAACTCTTGGTAAGGGAGCAAATAAGTATACTTCCCAATTTGTCACAACTATTTTATTTAAGGATTTGGAACACCAGCCTAGTGGGAATATTTCTCTCTCACCCACATATCCATTTTCCTTAGACCTCATTTTTCTCTGCAGTTTCAGAGCAGCTCAAACTAAAAGATCATCTGCAGGCAGTTTTTCAAGCCTACATTTGTGTATTTTATACCATGTCTTATATGTAATAAAATCTACTCTCTGACAAACAGTTACACCCTAAAATTAACTTTCTGTTCATGTGTTTAGGTGCTAAAAGCAGAAAGACAGAAAGATGAGGATGTGGACACAGAAAAGGATGTTTCTGACAAGGAAAGCAGGCCAGAGGAGGAAAACTTTCAGTCTGCTTCGAACAATCTAGTGGGCTTTGAACAAACTCCTCAAATGGCTGATAAGGGTGACAGTGACAGACTACAAGATAACCAAACACCACTGCAGAAAAACAGTGAGTCCAACTCAGAAGAGTCTGTCATTCATACTGAAGATGTGACTGCCCCTTGCATTTTTTATGGTGAAGATACACAGTTTAAGACAGAGAACATAGATAGTTTTGATGACAGTGGCTATACCGGTAATAATGACCTCTCTCCAGAGGAGGATGAGAAAAATGACAGTGAGAGGGCAGTGGAGGAGTGTGTACACTTCCCGGTAATTTCTCAACAAGCTGAGATCATGTCCATAACATGTGAACAAGAAACAAACCTGCCATCTACACAGCAGAACCAGTGTGATCATGTGGTAGATACTGTGGTGTTGCCCATTCGGGAAAGTAACTTGGATCAAGATGATGTTTTAGCTTGTGAAGTGACAGAAGAAATTGTAGATGAAGACCAGTTAAATGAGCTTGCGCCTGTTATGTGTGACACACACTCTCCACAGTTTGAGCAAGAAGCAGCAACTGAACTGAAGAAGGAAAATGGCCTCACACCTAATCAAGAAGATTTTGTTCTTTGCGATGGAACTGATCAAATGAAAGAGAAAATGCTGTCTAGTGACAACATTGTTGCCTTTAGTCAAGAAAATGAAAGTTCAAATGTGGCAGTGCCCTGTTTGAGCGAGGCAGTAAAAGTTGATAACTCTGAAGACAGTCTGTCAGATATCAACGCTAATGCAGAAGCTCAAATCTCAGGCACAGAAGATTTCTTTGACTTGTCATCATTTTGTCCTCCAAAGAAAGAAGATAAAATAGCTAAGTCTCTGGATGTTGATACTGACTTCACTGTTACCGGCCCTCAGATGTCACAAGAGACAGAGGATCTGCCTGAAGACAACAGAAATGACAGAGTTGGGGTGTTATCTGAAGAATACAGTGACCAAGACTATGACCCTCATGTTCAATCTTGCTACAAAGACGAACAAAATGTCCAAATGATCAATGTAGAAGTTTCTGACAAGGCAAGTGTTGCTGTTGATCCTAATGCAGCTCAGAATGCAACTGCCTCTGTAAAAGTCGAAGAAATATCTCACTTGCCATCCATTTGCCAAGAACAACAAAGTGAGAGTATCGAAAATAATGACACTATAGATCAGATGATTATCAATTCTGCCACTGATGCAGTTGACTGCAATAATGCTAGTCTTCCTGCATTTGTAATGTCTGAAGATGTATCTCATCCTGACATGTCGTCGTCCATACAAGACCAACAAAGTGACCACATGGAAAATGACAAAGATTTCACTGAAGTTACTACTGTTACTGCTCCTGACATGACACAGGATAACATGACACAGGAAATTAACCGTCCCATGTGTCAAATTTACTTGCCATCTTTTATAGCAAATGAGCAGAGAAATGATGATATATCATCTCCTGGTGATGGTGAAGAGAGTGGGATTTCAAGCATGGTTGTCAGCCCTGATTTGCAAGATACTGGTAATAAATTTGAGGTGACCGTTAGCAATATGGTGCTTCCGGTGAGGGATTGTGATCTACGGTCTGAGGAACAGACAGAGGCTCAAAACAGTCTCTTAGCTGATGATGTGACTATATCCGTCATAAGTGAACATACAGCAGCTATGGTGTTCGAGCCTTACCTATCAAGTTGCTCAAAAGAACCCCACAGTGAACACACAGATGGGATTAAGTATGAATCATTTGCAGCCAATGAGGACATTTTCGGCCATGAGATTGAGGATGGTTACCACAAAGCATTGGATCAGTTTACAGCACAGATTGCAGCAAGTATTACTACCCACACCGATGACCCAAAAATACAGCCAGACATTAAAGCTGTTGTTGAGGTGGTGGAAATTAAAAAGGACACAGCAGTAAGTGTTAAACAGAAAGGGGACACAAAGGCAGAAAAAGAAAAAGAGAAAGAAGAGGACTATGAAAAGACTGAAATCAGTATCATGGAGGCAACTATGGACAATAACGAATGGATCACGGACAGTAACTACCAGGTCCTTCCATGGTTGAGTCTTTCTTCCCCATCTTTTTCTCAAGATCACACAAAAACCAAAGAGGTTTCTACTGATGAATGTCAATGCAGTTCTGCTGTAACAGATGACACTTATGTAGTTACAACAAACATCCCACCTGAAGTCAATCAAACCAGCCCTCCCCCCGTTGCTGATGAAAATATGGAAACTAAAAAGGTTGTGGCTGTCCAGCCCATGCCCCAGAATGTCAACGTGACCTTTCGTGTCCACTATTTCACCCAGTCGCCCTACCAAACGGTGGCTGTCACTGGGAACCAGGAGGAGCTGGGGAACTGGAAGGGATTTGTACCACTAGAGAGGTCCAAGGATGGGCACTGGGCCACAGTGGTCAGCCTGCCTGTAGAGAGCCATGTGGAATGGAAGTTTGTGGTGGTGGAGAAGGGTGAGGTGTTTCGCTGGGAGGAATGTGGCAACCGCCTCCTGGATACAGGCTATGGAGACGACCTGCTGGTGCACAAATGGTGGGGACTCTTGTAAAAAATGAGGTGAGACAGAGATTATGTACAGTTTGATACTGGATACTGAACCTAATAAAAGTCAAGTTTATTTTTACGGCCCTTCACAAGACCCATATGATGATAAGACCCATATTCCTCATTTGTACTGTATTACCATCTCATAAATGCATCCTTAAAGGCTTATTAAAACTGGGGGTCAAACACATTTAGAGGTTTAGGATAAATGTCTAATGTCAAACAAATTCTTAGTGTTAATATTTCAGATCATCTGTCAAGCATAAAGGTGAAAAACTCTGGAAGTGGAAGGGTGTTTTTTTCTTTTTTCTGTTTTATATAATTGTAAATTAATCTTAAAAGTTTTGGAGAGTTGTTCCAAACAAACGAAACATCACCTTGGGCTCTCAGAACTTCTTAAGGGCATTTTCACCACCGTCTGACACAATTTTGAGTATAGATAATTAGTCAGTCACTAAAACATTTTGCTGTCACATGTTGCAGCTCTACTTTCTTTTATCACGTAGTTAAACCTGATTAAGGGCAATATTCTAGAGGCAACAGTTTTACAGCCTTTTATCTGAACTGTATTTTGCCAAGAAGCTTATATATTTTTTCCTGCAAACCTTCAAAAACACGATTTATGGGAACTAATGGGACTAAGTGGATTGCTTTAACAGCCAGTGATTAGGTAGATGTTTTGAGGAAACTGTTAAGTTTGCCATCAAAAGACAGAAACATTACTCAAAACATCTTTCTTTTTCTACTGCAGTATTAATGATTATGCAAACTGCACCTCTTTAGAAAGTGAGTGATTTCCTGAAAGTGTTTAATTTGTATAATTTGAGACTTTAATTATACTGTTCATATGCTGCTTGAATACTCCCTAACAAACTATGAGAATTAATGCACATAGTTCACTTTTACTACAGCAATAATCAAAGCAATAATTGTTCTGTGTACTGTGTGACTCGTGTTCTATCAGGTATTCTAATGTGTTTACCACTAAACTGTGATATTGTTGTAATTTCGATGCTGCTTTTATCTCATGGGACTCTGTGCATGCATGATTGTCCCATCAATGTTCTATGAATGTGCCTTTAAAACATGATTTTTCTATCAATGTCTTACAATGCATCGAAACAGTGTGGCTTTTTATCCTCAAAACAAATTTGCTGGCCATTAGTCATTTGTTTTACTGCATCTTTTATTGACTTACTTAACAGTTTATTCATATTAAGGTGTTAACTAGTATAGCCTTTATTATGAATATCTCATATCATATCATATTGTGCAATGCTGTAATGATAATACTACTATTGAATGTCATTAAGGTGAAGTTGTAAACAAATAAACAAAGCATCTGTCATATCTGGAAACATACTTTCTTTATATGTGTGGATTCACTGAAAGACGTGATGCTTGGAGGTTACTGGGGAGTTATGTTCTAATGCAAAATATTCCTATTTTGAGGAAAAAAAAAAATCTTCCATTCACTAAATAACAGACACTTTTGAAATTAATTCCCAGTGGTCTTAGGTACTAGAAATATTCAGTAGACTGGATCATTTGATGCAAGGAAACCAGATTGTCTTTGTTCTAAGCTAAAAAATTTGAATGAAATATATCAAGTTTAATCCATATGTTTGGTTTAATATATTTTTAACAACTTCTGTACACCTTATTAACTAAATTTAATATTTTGCAACAGCTTCCCCCTGAATGTGCATCTCAGCAGGATGTGTTTGTGTCTTTTGAACATGATAACATGGTCTTGATAACATGGTAATAGTAAATACCTTTGTTTATATATCTAGACAAAGAAGGAAGGTTGTGATCCATTTGTGTCGGTGGCATGTGCAGATCTCCATCAAAAAATATTTTGCTAAAAATAAATAGGATTAACAGTTTGGTATGGAAGGCCCACTTGTATACAATATTTTAACCAAGCACCACATGTACACATGATGTGCTGTTGGTTTCCACTGTCCTATGAATTATTAACTGCTCTTGCAACAAACAAACAACCAACGAAAGACAGAAAGACCCAGACTTTTCAGCTCTTCTTAGGTCTCTTTAAACAGTTGCCAAAATCTTCTTTATTTAAATGTCTGTGATTCCAACCAAAAGCCAAGACTGTGACCTTGTTGTGGGTCCAGCTGGCTCAGAGGTGGCTCATGCAGGGAAAACGTCATTAACGGACATGTTTTCATGCCAGCCTGTCAGCTCCGCTCAGCTCCACTCTGAAGGTGACTCCGCAGTATCTGAAAACAAAGGGCGATCTTCATCTTCCAGTCCAGGGACACATACACATGCACAAATGCAGTGTTTGGCCAGCCCTGTAAATGATTCATCTGCACTGCAGGGAACAGGCAGGTTCTGTAAGGCTAAAACCAATGCGTAAGCACTGCTGAAAGAAGATGAAGAGAGGCATTTTTTTGGGGAAAAAAAGTTTTATTTTTATGTGTACATGAGATGTAAATGATTCATTTCAAAGTCATGCACACTATTGACTAAAAAAGTGTTCTTTCATAATAAAATAGGACTTGATTTATAAAACATGCTCATACAGAAACCAAAAGCTACAAAAATCTAATTGATACAAATTGTTAACATGTTTTTGCCACCTCCAAATTTAAAATACACTCTTACTGACCTCCCTGTTGTGTGCTAACTACATGTAAGTGTGACATGTGAAATTCGATCCTTGCTGTGGTTCTACATTTGGAAGACCCTTCCATCTGAAGTGACCAATACTTTTGGGAGTCACCCCTTCTATATGGAACCCTGAACCTTTGCAGCATTAACAACATTACCAAACCAGGCCTCTGGGACTCATTTGACCCATTTTAAATGGGGCCAACATTAGTTTGTCCAGCTATAAGTCACAAGATCTCTAGCTGAAAGTGGAGTTCAGGGAACTTTTGCCTGTTTTTCCCAGGACACAGGGCCAAATATAACAGCACATGATGTTGTGAGGCTCTGTTTGCATTTAAAGCCACAAGGATTGCATGAGTAACTAAATTAATAACTTATTAATGCAGAAATCCCAGATACACAGAACAAAAATGTGCATTACCAACCAGAATGAGCTGCTTTGGAGAAGATTCTTTATGAAACACATTAAGAGAAAGCTAGCAGAGGTTATTCATAATGTTAATGTGATCTCCTGGGTCACTTATGTTGTTTTTTGCGGAGAGCAAAGGCAGCACACTGCATCACTAGTGCTAATGTGGCAGCTGGGAGTGGTGTACTTTCTAAGGTTGAAGGTAATCCTTTATTTAGGCACAAGACTTACAACTGACACCACTTACACTCTATTTACGGATAACTTTTTGTGTGTCTCATAGACATTCCTACAAAGGTACATACATACACACACACCCACACACAAATATCTAAAGAGTTAAGCCACCGCTAGACCAATGTTTGATCTCTGTTAAGGCAGAAGTCTTAACACTGAGTCATCCTTCTAATCCAGACAGAGCCCTCTGTCAGCCTCTTCACAAACACAGTTAGGTTGTCTAGAGTGAACAAAGCCTTTAACTCAACACTCCAAATAGTTTCTTGTACTACTGTCATTGAAGATAAGTTATGCTGATGAATTTTAAAGTGCCAAAACATATGAATAAAATTTATATGTAACCAACAGAAGATTATTCAATGGAGAGGTACCTGATAAATCTTTATACAATGATTATTTTGACAGAAAAAATAAAACTGTTGTGTTTTGAAATTATTTCCTATATTCAGTTCACTGTGTTCTTGTCGCAGCTTTGACGGTCCCTTCTGCTTCTTATATGCTTTATGTCTCTGCCCTTTTCTGGGATCTCGTTACAAACAGGCTGTCCATCAAAAAATAATATTACGTGTCTATATATAACATCTGTAAATGTTCATCACATACGAAAACATATAAGTAGCTGTAATAAATATTTCTGCCATATGTATCAAAATGATGATGTGACATTCTGCGAGAGGTCATTTGTAGTTTGGAACTTAAAGAGAATTTCACCTGAACTAGCAGCTCCTCAGTGCTTTACAGAGCTTTGTAGCCGGTTTTGGCTAATTGTTTGTCTTTTACTGTTTTGGTTTATTCTCACAGCTCTCAGTGTCGTTTTCAGCTGTTGTGTGCAGATGTTTTCAGTAAAAACCTTGAAAAAATCCACGATGCTATCAGCTCAGCATCAAAAAGCAAACTGACAGTGAGAGAGTGCAGCTTCAAGTCAGATGCACTGAACATGAAAGTGTTCAGTAGCTTTTGGAGCAATCTGCAAATTAGACTTTGATATTTGTTGTATATGAGGACATGAAAACATGAAAAAAAACTTATCCAAAGGTACCAAGATTAAATTTTTACGATATCTTTTAGTGGACCCGACTGAGAAGACTTTGACCAAATAAAATGAAAATAAATCATTAAAAGCCATCCTTTGGGCAAAATGGAAAGTCCATGGAAAGTCATACAAAATTCTGCAATTCTGCAAGAATTTATTCTTGGGTCAAAGTGTTGCATTCACAGACAAACACATGAATTCGTTCAGCAAACACCAAGCATTAATATCATATCTTTGACTTAAAGTGACATGTGTGTGATGTCTGTTTTCTGAGCATGTGCAGCAGACTGTTTACTGTTGCCTGGTACACTGCAAACACACAATGATCCTCAGTCCAAGTTAGACTGCCAAGTGTGAAATTCTCTTTAAAGTGAGTCAGCTGTCTCCACTTACAGAAGCTGACCAGTCAGAGCAGCCTGCAGCTTTCTGCTTGAACCTTGACTCAGGGAGATTGTATGATAATATCAGAGTGTGTACATGCATCTCTCTGAGTATCTTTGTCCATTTGTACTACAATGTTCTTTACCACAACATCTCCAATATGTTTTAACTCCCATTCAATTTTGTCTCCTGTCTCTGTCATCAATACTTCTTTTGAAATCACACTGCGTTTTATTCCTGGCACTACAAATGTCAGTGTCCATTAATAGCATAAAAGGATTGACTGACTCTTTTTTTGTCCCTCCTCTATCACTGGGATCGCTGGCTTCATTTTCCAGTGATATGCGCCAAAATGGTACAAGCTGCAGGAAATGGTGCATTTTCTGGTTAATCAGATATACGATCTTAGTTTGCTTCAAAGTAATATAGTCTGATTGTGGTCTGGGTGTGTCACACAGGCGGGCTATTTTTAAAGCATACCAGTCCTCATTCCTGTTCTTTACTGTGGGATCATTCAGTGACCTTCACTGGAGACGGTGGAGTCTGCTGACTGTGCTGCATGGCCATAAGGGGGAGGAGCAAAGCCGGGGTTAAACATCATTTTTTTTTAACACTTATGCAGAATATATTTAGTATCAAGGTGCACAATGCTAATTATGCGTAAATATCTGCACATTTCAAGTGAGGAAACCTAATTTGCAAAATCTGACTTCCTTTAAACACAATTTACCATAATTTCTATGTATTTTTCCAATAATATTATTCTTTTGCTTTATCATTTAGTCACTAGCTTTTCTGTCAACCTGTCATTAAGCTTTGACATTGTTTGCAAAAATTAAACACTACGTTTTTGGTCCACAAAGTGCAGTCTCATATATTGTTTTATACACCAGCCTGTTTCTATTTCTTTTCCTAGTGAAATAAAAAGCATACTCAAAGCTTCTGGAGCCATGCCACACTGGGACAGCCCTCCACCAGTGATGTCATTGCCTGCTAGCCCCAGAGGACACTGCAGTTGTGGGCTGAATGCAAAATGCTTATATAGTTGTGTGTGTGTGTGTGTGTGTGTGTGTGTAGATGTAACAGTAAAGTGTGAGAGAGTAGTGTGAGAGCTGGAGAAAGATAGGCAGAAAGAGAGTGCATGCATAATGCAAACAAATCTGGAAGAGGTTTGGGTTGAGGCTTCCTAAAAGAGGTCAGGTTATAAAATATTTACAATAATAAGACATTTTGTCCTTCATACCAATTCTAGTGTCTTTGTGTCCCCTTAAAGGTTTTGTGAAGCTAAAAAACAAATCTAACATTTAAGCAACTCAAGGGGAACATTCATAAATCATTTTTAATGTCTTCTCTTGTGCCTCTTTCTATTTAATGGCCTCCTGCGTTGATTAATTCTCAATTTTATATTATATTCTGTATCTGTGAAGATTCCCATGTAAGTTGACCTGGTAAACTACAATTTTGAACTCAATTTCTCATATGTAGTTCAAATAAATTACCTTTATTTTAGACATTTAGCTTGGTGAAGAACTGTATCTTCTCTCTCTATATTTGTAGTTTTTAGCATTGAATTTTAGCATGGCGCTGTTAGCACAGTGTTCTTGTAATACGGAAGCATGGTATTGAATTATTTAGCAAAATGCATCTGCATTTTTCCCCATTCTTTGACAAAATCTTTGTTTCTTTTTTTCCCCACATCTTTCATTAGTAACTATGAAACAATTATAAGGATGACTACACAAGTTAACGAAGTTATTTATTTTATTCACAGATGATCTCTCATGTAGAAACTTGAATGATCATGACATTTAAAACTTCAAATAGCCAATAAAAATCTCATTGCAGGGCTGAAGAGCCTGTATTAATACAATAAAAAGACAATGGCATAGAAAAAAAACAAACAAACATATAAAACGTGCTATCTGCTGATCTTTGAACCTTTGAACCTCCTATGACACCTACACCATTACAGTATTTTACTGAGAACATAGTAATAAAGATGACACTGACCCCTGGCTGTACCTTCAAAAAACTGCGACAAAATGCACTGACTGAACAAGTTAAACATCCTGATGGATGAAAAGAAAACAGATTATTAACACAGATTAGGACAAAATAAACAAAATCTCCATCTAAACAATTATGTAAACAGCATAGTAAAAAATAAGGTCATCATAGATTCCAAGTGAAACTGATATCATCACCTCATGTTTCTCCAGATGATTCCCTGAGAATCAACAATTTACTAAAGAGATACAAAAAAATGAAATACACAAAATGGAACTTCATACTGCAGGCAGCGTTGTACCAGTGTTTTCAAATCTTGTCATGACAACATTAAGGTACCTTACTTTCTACAAACAATCTGCAGATAACAACAGTTAAAACTTGGTGTAAATGACACAAAATCAATCTAATCACATTTTATGGTTTTTCATGTTTGAACTCATTGGTTACAAACTGCATGCATGCAACTGGCCACTTCCATCTTGGATGAAAACAATGTTTTGCTAATGCATGTATAAAGTAAAATTGAATCAAAAAGAATGGAAAAGCACAACATGGTGAGCTTTGCTCTTGAAAAATCAAACTCATATTTTAACGATCAAACAACGATTGTTTAATAATGTGAATCTAACCTCTCTGTCTGCAACTGAAAATAGGTTTGCAGCACCTGAACCAGTTTCATCAACTATGCCTGACTGCCCATTTAAAACAATTCTAAAGTTATTAAATGAAGTAAAACTAATATCTATTTCAAACTGCCTTGTATTAGAAAGTGGTAAGCAGTAAAATAGACTACTGAATATTACAGTTTTTTTATTAAGCAAACACATGCACAAGCACCAGTGTGGTACTTTAAGGTAGCTGGTGTTGCCAAAGTTCAACATTTTTACAGTGCATATCAACATTTATCCTTTTATCCTACACCTCATATGTTGCTCCCAACATGCTGTGTTCCTCATTTTGGTGAGACCTGAGATCCTTCTGCCTCCTCTGGGATGGTGCGGTAGAATTGTGGCTGATTCTGCACGAGAGCAGATTCATTTTCCATAAACAGGGCTGGTTTCAGGGCCTTTCGATTTCGGGGCTTCAGGAATTTCCGAGATGTCACCAGTGCACCGTAACCCTGGGAGTGTGAGAAGGCATAGCCAGACCGACGAGAGGGACGCCTGGTAGGTAGGCGGCGAGGTGCAGGAGTTGGCACTACCTCTTTCTGCACCTTATGTCTCACCTAGAAGTAGTGTGGGAGAGTCTTTTATATGGTCTTCTTCATATGGCTACATTTGCTTATACAGGACTGTTTAGTGCTTTTGGATAACATGCATCATTTTCTAATGAAAGATAGTGTTTCAGAACATACGAACTCTCGACTCAAATTCTATTAATTTAACATGCATATCAAAAGGTTACTAATACTAACTTAGTTCAAAATATTTTTGTTTTCTGTTTGAACTGGACATCCAGTTTTTCACCACTAGGTATATTAGTAAACAGTAAACAGGTATATTAGTAAACTTGGTATTGTTAACGACATAGGTCATACTTGTTCTCAGGAATGCTTGGAAGTATATATAAAACTCAGCAATTTCTTCTGTAAACAAGTTTAAAGGTAAAACCAAAAGATAGACCGTACATATCAAGTAAACAAAAAAATATATGGTGTAAACAAAAAAATAAATAATTGAAGTAAAAACAAACAAAATATATAAACAAAATAAAAGGAAAATAAATGTTTTGGTAATCTAATGCTAACTCAGCTAAAATAAAAATTGATGGACATTTTTTAAATGTTTTTTTAAACTGCTTTTAACTGCACTGTTACTAAAAATCTTGTATGTAATGGAATGTTTTAGCAAAAAATTAAAAATCTATAACTAAACTGTCATCTCTGCCCAAATAAAGTTGGATAACTCCGTTCAGTCATTGTTAATTTTCTGCATTAAAAACTAAGTTAGACTACTTTTTATGAATAAAATAATTGCTCTCTATGAAGCACTAACTGATAGAACTCTCTATTTTCAAGGTCGCTATGTTTCAAACACATTTTTATATCTGTAATCTATTTTAAACTAAGCAAATATGACCTCTAGAGATATCAGAAGGTAACAACAATCCATGATAGTCATCAACAACAATCTATGGCAGTCATGTTTCCTTTTTGGAGGCATGACTAGTAAGACTTAATCCTATTCCTCTATTTCCTTTAACATATCAGAAGGCTATTTTATAACTTAAAATATGAGGTGGGTGCGGCAGAGTTTAAACGATGTGTAGCTCATCACACAAAACAGCGTAACCTGAAAACCAGTTGTCCCTGTCATGTGCTCTCTCACCTTGTCAATAATGGTGGGTTTAAGCTGAATCATAACGAAGCGGAAAGCCACCACTGGCAGAAGACAGAGGAGGGAAGCCAGGAAGATGGTCAGCCACACATTCGGCTGGTTCAGAGAGTTTCTTGCTGTACCTAGAATTCCAAAAGCATCAGACCAGTAGTAAGCATCACTAAAAAGGTAAAGATTCAATGCTTGAATAAATAAGATAAAATAAAATCGTAGGACATCTATTTTTATTTATTGAAGGCCTGTTATAAACTATCAGCTTATAAATATTAGGCCTTTGGAAAACTAAAATTTAAAGAAATAAGCAATAAATCTCTCTCTGCATTTACAAATGAGCTGAGTATACTCACCAATAAAAACAAATGAGGTAGGGAAGAGGTAAAACATGCCATTGCTGTACATGGTGAATGTGACGGCAAAGTAAGCAGCCAGGCTACCCCATACGAAGAACTGGTTCACGGCTGTCCAGTAATAGGTGTCCAGACCCAACTGAAGAATTCATTTTCAGTTAAAAAAAAAAAAGTTTTTTTTTAAAAATTCTTAATTACAATATGTCTTGTATAGGTGAGTGATATGAATAAATAGTATCAGTAAATATGTATATGTAATTTTATTGCAATAGCACGGTAGTTTAATAAAGAGACGTGCACATATGAAATACACAAATAAACTCTTAACTTATCCAACAAATTAAATACCTTGAAAAAAAAGATACTTTGTTAAATTAATGCCAACATCCTGCCTCTTCAGTGTACTGTGGCTCTTGTGATGACAGGGACTGCATTTCTCACCTTAGTGTACACCACAACCAGCAGACAGGTCTGTACCAGCAAAGCAAAGGACTGATAGTCAGCGACGTCCCTGCCGTCGTCTCGGACTGTGTCCCGCATGGCGGCCCATGGGATGAAGAAGAGGATGAGGGAGCTGTAGCAGCTTTGCAGCATACAGCGCACAAAGATTTTCTTGCTGAAGAACAGGTTCAGCTGGCCTGGAGTGTAAAGCTGAGGATACCTGAAACTCCAGCGGTCATTTACATCCTACAGAAACAAACACAGAAAAAGTTGAATTTTGAAGTTTCTGAGCTATTTCAATCACAAATGGGTATTTTGTGGGTGGTGACCATTCTGCCATGTTTCTAGAGGTACAAATAGGTCATAGGTCAGTTTTGACCTTCAGATTATCACTTAAATTTTTTGGTGCCAATGTATCTAATGTACTCTGCCAATTTCTTAACAGCAAATAAAAAATCGTTCAGTAGTTTACCTGGTCAAAAAGGCTCAGGCCAAGGACAGGAAGAGCTGTGTAAACCATGTTGTAACAGGTGATGAACCAGTCATCATACACAGTCTATAAAAAAACAAACAAACAAAATAACCCCATAGCATTAACTTGGTGGCTCTAATTCATGGTATCACAGTGCCAAATTGTGTTGCATAGTATGATCTTTATGTTAAGTTGAGCATCCATTCAACATTACAATATACTCAAATTTTGGTTTTCCTTCTTCATACACATGTTGTATTTTCATGTGTATTTTTAATCATATCTTCTTCACATTAAATTTGGGGACTACATCACTTGACATCATTATGACAATATAATTTAATGTGAATAGTCAAAAAGTAAATATGCACTTTTTTTGTAGTTACTTATTTGCCTTACTAGATAATACATTTTTGTCACACTATGTTACCCATTAGATTGTGCTACATATTTGCAATGCATGCTTCTCACCTGAGCCGAGAAGCCACAGAAGAAGGCATACCAGAAATGCACAAAGGTGAAGGTGAAGTTCTTGTAAAAGAAATATTGTAGGAACTTGCACATGCGTAGGTAGGACCAACGACCGTGAACCAGCAGGAGCCGCTGAAGGTACCGGAACTGGGCAAAGGAGTAATCGCTGGAGAGAACTGCCTGCATCCCTTCCTGACCACTGATACCGACACCAATATGAGCAGCTGTAAGACGGACAGAGAAAGAAACAGTATTTAGCCATTAACTAACATTTTCCAGCTTTTTGGTTCCACAAATATTACTCCTTGGTCCTTGCTGTTCATGTAATAGTGTCTGAGTTAAATAGGCTTACCCTTGATCATGCTGACATCGTTGGCCCCATCCCCAATGGCCAGAGTGACAGCTTGCTTGTATTTCTTGACAAGCCGAACCACCTGGGCCTTCTGCAGAGGGGTGACCCTGCAGCAAATCACTGTCTGACACATACATGCTGTCCTCAGCAGCTCCAGCTGCAGGTCCTTCTCCAGTGCAAAGGCCTGGAGATGAAAGGGAAGAGGGAACTATGGTGAAGCACTGAGGTCATGAGTCCAATTCCCCTAATTCACCACTTGAAACAGTTTAACCTTACACTGTCAAAATTTCAGTTAGCTGAGGTGAGAAAATTATAATTCCTTCATTTCTTTTTTAGTTAAATTTACACATATCGAATTTAAGATATATCATGCTAATAATTATTAGTATGATAGTAATTACTAGTATAAACCTGTAAAAATATCAATATCTTTGTTCTAATTGTACAGTGTAGATCCCATTGGTGTGTTAATGTTTCAGCTAAAGAGACCTGTTCTATACTTAAGAAATGTTATGGCAAAGGAAATATATTTTGAAGGTGATTGAACACTTCCTGGATGAAGTAATGCACATGAAAAAGTCCTCTCACCAGGCTGTGCCCATTAATAACTAGGCCATAGTCTCCCTCTATCTTCTCATCCAGCACAGTCTCAGTTTTCTCAAGCCAAAAGAGGCCTGCACGGGCTTTGATAATGTTTGGCTCGTCTGCAGAGTCTGGACACATTTTCCTTCTTGCGTTCCTGAAAACAGAAATACATGAAGATGGTTCAATGACCTAATAAAAGCTGTTTTTTTCTTATGGACTGTATTTTAAAAAAACAACAACCTTGGAATAAAGACAAATACATACATGGATTATACTTATACATGGCTCTCTTGGCTTTATCAGACTGGGTTGTTTTGCAGTTGAGAGTAAAAAAGTGACAAATACTATTTAAATATGAAAACACTAAAGCAAATGGAACTGCTGTGCTGCTTGTGTAAGTATGGTTTTCGATAGTGAGCATCCAAATCAACCAGGGGCTATGTTACATCAAATTGCAGTTTGATTTCACATTTAATACTAGACTCACCTCCCTCCTTATCAGTCTCTTTTTCTGTGTGTAGGCTATGTGTGTGTGTGTGAGTGTGTGTTGCAGGTGGGACTCTCTAGCTGCTGACCCGTCAACAAACAACTCATTAGCTCACAGTATAAGAACCTCGCCCTATCTTCCACTCTGCCAGATTGTTCTGCCTCCTCAATGGTAGCTACACTCTTGGCCACTCAGTATTGTGCTTACTTCAAATTTAGGCCTTTTGCTACACTTTGTTCTCCTTTGCCAATGATCACCGGTGCCAGCTCAGCCTTTAGCCCACACCACTCCAGCCCACAGCCATCAAACTGAGTCAGCCTCTATCATTCTTCTCTCTCATCCGCCTACCTGCCCTCTGCTCTCTTCACTCTCATCTTCCCTGATCTGCATCAGAATAAACTCACCCTTAGCATTAGCTACTGTACCTGTGTCTGCTTTTGGGTCCAGCTAAAAACCCTCAACCTGAGCACTTTTGGCATTTTATTAAAAATGTAGCCTGCAGCCATCATGCGTGAATTATAAAAAATCATTCACAGAGTTATTTAAACACAATTTGGACAAAAACATTAACCATCAGGTAATGTTAAGGCTGTCAGGCAGCTAGCATAATTTTAGCAATAGCATTACATACTAAAACTGGCTGCAGCTGATAAAATCTATCTACCAAAGGTGTCAGCTGATTAAAGAACAGGACATTTGAGAGTTAAGTCTGCCACTGTTGTCATTGTTGACAGCATATGTGTGCCCTGCTTAAAAAGCAATGATTGATTAGCATCACAGTAGTGACCAATGCAGGCAGGGATTAGCATTTTATCAACCATTATTGTTATTTACACTTGCAAAAATAGCACACACACAAAAAAGCATCAAAAAGCAATAAATGTATGTCAACTTGTATCAAATTTCTTATTGGTACTTGTGTCCTAAATATTTTCTGTATGTTGATGTTTTGCAAAATTACAAACTAAATGATGTCATTTTAAATTAATCATAGTTTAAACAGTCTCTGATCAAGCAGGTACTGCATTTGTTGCAGTTGTTTGCCTCGGAGTAACTCACTGTAGCTCCTCTCTGACTCCTTCGGCCGTGTCGGCTGCCACAATAAAAATATCTTTCATTTCCTCTCTCAGCATGTTGCAGGAATAGCCGATATTCTCGGCCGTCTCTGTGTTAAAACATCAATCAATATTTACAGTTAATGTGATGCAATTCATCTTTTAAATGCGCCAAACATTCAATTTGATATTGAGATGTATTGTGTATATACTTGGAATATTTGCAGCTGGGATGAGAGAATATTACACATTACAATGGTTCACAACTTCATCCCTTCTGAAATGTGTGATTTGAATAAGAATATATGTTATGTGACACTAACCCTGTTTATCCCCAGTCAACACCCAGATTTTGATGTCGGCCTTAGCCAGTTGCTCTATGGTCTGTGGCACACCGTCCTGCAGTTTGTCCTCCACAGCTGTTGCTCCCAGCAGCTAAAAATCACAAAGCAGAGAGTGGTAATGTAAAAATGTACTATTCTGTAATATATATAGAAATGAATTCCAATAATATTTTCAATAATTTTAATACTGTAAGCTAAGTTTTGAAGGTTAAGTTCTTTCTATCTTTTCTGGCAGAGTTTGAATCACCTACACCAACACAACTTATGGTCACAAAGCAGTGTCGGTTTAACTGCTGCTGAAATCAGAGGATTACGTCTTTTTGTTAGACAGAAGCAGTGCTGTGCCATTTTTTTATGTCTAATCATTAGTCTAATGTATTATGGACCATAATGTACAGCATATTAAATTATCCTCCAAACAAAAAGGCACCTAAACTACTGACTAAGAATTAATTAGCATTCGGCAGATGGACTAACCAGCAGGTCTTTCTCAGCCTCCTCATACAGTTCATCAAGTCTCTCCTCTCGATCATCCAAGGCAGTGCTAGCCTCATGGAAGCGCTGTAGCCACCCTTCCATATAATCATCATCCAAATCCTTGTAGGCCAGAGCCAGCGTACGGAGGCCTTCTCCTGCATACTCCTATTGATGTTGGACAGCTCAAAGAAGTTCAAATCAAAAATCCTGACAATTTTTAAATGTGTGTTATATTTGTGATATATTTGTGTAGACACATCACAAAAATCCAACAGCATCACTCACACTGAGGTGTCTGGTGGTATGTTCCTTCAGTCTTTTACAGGACGGGTGGAGTCTTTCAAAGATGATGGTGTCTGCTCCTTTACAGAACAGAGTCAGTTTGCCTTCAGGGCTGCGCACTGAAAAACAGATGTGAAAGCAGTTTACTGAGGACAGAATCATGAGGTTTGATATAAAACACTGTTGTAAGAGTCACCTAATTAACAGATTGCACACATTTAAAATAAGTTCTTAGAAAGGATGTCGATTTTCTTCATTCTCCTGAAAGTTGCTGTAAGCATTACACACAGACATCTCAGTTGTTGGACTGTCCTTAAATGCACCAACAGAGTCTTTGGAAATGACAAATATTAAACTATATCAGTTATACAAATATTGTATCAGAACTTTTATCTCACCTATCACTGACATTCTCTTGCGCACGTTATTGAAGTCAAGAACAGCCAGAAGTTCATAGATGACTTTTTTGCCCATCTCCACAACTGTGATGGTCTCTGGTGTACGCGAGTGGAACACAAACCCAAAGTTCCTGGCTGCAGTGACCAGAGCGCCCTCATCTGGAGACTGAGCCTGATAGTAGAGCTCCCCTGTCAGAAGATAAGATACTACTTGTAGACCACTACAGAGAGCAAAGGTTCACTATTTTGCAACTTTTATAGATATTAAGGCTTGAGACACAATAATTCACATACAAATACTTTGCTAAAAATACTAACAACACAGTGGTCTTCATACTGTTTTCATTTTGGTTTTTAATTAACATTGTGTGTGTGTGTGTGTGTGTGTGTGTGTGTGCGTGCGTGTGCACGTGTCTGTGGGTGTGTGTGTCTAAGTTGACCCCTTTGAGTTGGCCCTTGGTAAAGAAAAGCTACTGTAATTTAAATAAAAAATAAAAAATAAAATAAAAATTCAATTAATAGTGAAGCGATTGGTTTTGTTATATTATTATATACTATATATATCAATTCAAAACCTACATAAATGTTGATTAGATGGTAATCTGCATGAGAAACACAGAATAAAATTCTGCTATAAAAATCATCTACTTTAAATTATCAATTTGTCCCAGACAGAGTAGATCATTGTAGGCAGTTTCCACCGTTCTACCACTGGAGGGCACCAAAGTTAAATGTTTTTCAAAATTTACATATAGTAGCTTTAATGCTTTTTTGTAACATACTTAGTTATAAATTAAATTTTATCTTGAAGTTGCTAAATGTTTAATATGAGGAAGAAAAAGATATTAGAGTACTACAGTAGAGGGATCTGTATTATTTAAGACCAACACTATTTCAGACCACCATGCAAAATTACAGTAATCTCCGGAGACAGAACACAGGAATTTTTTTTTTTTGTTTCTAAACCTTTGCGGTAATTAAATTATCCATTACCCTCTTTCTTTTCTTCAGGCATGACGGTATGGCACAGAGCTAGCAAGCGAAAGAAGTCCTGAGCCTCCGGGTCCCCCTGTTTCACTGTTTCGACCAGCTTGTGGTCATGAAAGACAAACTTTGGATCTGCCAGCTTGTTCCAGGAGAAGTCTACTTTTGTTGTCTTCTGCAGAAGCAAAAGAAGCAGAGAGGAGATTAAAAGAATAAACATAAAAAACACTAGACAAAAAAATAAAATCACAAGATATGTAACCATGCATCAATATTTGCATCTCACCTCTGTGATTTCAAGCCTTTGTCCAAGAGCGTCATATAGGTCCCCTAAAATAACAGAAAAAACACTCCAAAATCACTCATCCAGTCCATATTGGTGTGTCTATTCAACTCTGTAGCATTTACATAAGCAGAACTGCTCACCATAATTTTTCCCATTGATGGAGCACTTGTTGAAAGTCATGATATTCTGTGTCAGGGTGCCGGTCTTGTCGCTGAAGATATATTTGATCTGGCCCAGCTCCTCATTGAGCGTGGTGGTCCTCGCCTGAGCAGGAGTGTCACTCTTAGGATAATACATCTTCCTGTCCCAGTCTATGAAAAAGCTGTTCCCCAAACGGATAAACTCCACACTGACATGGACATAGATGGAGACATGTCAATGACACACAAACACATTCTGAAATTATTCCGATAACTTATGGTACTTTCTGATTTTATTCTCTCTCTTTGCTAGAAGGTACCTGACGTAGAGAGAAATGGGCACCACTGTGTTAAGGACAATGACATAGGACCAGAAGGTAAGGAAGGCGGAGAGTCCAGCGTCAATCCCTTGTTCACGAGGGAGGAATGCTGTAAACACCGAGCCCTCCTTCACCTCCCAGATTGCATTGCCAATGGCGAGAATGGCACACATGGCTGCCAGGAAACCAAAGATCTAATGGAAAAAAGATATTGTGTATCATGATTTTTTTTAAAAATAGAGATGCATTTGCACTGTTTTGAGTTGAATGTATTTCATATCTAAGGTTGTGTCCAAAAAAATATCCTTGCTAAATTGCACATGTTTGTATTTATGTGTTGATGGACATTAAACTCACACACAAGACCAGGACATTCATGAGGTGATCGATGCTTGTTCGTTTGAATATTGTCTTTCCACTGTTCTGCATCAGCTTGGTGTCAGAACCTGGAAAGGTTAAATCTCTTGTTCAGGTAAACTGTTTTTAAGAATTGAGATTTATTTCTTTGATTACACATTTTTTTTCATCTTTACATGTCATTTTGTTTAGATATTGTCCCTATTTTATCTACCATTCTGTTTTTTTTTTGGTATTTTTTACCGTCAAATTCTTCAAAACATTAGCTTCTCTCAAAATACTTCTCCTTATGTTTCTTTAATATTGTTTTGGTACAAAATTCCTCCCGTAGGCTTAAACTTAAATCTTCTTTATCAGTTTAGAGTCAAAATTTAGTGTGTCAAATACTAACAGTATTTAAATGCAGGTTAATGGTTCATGTACCAGATGCTGGAAGATTTATCACAACATTTAGTCATCAAAGATTTAAATCTTGAAACCACAGCCTATTAGAGTTAATTAATGTGCTCATAATTATTCACCACTATCCTTTAAATGGAACACATTATTCGCTGTGTTTTTTCCTGTTATGCTGTGTATTTTCAAAATGAAAATGATACCATGTTTGAGGCACAAGCACCCTCTGCAGGACCCCTGCAGACCTGAATGGTTCTATCCAAATTTAGCTGTAACCCACATGTGAACCATTTTATCACTCTCTTGTTTCAAGAATATACAAGAGGAGCCAAAAGAGTGAGAAGGGAGTTTACCTCCAAAGATGACCAGACCGAAACACCACTCAGTGTTCCTCAAAGTACATCCTCTGAGCAGCAACTTTTCATTGTCCAAAGAGTAAGTTTGTCCGTCCAGCGACAGTACTCCTTTAAACTTGTCTAGACGGTTATTTGGAGGCTCACATCGCACTTCACCTGAGAGAGACAGAGGTTAGCGTCAGAAACCTATCTGACACAACGGTTCACGAGTTTGAGGGGCTAACACAGGGAGTTAAAGGCTACAACTGCCGTGTTGAAATGTGTAAGCTAAACTGATGTAGTAGGTGGTAAGTAAGCAACAGCTTATTTGCATTATATCTTGAGTAAGCTGCCATAGAGTTAGATTAATCAGTGTTTTTATTTATTTATTTATTTATTTTTGCCATCTATTAATGAGGAAAGGGTAAAGTAGTTATTTTGGAGTTATCAGCCAAAAAGTTTTATTGATTCTGGCCTCCGATTAACACAAAAAATAACAATTTAAAATCTGCAGGGTTTTAAATTTAATAAGTACATGCTAAAAAAATATCTTGAATAATATATTACCATACCCTCTCACTTTTTACTGTACTCTAACTTTAAAATGCAAAGCCTGAGTCAACCAATTGTGTGATGGTCTCTTCCCTACAAATGTCAAAATTTCATTTTAAGTAGACAAAAAATATTTCAATATTTTGTCTAGAATAAAAATGAATATACATATTTTCTCTTGGAAATTAATAATAAAAGTAATAGTAATGTGGAAAGATTCCAACTCTCAATTTGTGTCTGTTTAATTTTGTTTCCTTCAGCTTCTCACCGTTGAAGCTAGCCAGTGCCTCAATGTTGTCTTCCAAGTCTCCAGTTACAGTCAGGGCTTGTTTCACCTTCAGATTGGTTTCACTGGGGGGAGAGCAAGAGGACACGAGAAGGATGAAACTAAAGGGAAATCTAAGACAGTGTGAGACATCAGCCATGACTGTGCTGCACGCTCACCCATCTAATTCAGCCGTTTCTATGTAGACCAGATTGAGATTCTCACTGCTGGACAGCAACAAAAGATCTGCCTAAAATCAAAACATCAAATCAAGTTAAGACAACTGCATGGAAAGAAGATCAGTCTGAGATAAGCTCTTAGGGACTTTGTCTTGGACTCTGTTATCAGTGAAAACATCAAAATATGAAACAAAAATGTGCCATAATAAATTACACTATACACATATGACATTTAATGGCAACTATGATCATATTTAAAACTTTATTGTAGCATCTCCATACTTACTGTGACAAATTCATTGTTACTCAGTTTGATTATGTCTCCAACCTGAACATTCATCCATTTTTCCTCCTTCAGTCTGACAAAGAAATATAAACATAATGTTAAAAAATTCATTGAGACCCTGGCACTGCCTAAAACATCAGAAAAAAACATGATCTTTTAAATCCTAAAACCACTTTACAGCTTTATGTTAATATTTACAAAAATATAATGTGTTAATTGTATCTTAAATGACTTACTCTCCATCAATGAGGATTTCCACCTTGCGGTTATTGACTTGATTATCACTTTTGTGCCTGTTCTGCTCAGATAATACAGAAGAAAGGGAAACAGTGTTTGATTAGATTGGGAACTTACACTTTGTCTTTATTCTCTTATTGTGTTGCCAATACTCAATGACCCTTTCCTCAGTTATTAAATAAATTTAAAGCAATTTGTTTTAGTTTAGTCCCTAAAGATTGTTATAATTTTTTACTTACTATGTCATCAGAGGCATCCTTGACTGCTGTTATACCTAGCACCAAAACGAGAGGGACAGCTGTGGTGTACCAGGGCAGAGAGGAGACCTGTGGGATCACCTGTTCACACAAATATAAACATGGTTGGAATAGATGTTGGAATAAATGATGGACTGTTTACACAAGAGTCAAATGCTCTTGAAGCTAACTAATGTCAAATTTCTTCTCTGAATAATTTGCAGACAATAGTTGGTATCTGCTTGTGTCAGTGAGTACAAATGTCCATGGGAAAAAATATGAAAAGTGTAAGACTCCCATGCATCCAGTCCATGATAAGAGAAGGCAAACAAATGAGGAAGAGAATATTAAAGAGCTTTTATTATGGTTGCTTAATCATTTAAAAAGCTAACATATTTTCAACATCATGGGTTTATCATTAGGGCTTTATGAACAAGCAAGCAAACGAGTATGGAGGAGTATGAGATAAAAAACAAATACCTGAAGGATCATGAGGAAGAGGAAGTAGGCGTTTGCCAGCCTCCTGAACTGCTCAAAGAGGTTGAGCGGCAGGAAGGTGAAAATGTTATATTTGGAGGTCTTGATGGCATTGTTCTGAAGCAAAGGAAAGTGAGAGACAAATGTGACAAATGTAGATGACGGCTGCAGCTCTGTTCAGTCTGATGTAAAGAAACATGACTTTTATTTAGGCAAATCAAGTTTTGTGGGGACATCACACATTCAGGCATTTAATTTTTAACCATTTTAAATGTTTCACACGCACACAGATTTTGTTTCTAGACCTACCGCATATTGATAAGACAGGTTGAAAGTTCTGTCATTAGCTCGCAGGTGTCTTTCCTCCTCTGTGGAAAAAAGAAAAGATTAAGAGCAAGAGAGGGTTGACGATGTTGTGGCAAGATTGTTTGAATTGTGTCTGTCAACTGTAATTAATTAACACGCAATATGTCTAAAAGTATCAATGCTGTTAGTCTAATGACTGTCACAAACAACTGGTATGTAAAAGCAGTTATTTAATGTTACAGTCAATTTTGTAGGCATCAGATCTCACCTCTTTTTTCCTCGTTCCCAAACAACCGTCTAAAGAATGAAGCTACCGACCCCATCTTCAGCTCAGTTTCTCCATATTTTACACCTAGAGAAAGAGCATGTGCTTAATTATCACAGGGTGATGTATGGTAAGTTAAGCAAAGAGACATTTCTTTGTTTTTACTTTATAACAGGGAAGCAATTACAAGGGGAAGCTGCAGTGGAAGTAAAGGGGAACCAGTTAACCATGAAAGGACATGAATGTGATAAATTTAGTTCAGTGTAAAATTTTTTATAGATATCCAGATATTTGCACAGGAGACTGACGATTGCTTTTCAAAAGTAAGGATTTGCGACATACAGGGAAAATCTGCAGAGAAACAGCTGTAAAGAAGAGACGTCAATGCTGGAAGGACAAAAACAACATAGTTTTGTGCTTTGATGAGATTGTTCTTGGATCATTAGCATTCAGTAGCGTGACTGGTAAATACAATTGGCTAACTGATGCTGCAGACTAGACTTCTTACTTTCATGGCCAAATGCAAGTTAAAGAAGCTACCAAAAACAATGCAGCATTAATGGGGATATATTGTAATGAGATATTTTGCTGGTTTCAGAAATTTTGAGTCACACTTTTTAGCCAAACTATTTTTTTTGCAGCCACAGAAAGAAAAAACTTTAGAGTTTTTGTGCATTTCACTAAACATTTAAAGAGGAAGTGGCATTTGAGAAAACGAAGAAATGAGTCTCTCTTTACAGGAATATCATACATGCTTAAGACTTTATCTGTACTGCAGAGCTGTAAAGACTTTGAGCCACTCCTTACTGAAACTTTGTACCAGAGAGATGTCTGTTTCAGATAATCTACAATAATCAAGATAACAATGGGACTATTAACAACTGACTTGTTGGAAGTTTAGAAGACATTGAACAAACAACATAAAAATTGATCTCTGCTTCATTTTTTCCTCCTTAATCTAAGACTTGAAGTAAATTATTTAAAAAAATATCTACATTAAAAACCATAACAATAAAAATATGAGCAGAAATCAGAGGCTGATGCTTGGCATGAATATAGATAGGAAAGTCACAAAACCACACGTTTCCCTGTATTCACAGTGAAACAGTCTAAGACATCAATACAAACCAAAGACTTGGTTGACTCTCTCTGTTATTGTTCTACTTACTCTCACTAAAGTTTAAAATCAAATGATTTTTTTGTGAATGTGAAGTGATTGAGCGGCTCAGCTCGGATATAAATTACGCTTGTATTTCAGTGAGCTCCTTCAAGATTTCTTTCCACAAAAAATGCTTCATATCCACCATCCTTCTACTGTCTGAAAGCAAATGAAAATCAGCCACATACCTGAAACAAAAAAGCGATTTCTTGTGCCCTTTAAGTTCTTCACACACAGAGAAACCGGAACACAGGGTCAAAGGATTGAAAGAGAGGGAAAAAACACTACAGGTTTCGACCCTCCCTTTGCTTCCGCCTTAGATAAAGTAAACCCAGGCCCTCGTCTGTGCTCTCTTTGGACTCCCAGTCACCAACCTAGTCCCACACAGAGGAGAGGACTCAACTAGGGCCTCTGGCTGAAAGACATGCAGGATGGACGACAGGTGAAGCTGTGTGGTGGTGAGAGAGAGAGAGGCCTAGAAGAGAGGTTTCAGGTTCATGCAGGAAGAGCTGGGATCCCCCCCCCGCCCCCCTGCGCCAAACAGCTAAGGGCTTGAACAAACACTGCAGCGATCTTTGGACCTGGACGGTAAGATGCGGTAGGAGTGGAGGGGCAGTAAAACAACAGTACAGGTGAATGGCTCCAGCCAATCAGGGCCAACATTACGGTTGTAATCTGGGCAGTCAGGTATGTAACTCACATTGTGATGGATGCGCATGCTCAGACTGAGGACTTATTACTATCATATTCTCAATATCTGCTCCTTTAAACCAACTTGGATGTATTGTCTCTCATTGGCAGGCATTTGCTGCATTCTTGAAGGATAAATGTTTGTAATGACTTAAAAGGGGAGTTATAACAGCTCTAAATATTCATGAATGAGTTTCACATCCAGGTGCTTTGAGAAATGAAATGTAATACCTGGACTGAAACACAAAGAAACACTGTGTAGTCCAGGAGACCTCAACATGAACCACTTTCTAAATTAGTTATTTTATGTATGTGTGTGAGCTAGATGTGTGTGCCTGTGACAACACAGATATTAACATCTGCAGACATGAACAGATGTGCGTGGGGGGTGGGTGGGTGGTTGGGATTGAATCTGGATGCTTGGTGCAATAAACCTGACAAATTTTAATAGGATTTGTACTAATTAAAAGCTGTATTATCTGTGTGTATGTCTATATATCAACAATAAGGGACTGTGCCCTAAAAGGAACCTGTGCTAGTTTTACATAGATTCATTTTAAAGGAATAGTTCGGGCCTTTTAAAGAGGGTTATCCATAGTCAGTGTGCTTTGTAGGGCACTGGAATAAAAAGCCTACTGCTACTACTACTGTAGAATGAGGCAGCATTAAAACACATTTAAACATGCATTTGCTTGTTAATTTTATCTTGAAAAATAAATGTTTGACGAACAAATTATTCAATAATTTTTTAAGCTCTTGCCCTGAATAACCTATTAATAATTTTTGTAACATTCCTAATATTTACTACAGTCCAATTTAGTGAAGGAGAGAAAATAAATCTCTGCTGGGTTAAATAAATAGCTCACTTACAGTTTAATCTTCCTGTTTCTGTGATTACAATTAAAGCATAATTAAGTCACGGCTATTTTAACATTAATCTAACTGTGCATTTGCATTCAACTAGTTATTTAATTGGCTGAAGAGTTGCATGATGGTGCAGTGCAAAGTGAAATATAAATAGATCATTACATTTTAAATGAGAAAAGTCAGAGCAAAATCTGCAGTCACTGTGATATTACACTGTAAAATAGCAGTCAGACACATTTGTGGATACTTCTTAAATACTTTATACAAAATTCATGAATTGGAATGTTTACATGGTAACAACAACAATTCAGAGAAGTGACAATACAAAAAAACTCCACAAAAATGCTGTTACTGTGACTGATATACTGGACTTGTTAACTATTGCAGTGAATTAGTGATAGTGCAAGGGTTAACAAATTTAAAAAAGTATAGAAATAAAAAAAGTGAACATTTGCAACTTGGCACAAGGAACATGTATATTACAGAACAGTTATGAAACGTTTGCCTTCATAACCAAATAACATGAATTATTCACAAAGGATAATAACTGTAACAAAGAGGAATGTGATGTGAATGTGATTTCTACAGGGAGTAATCAGTTTAAAAATGTGCACACATTGAGGTTATCATATTATAGCAATCATATCATGTTATCCATCCTTCATTAAGAGTAATATTTTAATATTATTCCATCAGTTATGAACAAATTCACTGGCACACATCTCACTGTATATGACTTCTGTCCAAACTGCCGAGATTTATCTTACAATACAACATTCAAAATTATTTAAATTGTTAAAAAGGGCAAATGATCAACATTTACAAAAGATGAGTAGGAACAGAACACAAAATACAGAAGACTGAAAAAATCCCAGCCTTGATATAGTTAGTTTTCAAATATCAAAGATAAAAAGTACAAAATGATAAGGGATATAACTTGGATTTGACATCATTTGGATAAAGAAGTGGCTAGTCATAATTGCTGAGAACAAGGAAAGACAAGGATTAGCAAAAAAAAAAAAAAAAAAGGTTTAAAAGATACACATATCTTGCTACGTTCTTTTTCTCTAATGTAAGGCCACTCAGAGAAAAGTAGTAGAAAATAAAGCAGAAGATAAATGTAAACCACAAGTAATTCTACGACTCCATATCAGCTCAGCAAGACGAGGAGCTTATGTTCAAATGTTCAGATATATTTCTTGGAAGAAAAAGTCACTACCTAAAGGCTCAACATGTGATATTTCTTTACCATAAATGAACAATTCTAAAAGACTGTTATCATTATTAATTTTATTGGTAATTTCATAACAAAAATTAGCTTGTCACTTTATTTTGAAGGTGTGTATCTCATCATGTAAAGATCTGCCTCAGCTGAACTTCAGTTTACTTGTACAACACTGAAGCAGCAACTCATCAAGATCAACCACCGTGCCAATGTTTAAACACACTGTTCTGAAAAAAACATTTATGTTTCCAGCAGTAAATAACATTTCATTTATGGGCTTTGAAAGACCCAGACAAAAATAAATATGTATAAAAAATAAATAAAATGGCTGCTCCATCATTGTTACACAAGGCCAACTTGAGCCAAGACTTGTTAATGGCGCTGATATTTAGAAATTAATATGGCTAGAGTTAATGTTGACACTATTGGTCGAAATTTACATGAGGTTTGATTTGAATCATATTTTTCAGATTACATATTGATCATATCACTACTGTCGTTTCTGGAAATGAAAAATTGGAAACTTAACATGGCAAGGCACATATTTAACTGATTAATTCCTTAAGAAAAAGGGGGAAATTAAGGGTCTTTAAGTACCTTTCTTGTGATGAAATAACTAGCTTTTCTTAGCTTTTATCTCCAACATCACTTCCACTCTATTCAATAACTGACAGACCCTAAAAATACGACTGCTTTCTTGCCAGTCATGAGTTCATCAAACAAACAATCAACCAAACAAACAAAACAAACACACCTACTGAGATAAAACACAGTATTCAAATCTATCACACCATCACAGTGGAGCTACAGAGGAGGGCATTCAAAAGACATTGTTTTCTTACTGAACACATTCAAAGTTTGAGGAATGTAAGGCATTAAGCACATGTTGATGGTTTGAGGGGTCTAGGTGGGGTTATTGCACAGCAACACTTGGGAGGTGAAGGAACTTGTTTAAGCCCCACAGAAGGACCTGGCGTCCTCTGTTCACTTGAGGCTGTGGCATGTGCACAGATGGGAAGAAGGGTGAAAAAAAAAGAAGGTAACATGACTAAGTGGTCAATGCCAAGTGAAACAGCTGGTGAGTGTGAAGGTGGACTGAGCCGGTGTCTATGTGGTTGTGTGCTGTACAGTAGCTCGCTAAACAACTTGAGTGTTTAAAGAACAGGGAGAGCAAATTTTGTCCAAAGAACCCACAGTGTGAACGTGACAGTGTGTCGGTGAGCTTGGCAAGGCGGCACCAAACAGTCAACAGCAGTTAAGACACATCGAAGGTCTAAGAAAGAGTCCACATGGCCATCTAAGGAAAAGAATTCTCTTCTTTTTTGACAAGACTTTTTAAAATGTGTGATCCCTCTCTTTTTGTGAAATTCGGAGACCTTCCATCCCCTCTCTCTCCAGCTCTCCTCATCTGCCTTCCTCAGCAGAACGAGTCTCTGATTTTAGCCTTACGAACTCCTTGGCCACGTCGTCGTTGGAGCGTTGGGAGAGGATCCTCATGGCGGTGAGGCCTGTGTCGTCCATATGTATGCGTTGGCCCAGCGGGCACCAGCAGGCGCAGTTGCCCTTCCCCGTGATGTCTCTTAACTGTATCACCGTCAAACCGACAACTCTGTCGGCCCGACCGAAACAGTAGTCTTTGACGCAGACCTGCAGCTCGTAGCAGTCAAAACCATCCTGATTACCCAAAACACTGAGGAAAGAGAACAAACTAGTTTGAGCATTCAGTGATTCAACAACACAACAGCAGTTTAGTCAACTCAAAACTGCACTGGACAGGAAGTTTGCTTTGAGCCCGGCTCCCACTACTATTTTAATCTATATACTTCTTTGTATATTTATGTATATATGTATATATACACAGCTGTTGGAGTACTTACAAATGGAAGGTCTCGTTGAACTTGGGAGACCAGCTGTTGTTCTTGGATTTGGTCTGGAACTTGCGTTTCTTGTCGCTGAGGTGAGGCCCGATCATGGTGATCTCCACAAAGGGTCGGAACATGCCGGAAGTCTGCCATTTCAAATCACTGGCTCCCATAACTAAATTTGTCATAAAAGACACACACAGAGGAGAAGGATGGTGTCATCAAATGAAAACACTTACCTTAAAAAAATGTCACATCATGTTATTAAAAAAGAAAAAAAAATCAAAAGACCTTTGGCAGTAACTTTCCGCTCTCCGTTCCCAGGATGAGTGTGCAGCTCGATCTGGACAGACACTTCCCCAATTGGCTTATCAACACCTGAACCTGGTTCAATGCACACCAAGATAAGTCAGAGCGGTCAAGATTGGATCGATAAAGACAAAAAAAAAGGGAAACTTTGATTCATTATACACATGTGGAGGGTTTGGGTGAGGGTTGACCTACCAGCCTTGGTGACACAGAATAACAAAAGCAAAGTGTATAAAAGGGAGAGCGGGTGGGGTGGGGGGGTGGGGGGGCAGGTGGATCAATGAAACCTACCCCTGCTGGGCTGTATTTTTTCATTGGGAGTTAACCTAATACCCTTTCCATTGTGCACTGGCACAGAGGCAGCACAGGAGATAAAGAGAAGACAGCAACGACATGTCAGCATTAAAAACACAGGTGCATATCTAAAGAGAGAATAATCATTTAAATAAGGCCTTGCTTATCAAAAACACACAGTGCCCTCTCCTGGTCAACCACTGGAAATGTTTTCTTACTTTACCCTTTTGCATGCACGTTTTAACAGTGTTCTGAACTACCTTGTGCATGTTGGGTGGTTACAAAGGTCTTGATGAGTGTGTCTGTTGTCTGAGTGTAGAGGGACAGAGCGTGGCGCAGCGAGGACAGCTCAGGGCTTTTCTCCAGAAATGCCTTCTTCAGCCCATTGCCTCCTGCATGGAAGTATTGCTGCAAAGGAAACAGATGGTGGATCAGCACAAAAACATCCTGCAGACCAACAGGGGGTGTACTGTTGGAAATAAGAAATTAAATTAAAGAAAGCTGGTTTGTTTTAAAAAAAAAAAAAATCACTGTAGCAGCAAAACTGTCAAAATACAGTCTGAGTTGAAAATTTCCAGAATTGTCCTCCTGTTAAATAAGCATTTTATTTACTTGTGATCAATATAAAACCACGACTGCACACAATATAAAAAAACTACCTGGCTCACTTGTAATCCTGTGTTAATTAAATTCATCATCCTGATCCATCATAAACTTTTCCCCTAACCTGTTCAAAAGGAAGACTTATGGCCACATATGGCCTTATGTAACCTCTCAGGGTACTTCATTAATAGATGAATAGTTGATGAAGCTAATTTGACCCATCTGCCCTGCATCTTAATGAAACTAAAACCCGCTGTATAAACTGACCTTGATAGTGTCCAGTGCCACATCCATCACAGCACACTGCCTGGGAGAGAGGCTTTTGGCCTCCCCTGCCATGTGATCCTGCACGTTCAGATGATGAGCAAAGAGACGAGTTAATGCCACACTCTCAGTGAGTCACTCTGTGGTCACAGTTTAGTCACAATGGAGCCCCAGCAGGGAATTTAATATATGAGGGCATATTGATACCTTAAGCTTGGAGAGTTGACCCAGTTCTTTTGCAGCTGAGAGAATCTGTGCTCCCTGAAAAAAAACAAAAAACACAAAGGGATATGAGTTGCTGTTCATTACTGTAATTAAAAGTCAAATCAATTAGCAGAATCTGCTAATGCAGAGACAAACACTGGATGGATAATCTTGATTACTGTTGGGCTTACAAAGGTGTCGTTGCCCTGTGGCAGGACAATAGTCTTCTCCAGGCTGCTCATTACAATCCTCCACAGCTCCTTAAGCACACGCTTTAGTACAGTCTTTTCACATACAGTGGCGAACAGCGTCAGCCTGCAAAACACACACACATACAAATACATACAAGTTCATGACACACAGGCCACTGCTGCAATGTGTCATCCCTGACTGATGCTAGTGTAGCTTAAAATTGCTAAAAATTCTGAATTATGATGTTTAGCAAATGATATCTACAAATTTAGCACTGAAACTTACGACATGGGATAAGACAGAGGAAGCTGCAGAAAAAAATAAATGAAGAGGCCAGAAATAAATGAATAGACAAGGCTGCAGTTGGGCTCTTAAGGGAGGACTGTGCCTGCTCAAGTGGTAAAAAATATCATTATATCATCAAATAGACTCATATTTTAGTCAGTCCACTCACTTTCCATCCAGGAAATCCATGAGAGGCCGTAGCATGTTGTCAGAATCAGCCTCCACCTGGTTTTTGTTGTTGGCATTGAGTGGTCCTTTGATCTGGTACAGCAGAGACGCCATCTGTCGCATGCAATCATTGATACGGCTCTGGAAACTGCAAAAGTATGAAATTGACCAATTATCATCAATCAATTAGCATCAATGTTTGTGTGGTTCCTAAATTCCCTGTAAATGTACAGTATGTGGATGTGATGTACATAGGTGTTTTTCTGTGTGACTGTGTGTCTGTTAAGGAGTCAGGATCATGTTACCTGTTCCCAAATGTCCTGCTGAGGTCATCCAGCACATTATTCAGCTTCACCTGCAGGTCGTTCAGTAGGTCACTGGCCTCAGTGTCCATCTGCAGACAGGCAGACAGAAAGAAGCCAAGGAGGGTTTTTATATTCGATTGAAGGTCACTGATTGCATTAAAAGAGTTAAAATGATTTCAACTCCCAAAAAATATCTAAGGTTTCACAAAACTTCAAAATACAGAGAACATGGCTGAATATAAGAAGACTTTCGTTTCATATTTGCAGCCTTTGGACAAAATACCTCATATTACCTTTGAACTTCTTAAAACTGCACTTTGTTGCAAAAGCTAGAAGCTACAAATGGCATTAAGAATTTAAGAGGAAGAAAAACAATATCAAAAACCTGCACGTTTTTTTATAGCTATGTTGCGATGGAAAAAGCACACTGGCACAGCCTGTCCTTCATGCCTCACAAGAAGGAATACCAAAGGGATGACACAGGTAGATTGTGTTCTGTTGTGTACTAAAAGGTTTATTTTCTATGTTCTTGCAGTAGAAAAATGTCCATCACAAAGCATCATGTAATCTCTAAAGAAAAATAAAAAAGTTTACATACAGCAGCGCAAACCCACCTTTTTACCTGTAGTCTCCAACTTTCAATGGGAGCACATTGAAGGAAAAAAAAGTTTAATATGGCAAGAGATGTGTTTTAGAAGAAGTGAGTCTAAACCCACAGGGTCAGGGAACAAGCCGGGAAAGATTTATGAATAACCTGCAGTATACCTAACTCAGGTATACCTTGGCAACATCTAAATAAGCACAGCCTGAAGGGGAACTAAGCCATATGGATGAAGCTCTGGTGTGGCTCATTATTTTAATGATCCAATGGCCCTTTGATTTATGACATGTCGGGGTCACATGGCACCATTAGCTAGGAGAGACTGAGATGTTTCTGCTACGACGCACAAAGGGAAGGCTTCAGGGGGAGAGAAGGCAGCTAGAAATGGATGGTGTTCTGTTTGTTATGTGCTGTACGTGTTTTATTTAGCCCGAGTGTATTTTTGTGTGCATGGGGATGTTTATATGCATGAGTCTGTACATCTAAACTTACCGTCTTGTCTTCAAATGCACTTTCAGTCTATGAAAGCACAGACAGGTGGAGGATAACAGGACAACCTCAGTTAGCTCACTTAAGTCATTAAGTGTGAAATTTGTTGTTCGTTTACATAAACTGGGAAACTACAGAGGATTAATGGTCTTTGTATAAACTGCTGAGGCAGCCAGTAAATACTGTCTGTATGTAACCTACCGTTTCTACTGGTGCATCCATCTTTATAAAGTGGGAATGTTTTGAGATTCAAAAAAAGAGAAATTAAATTGACAACCTGTCAAGAAGTCCTGTTCTGTTGTAACAACGATCTAAGAACTTCATGATTAAACAACCTACTAAAATTCTCCAACATCTGTTTTTTTTTTTGTTCTCACAAAGCCACTTGAAAAAACACCACAAATACTGCTAGTTTTTCCACACTGGAAGCATTTGCTGTATGTTATAACAATGACACCCACCTTCTCCTGGTCAGTCTATTGCAAACAAAAGGAGAGTAACAAAGAATACATGCATTAAAAAACAGGAAAAAACCCCCAAAAAGTTCAGTTTTAAGGGAAGTGAGTAACCAATTTCTAGGGAAAGGCCAGGGAAAATGCCACTGGAACATGATGAAAAGTCGGGGTGGAATTCAGCAAAGATGAAGATAAAATACACAAAAAGAAATCCACCATGAAAACCACAGAGATGTCTTGTTTTAGTGTAGGTCTACAAATCACTGTGATGTTGTTAGGTAGGAAGAGCAGGGCGCACAAGAATGACTTGGACTCCAAGAATGGGAGGATAAAACCACTTCAGACTGAAACAAACCTCAACCTCAATTTTCTCCCCTTCTTCCCCTACTTCCTCCTCCTCCTCCTCACTCTCCTCAAACTAGGAGGGGCAGTGAAAAGACAACACACAATAATAAAGTTTGCTGGTTGTTCTAACAAAAACCACAACCATATTCAACAAAGTTTTGTAGTTTCAAGATCATTTTGTTGCCTCCATATCCAAAACAAGTGAGTGTATGCAGTCATGTGTCATACAACATGCATGCATACACAGTGAACTTGCCTGCCATGCTAGTGTTCTATTGTTGGGCTAGAAAAGAGAGGAAAAACATTATTGTGACTTCACTCTCCCAAAAAAAAACCCCAAAACTTTTGTATTGGCAGTAACTACTCATTTGGTCAAAAATAAGATAAAGTAAGACTTTATGAGATCTCTTATTTTGTATAAAAATATTATGCCATAGTAATGTATTACACATTGAGGATACCTTTGCACTCTCTGCCACAGTTACACCATGACATAGCTCCCTTAGCTCTTCATTGAGCAAACTACAAGCCACAGGCTTGTAAAATGTAAAGATGAAAATCATTTTTATTTCCTGTAACAAAGCAGGGAGCAGTATCTGTGTTTTCCACAGGGAATCTTTGGGATAAAATATTGAACCTAAAAAGCATTAAAAACTTTGGATCTCTTACTAAATTTACCAGCCACCCTGAGAACTTCAGACTGCTTTTTCTTGCTTTCAGCTGCTTAGTTGTGTTCTCTGTTTCAACCATGGCACATCACCATATGTTTACTTTAACTGAAAGATTGAACTCCTCAATATTATAAACTCTTCTTCCTCTACTTTTGGCTTTTCCTTTTAGGGATGGACACAGTGGATTGCAGCAATATTATAATCTATGATCACCAATAATTTTTTCTCCCTCATGTTTCCACCGTGTTAAAAAAATATTTAATTCCCAACAAAAACTCTACCAAGAGTTCACATGCAGCATCTTTTCACCACATTGTGACATGATGCTTAATTACTCATCTGACTGAGCAACATGATTTGATCTCTTTCTACCACCTCTCGTGTATGAACAGATTCAAATCATCCAGATTCACAAATAACCAGGTTCACAAATAATAGCACTGAAAGAAAATATAATCCAAATACCATACATCCTACAATAAGGGATTAGCCTTAATCCCTCTTTTTTTATGTGATTTAATGAAGTAAAACTGTGAGTCTGAAAAGAAGCCTTTCTGTAAACTTGTTAGAATTTTTGATAGTTCAAATATATTATCCACTGAGTTTGAAAACAAAAGGTGGATCTTTATCAAAAGCTGCACAACTGCAGACATTCTTATAAAACTCAATATAAAGCTACTTCTGTAAGGTCACTGCTTAATAGTATCAAAGTTATTAGACAAGATCAGTAGAGCAGGAGTAACATCTAAAGAGGGGTAGGCTATATGAGGCCGAGGATCTACGAGTCTCTAGATGACCGTTTAAACTACTTCTAAAGGGTCTAATCTGCGACTCTCCACAGTACCCACCACTGCCTTTGCAGCCTCATCTTCAGTTACAGGCTGCTGTCCCAACCAGAGGAAAAGGGGAAACATAGATAATGTGTTGTACTGAATACCAAAATACTGGTTAAACAACTAAAAGATATACGTTTATAATGGCAAATATCTGACTGTTAAAGCTCTGCACCAACTATGATGGACCTACCTCCTCCTCTCCTGCCTCCTCCTCCTCCTCCTCTTCCACCACTTCTTCATCTCTCTTCAATTGTAAAATTATATTAAATTAATTTGTTGAGACTTTAGCAACAGCCACAATCTAACAACATCAAAAATAAGTCACACTACACTATACTATACTACAGCTACATACAAAGTGTGAAAGGGATACAGAGGGAGGTCACCGCTGACAGAGAAGCTATTGATTTTCCTTACTGTAGCCACACTAAAGACCCTAACATGGAGTCCATGATTTAATTAAGTCTCTGCCTCAGTGTTCTCCAGCCTATTAGGCAGCACAGAGTCTAATCTCTGTCAGAGCTGATGCAACAGCATCACATCAGACACCAGCACTGCATGTAGACCTTTCTAACGACCCTAAAATCCACAGGCTTTGGCTTTACTATTCCAAATCTAGCTCTAGCAATCTGCTTCTTTTTGTACACACTAACACTACTATGCAAAACATACCCGTGCTTCCTCTGTTGCAATCTGATATAGGAGAAATGAATACAACTGCTGTTCAAGTAAATACCAACTTTTCATGCTAGAAAAAGAAATGTTTAATTTTCAGCTTTTTTATTTATTTGGTTATTATGGCATTAAAATTAGGATACTGGATATTGTCATCCCACCAGTATGATGCCATACCACATTACATTTTTCTTCTCATCCACACCTTTGCCTTTCTACTGACCTGTTTGGCACCCATCGACTCGAACATCTTCTCCAGCTGGATTCTCAGCTGCTGCACATTATTCATCAGGACACAAGGCTGCGCAAGGACATAGATTACACACGTTAGGAACTCTTTGGTATCTTAAATTGGAATTATTGCTTTACACAATATCTTTGAAACATAAAAAAACATATATTTGCTTTTATTTAAGTAATTATTCAACCTTGGACACAGGTATATATGTTTTTTTTAAAAATGTTGATTGGGTTTACAATATATAATTTACTATAAGAATTTAAAACAGTGGTGTTGACAACTTACAATCTTCTCTTTGTCAATATAAGAAGGAAAATTCTTGGTCAGAATGGCACTGTACTGCAAAAGAACTTTGGCAATAGTCTGTAAAAATGAAAGGAAAATGGATGGAAGACAGGAGAGAAGAGAAGGCAGAAATGGAAGAGAAACATTTAAACTGACAAAGCAACACCATTTAATTTGAAATAATTAACGATTTAAATTTAATTTCTTATTTCTCATAAATCTTTTAACAACTAGACTGTGTCCCTTAATGGATTTCTTGGTAAGCAGGAAATCAAACTCCAAAAACTGTGCAGTGCCTCCACCTCCAGGAGGAGTGCATTATGTCCAATTTATTTATTTATTTTTGAGGAGGAAATACCAATTCCCTTTCAAAAAGATGTCCCTCCAGATAATGCTTTAGCTGTTTTGTAATCATCCTATTATTTGTAGTGCCTCTAAGAAAAGAAAATATTCAGTTGGACACTTAAAAAAAAAAAAAGCCAACATGATCACTAAAAGGCAATTTATTATCAGTCTTGGAAGTTTAAGATTCAAATCCACAACATTCTTCTTGAAACTCTAGCAACTATGAGTTACAAACAAAAGTCAAATCAGTGTGATGTTATCAAGAGTAGGTTTAGGGTTCATCAACCAGTGCGGTGGGTTTACCTTGGAGAAGCGGCGGCTGTACTGCGCCATGACGGCAGGGTCAGGACATTCCAGCTTCCTGATGATCTCAAAGCTCTGGTTGAGTTGGGTGAAGATGTCCACCACAGAGCAGGAGAACAGGGCATGCTCAGATGTCTGCTGGAACTGAGACAGTGCAGGGTGGGCAAAGGGAACAACAGAAATAAATAAGTACACAATATTAAGTTATTAACAATTTTCACGATACTGAATTGGTTGAAAAACATCTACATGCTTTCAAACATCTATCTGAGTCCATGTGCTGATGTTATGTGTGTCTTTAAACAAAGACTAGACAGACATATTTTAATTTGAGCTTTTTTTAAAAAAACCATGATCTCCTCTATAAAGGTAACAACATATGAAAAGTAAATTTTAATAAACTTACTCCATCTTTTTTGTCTCTTTCTAGGGCTCCATGCATAAACTCCATGGATACGTCTTCATTTTCCTCCAACCATTGAAGCACAAACTGTAGGAACCATCTACAAATGAAAATAAGTACAATCAGAATCTTTTTTTTTTTTAAGTTCCCAGAAAACTTGATCTGTAATCTGTGACTGAGTGAATGAAGTCAATAACACTTACGATGGGTAGTCTGGAACAACAGCCTTACAGTTTGGCAGCTCCTTGACATATTCATTGTAGAGCCACTTGACTTTGAAGTGCAGGTTCATGTAGTCGGTGCTCTTACACAGTCTGTGCTTCTCATGTTCTGAAAACACAAAGACATGAAGAAGAACCTGTGAGCATTTTGGTGATATTACACCATAAAGAGAGATGTGTGCCATCAAGTTGTATTACAGGACAGGTAGGATCAAGGTATTTGGGCCATGACTCATACTGTGGATTAAAAAACAGGGTATTTCAGTTTATATTGCTTTGATTTGGACCATTCTCTATAAGATGTGTCCATCACAAGCCTCCCAAGTTAGTTTACATGCCATTCTAAATTGCTGGAGTGCACTATTAATCTTACTCTGAGCCACATTTGACCAAATCTTATAATCAAGATTGCAGGATAAGTGTAAGTTTTTAAAGGAGTCCTAAAGAAAACATGCAATGATATCATTTCATGTATTTGACCAGAGATTTATGACCTGATAGTGACACTGATCATCAAAGTTATTGTAAAAGTAAGTGTTTTTAAGTTTTAAGTGTATATAATGTACTGTTTATGCACATAGAGAGTAACTGGGAGATTTTTGCTGAAGCAATTTGTAAAGAATACTTCAAATTTAACCAGGCACTTGAGAATCTTTTTTTAGTGACCTACTAAAAACTACTACTACTACTCTTAAATAAGAAGCACTCTGTGGTACTGCTTCTGGAGTGAAATCTCTCAGGACTCATTCCATCTCTGAACATTTTCCATCACTTTTTAAATTAATCCATGATTGAAAATGAAAGAGCCAGCACTTCTACACTGCAGTATGAGAATCAGATATTTTACAGTGATAGTCTCTGTAGGGGACTCATCTGGAGGACAGAGGCTGTTATGAAAGCTGACTGCCTCTGGGGACTGGGGCTTCTGTACAGTGTAGTACAGTGAAGAAAAATCACAGTTAGGCGCCTGGGAGACATAAGAAGCTTTCCAACCCTGCATAGTTATTATTTTCCTCTTCCATTTCTTCTATGCCACTTTAACATTCCTTCTCTTTTCAACTTGCCATTTTCATTTTCAGAATGATACTATCTTGAGTTTCTACATGTTTTTTTTTTGCAGAAATCTCAAGAAAAGTACATTTACAATAAATACTACATACTCTATGATGACTTGTAAATGTTGGCCAAATATTGCATTACCTCATGTATTCACACATCATTTACACAATGTTTTGTATAGGATGAGGAGAAAGGATGAGGTGATGGTCTTAACCAGCAAAAGATATCTGGCTAGAGTGTACTGAAGAATTCAATACAAACAAACAAAACAAACAATACCAGTATGTTTATTTTAAGAAGATCGAAACCTCTTTTTTAGACTTTGTTGACAATAAAATGAACCCCTTTCAAACAATTCATTATGCAGAAATAATCATATCTAATTATGTCTCACAACACAAAGGCTGAGCATTGTATTGAAGAATAATATGCTGTGACTCACCTTCCATAGCGTACTTCATGTCTTGAGCAAACAAAGTCCACATGACCTCTGCTGACACCTTACCTACGCTCAGCTCTTGAGGGAATCTGAGAGAGAGGTGACAATTAGACAAAGACCAAACAATAAAACCCAACGTATGCCTGAGTATCAGAAATCCATAGACTGTGCTCTTAACCTTGGGGACTATAAGCAGTACTGATAATGCTATGGCTTAAGCAAGACGGAGATGAGTCAAACAGTTCTCGGTATGTGCTTCAACCTTATTAATCATCCCTTATACATCAAGTATTTGGATATATTTGAATACATCAAGTATTAAAAAAATAGCATCCTACTCAATAATACATAAACTCTGAACAGGAAACTGTTACTTACTGGTTGAGCACAGGTGTGTATGAGTTCCTGTCCTCTTCAATGATGGAGACAATGAGCATGATGAGTTTGGGCCAGAAGTCCAAGTTCTTGATGCTTGGCCCCTGTTCCTCCAGTGGGAGCTCTTCCTTGTTCTGGATTGGAAGACAGTACAGTTAAAGACTTGATGAGCACAATCAGGAAAATCTATTTTATGTCTGCTTTTGGAGACATTTAGTCACTGTAATCTGTGGCGTTCAGGCTCAAAGCAGTTTTCCTGGCACAGTTACATGATAAATATGTGACTCACTGAGTCAACAGGTTGGTACTGTCTGCTGTACAGCTCATGGCAGTTATTGAAGATGTAGTCATATGTAGAGTTGAGGCAGGCTTTGACACAGTCCCGCACCACCTGACTGGCTCTGGGTGGAGACTGTAGCTCCTGGACCTGAACACCAGGGGAAGATGCAGAAACTGGCTTAAATGTCTACAATCATTTGAACCCTGACAAAAGGGTGTTTCCACAATGAAAAACACAAAATACTGTGCATCTAATTATCAGCTGATAACTTCATGAAACAAAATGCTTCTAGCTACCTTCATCCGGAAGAAGGTGATGCTAGTGAGAAGGTCAACGGTGGATTTCAAATCCTGCAGGCGATCTTTGCTGCTGGCAGGAAAGTGGTTCTATGAAGGAGAGTTTAAGTTTCCTTTACTCATTTATATAAAATGAATTACCATCACATACATTTCCTAAATACCAATTGGAGCAGCTTTGAGATCTTCTGCTCCCCTCTCCTGCTTAAGGTTGGAAATTTGTTTACTGTGACAGTTCATATTTGCAGGCAAACATTTTAGTAATCCAAAAAAATTAAAACAATATAAGACAAACTTAGAATAAAACATAAGATGGTGAGGTTTTCAATGTGAGCACTTAGGTGTCATTTGCTTAACCTTAGATAAGTGGACTCCATGAATAACAGTGCTAATGGTACGAATAATGAAATTCCTTGCTTTGGTAAAAAATGGGTTAATGTATAACCTTAATGAAAACAATGTTGTACAGTTAACATACTGAGGAAAATAGATAACGCAGCAGAATAAGTATTATTAAGATGATATTTTTAGTGTCAAAGTTTTCAGAATGGTAGAGTGATATTTATTTAGTACATTCAAAATCTTACCCTGTAGGTCGAGAGGTCAATGCGCAAGGAGTTGTGAAGCTGGTCTAAAAGCTTGACAAAGCGTTCTTTCTGTATAGTGAAAGAAAAAAGAAATGATGAGATTTATATATATATGCACGTATGTATGTATATATGAGTGTGTGCCTGTATGTGTGTATGTGAGAGAGTGTGAGAGGGAAAGAAAGATATATGTTTAACCTGTTTCCAAGGTTGTGCAATTAAGAAACACGCAGCAATACAAACCCCAAAATTGGAAGCAGCAAAGCGGTCAGAGGCGGACACATTGGTGGAGGCGGTTGTGTGGGCGTAGAAGGCATTGATGTTGGCCAGCAGTGTACTCATCACTGCAGGAACCCCGGGACACATGTACTTAGACGACAGACAGGCAAAGTGCCTGGAAAGCACAAGAAAAGCTTGATTAAGAAGTGAACTTACACTTGCAGAGACATTTCATTCATAGCTGTGCACTTATCAGGTTGGCCAATGTCCTCTAAAAGGTCTTGATTTCATCTAAAAATCCCTTTGGGATTGGTCAATTCACCCTAAATCAACAAAGTGGCATGTTTAGGCTGTAGGATGGCCCTTAAAAGTGTGCTCTTTGTAAATGACTGGCCCAGCTAGCAGACATCTGGAGGTAGCATTTCATTTCACATTGACCAATCATTTCCAAGCTGAATTATATCTGATTTTTTGTATTTGGAGGCCAAGAGACAAAGAAAACAGCATTGAGAGTCACTACGATATGGAAGCAAAAGGCCGAATAGGAGGGCAAAGAACAAGGGAGGGATATACGGAAATGATATGCGTGTGAATAGAGAAAATTCTGTCTGCTGTGATGTCTCAGACTCACGTCATGGCCTGGTAGATTGACTCAATGCCATAGCGCATGGCAAACTCGTCCACTATTTCCTGAGCCACATCATCAAAGTAGACTTTCCACGCATCGTCTCCACGAGCTTCTGGGATTTTCACCACACCTTGGCCCAACACATCCGTTGAATGGTGAAACAGGTTCTGGGATAGATTGAAGAACAGATTAAATGATGCTACAAATGCATCAAAAGATTCCAGCATTTTTTTGTTATATGCCCGTGAGAAATTTGTACACAATTGTACACTAATAATCCAGGGGGATTTAAAGCCAAATAATAACTACTGGCCAGTTTTTAAAAACAAGTATATGTGTGTCAGAAAGTAATATAAAACTGGTCAAAAGTTGATACTTTGAAGTGTTGAAAAGAGTGACTGATTGAATGATTAATGTTGGTCATTCAAATGTCCTGTGGTGGCTGATACTTTACTAATACGGTCCTGAAAACTTAAGGCTTCAATAATATATATTTATGTTCCTTCTTTAAATATACATATATATATGTACATTTTTTTGGTATTGCTGCTTTATTTGATGGTGACAGCCAGAGATAGGAAAGGGAGGGGACTAGGCCCCTGCAATCAAACCCAGGCACTGCATTAAGGACTTAAGCTGTATGTTTTTGTATTCTTAGAAAAAAAATCAAATTTCCAAGCCATGGCTTCAAAATACCTCATGCAGACAGGTGTACTGCACATGATACGGAGCCACTTTTTCCTCTCCTTTGATCTCCACGCTGATTTGGAGGCGAATGGCACCTGACACAGCTGACTTGTCTGTCCTCTTCTCTGTAATTAAACACAAATACACACAAGTCTTAATTCATAACTCCAATCCAAATCCGTGACACGGATGCACACGAAACCAGGTCTGCTAACACAACAGTAATTATAGACTATTAACATGGCAGTTCTATTGTAGGGAGTTCCGTTTCTACAGTTTGATGGCAGCACAGAGCCGGCAAAGCTAATTGAAGTCCTCCAGCTGATAGTGAGGGAGACAATGGCAGTGGGTTGTGTGGATCTGTGCCTGATCACCGAAGACACTTGAGCTGCAGCTTCTCTGGAGGTGGAGTGCTCGGCGGCTTAACCCTGCTATTTGCCCTGACAGGCACATCATTAGGGGTAATTTGTACATGTCGGAGGAGCGGTCGATTTCCGACTGGAGTGCTGCTACTTGATAATCACACATCAGGAGGAGAAAGGGGAAGAGTTAGAAGGGAAGGGGAGGGGTGCTTTGGAGCATAAGAAGATAGAGATGGAGAAGAGAAAATGTTTGAAATAGATGGGGCATATTAAATGACTGGTCATTAATTTTAAATTTAATCTTTGAACTCTATAGGAGAATTTAACTTATGTGATCGTAAAAGGGTTATTAAACTAAGTTTTTTATGTCTCCCAGTCGAGGGAAACAGAAGATTCGCTGGCACATTCATATTTAGTATCATGCTGTTCCAGGGGATTTTTTTTATTTCCACAGTAAAGTAAACTTTAGCACTTTAATCAATAAAAAAACAAGGTATGCTTTAGATGGAAATTAGAGCAATATGAATTTAAAGCGGCATGAAGTAGGTTAATCTGTCAATTAATCATGTGTGTTTATAGACCAACAGTGAGTCATGTCTGGATAAGAGCTGTTTGACAACACAAAAGGCAGATCTTAAAAGGAAACAGACAGTGATAAAAGTTTAAAATAAAATTTTGAAGTTAATAATAAGTCAGTAATTTAAAAGTTTGTGAGTATGATGAAAAAATGACATTTGCAAGAGATTTTATGCTAAAAGATAATCAAATTAATTTGTGCTGTGCAGCTCCTGTATACTTTATTTAGGTCCCATCCCAATTTAAATGTCTTTGCACCCAGTGGAAAAGTACAGGGGATTATCACGAAACAAGTTACTTTATCTTGAAATGAGCATGACTGTCAGTAAGCGCAAAGGGTTTTCAAAGAATAAGCTTGCCACAGAAAGCCAGTGTTTTCATTCAGGCAAATATGGACCTTGGGGCCACCAATTGGCCTTTGTGAAAAAAAGAAAAAAAAAAAGCCTGAGGCAAAAAATGGCGTGGGTATTGAGGTTCAATGAAACCACTGACTGGACTTACTAAATATAGAACATTTAGCACCAAACAGAAACACAGACATGTTGTAAGACTGTGTGCCTCATCAGAAACAGATCAATCCCTCTCTTCATTAAGAGAAAGAAATGTTTAATGTATTTCAGGTTGCTGTGGATGATTCTCTTGCAATATCTTAACATTGTGATCTCTTTTTGAGGTTTTGAGAGGCAGTTACTCACTGCTACAACACCAAGAGATGAAAATATAAGTCTTACTCTTATTACCTGCAAGAGCAGCAGATATCATATTTTTTATATCTACTGTCTACATCTCTAAATATAAGCTGATTCTGCTATTTCCTCTGAATGGGAGTTTTTTTTAATTGTGTGATTCCTTTAAAGCTAGTTTCCTTTAGTCCGCTGCATCTAAAAATACACATAAAAATCAGACCAAATTTCATTCCTGTCTTGGTATGCATACCATATGCTTCTTCCTCTATGTCCATTACCAAGAAGGCATACTCACCAAGGTTATACCAGACGTCCATTTCTCCGCTCAGTGTCCGAACTTCAATTATACTCTGGCCCAGGAAATCATCAGATTCTCTCTTGAGACGCTGCTTCACCCTCGACTTAATGTCATCATCCTCATCCCACACACGCACTTTAATTCGGTCTGACGAATTGTGGCACTCACTAGTGAAAAACAAGAAATTAATAAAAAAACAAAACATAAACTAATGGATAATACAATGCGTGATCCTATTTTTATGCAAAAAAAGAATAGAGTTGTTTGTGTTAATGAGGAACAAGCGAGAAAGCAATGTGTGATCCCGTTTTGAAGAGTTAAAACTTCAGACTTTGAAAAAAGGCTAGCATTCGCAATTCAGTTATACGCACACGCTCTTACTATTAAAAGAAAATTGCAGAGGAAGTGTTTTTATATGTTTTGTTGACTTACAAGTGGTACTTCTCCTCCCAGACAGGATTGAGGTTGCCATAAATGGTCTTTGTTCTCTTCTTGGTCTTGCCCACCTGAACAGTAACATATGGATCGCTGGATCCTGTCTTGTCCTTTGCTTGAAGTCCTTGTGCACAAACAACTACCACAAGGATGGAGAAAAAAATAAACATAATGAGGACTGATGCTTAGGAGTAAACTTCAAAGTTGTGTTTGAAGTTATCACTTTTTCGGTCAATGTTTTTGTGGTTTTATGTGGGATACCTGTGATGGTGATCTTGGCTGACCACTTTGAGGTGCCATCCAGAACGCTTTGCTTGATGGTCTTCATCTGCTGTGCATGGATGGCTTTGCTGATGACGAACACTTCTCTGATCAGTTCAAATATTTCTGGTTTGTTCCTTTCCCTGATCTTCATCCTGTCCTTCATGGCCATGATAATATTCTGAGTCCGGTCTTCAGCTCCATGCTTGGAGCTCTTCTCTGCGGCACCTAAAAAATAAAGAAAAATGTGTACAGTTAATAAATTGTTGTCTCACTGGTAGCAGTGCATGAGATAAAATATCTGAGGTATTAACATTTTCTTGCACATTTTGTCACACATTCTCTGGCCAGTACTCACGTTGAAGACAATCAGCATTCAGCAGCTCCTGGCACTTCTCATGACATTTGACCCCACACTCGGAGCATCGCATGCCTTGGCGGGCTATTCCCCACAGCAGCCCCTCACACTCATAACAGTATGTGGGTGTGGTGGCAGACCACACCTCAAAGTTATGTGGTGTAGTACAGGATATGGGGTAGATAAGAGCTTGCAGGGTCTTCTTGTACACATGGTTTTTCTGCAGAGGGGAATTTTTTCTTTTTAAATGTATGGAATTCTTGGTTCAATTTTGAAAACAGGACACTGGGTAACTTACAATACCTAGAGCACCACAATTAAAACTGCTCGATTGTTGAGACACTAAGGCACTCTAAGAACACTGAATTTTAAAATTCTAATCTCTCTTTTTGTGTAGGGAACCAAAATATATAAAAATATAATATTATTCCATAATGAAGGCAGAGAAAATTCAATGGATTATACTCACCAGCTCTTCATCTTTGATTGAGGACCGTGCAGCCAAGGCAGATGCAATACCAGCCTTCCTGGCTTGGACAAGGGACTGAACAACAGGTAACAAAGAATATTTTGGCTATATTAGCATTTGTTGAATGTGTATACAACCCACAACCAAGCACACCTTAAAATATTATGTAAACAGAGAAAGACAATGTGGTTAAAAGGTGGCCCAGGTGTTCATGAGAAAGTGGTGAGTAGGGTTAATTCTTACTGGATCAGAAACCCATGTGAGTATTTCTAAGCAACTAAAGGAGAGGAGGCTACTAAATGGGATAAAGTTATACCAGTGCCAACCCTGTAAATTTATTAAAATGAAAACAAAACAAAAAAAACACAGAAAAAACTTTTGTTAGTGTATTATACCCCTTACTTTTAGTTTTTGTCTCTAAATTGTTAGGTAAGTAAGGAAAAATACAAACCAAAAGGTGGGGAAGTGATTTGATGATTATATATTTTAATGATATCAAGTAGGAAGGAAAGCTACCCATTACCTAAAAGATGCATGCACATATTTTCATTGGTATTGAACAAGCAGTTTGCAATGGAAGAGATCAACATGCTAAAGACATAAATGTTTGAGGCAACTACTGTTTCATTTGTCCTACTTGATATTTAGTACTTTATAAAAGGGAATGGCAACTGGGTTCTATTAACTTACCATAGCCTGACCAAGCAGAGTGAATGCATTCAAGAGAGTTGTGGGGAATAGTTTTGGGTTTAAGAGAGGAGGGAGAGAGAAATTAGCAGTTTGGTTTCATATTTGTCTCCATTTGTTGATAACAATCTCAACCCAAGTTCAGCTCAAAGGTAAAATGATATATTTATGACTTTGGCGGTTTCACATATAGAAAAAAAAATTGCAATCAAAAAAGGCAGACTGCTACAAACAGGATGACATATCACATACAGTATAAACAGCGAAAGAATGACTGAAGTTATGGTTAGTACTGACCACATCGCTGACCAGGGGGATAGGCTTCTTTTTACGCAGGTCTGGCATGCTGTCAATTCCATACAGACCAGATCCACCACTATGTACCGAAAAAAACAAAAAACAAAAACAAACAGATTTCATTACTGCACAGCATAGCATTCTCACTGTAATCATAATATGGTACATAACTCTAGTCAGGTTAGTATTAAAGTGTTCATTTTAATTTCTAAAAATATATACTTAAAATCCCCTTGAACAACCAAAATATTGGTTTTGACCATATTTAACTTACCCTGGTTTGACCCAGGCCTGTCTAACATTGGGTTCTTCATCTCGAACCTAGAAGATTTCAAATGTGAGAATTTAGGCCAAGGGCCAATTAAGGCTTAGAAACATAAACATATCATAAGAGGAGGGAAGTAACAAAAAGCTGTTGATGGTTGAGTTTCACCTCTCTAATGTAACAATTCATGCAAAGTCAAATTAAAAAAAAAGTGATGATCACTTTAAAACATAGGATAAAAAAAATGTCCCTTTAATTATTAACAAAAACAACAAAAAAACTGTGAATTCTAATGGTGGACCAACCATAAGCAGATACAAAACCATGCAGTTCTATTTCATAGGTCAACATGCAAGTAAAGTCTGTTTAAAAAAACTTTAAAAAAGCCACAGACTGTTTTAATGACAACCCAGATAACTCAGAAATAAATAAAAGATAAAAAGCACCAAAATTGTGACTGAGAGACTACACAAGTATACAAGTTCTTTTACTTCTTCCTTAAGGGTAAAGTCTTTCATCAGTGTCTGCATATCTATCTCTCAGATGACAGAAGTTTTCTAGAGCAGATCCCCCTAGGGTCACTCTCACAGCATGAGTTTCTGATAGCATTTGAAAAACCTCTTGGGAAAACACAGAGCAGCTAAAAAGAGCTTGAGAATTGTACTCTCAAGAAACAACATAAATAAAACCAACAATTAAGTATTTATTATAAGAAATAAGTCAAGTAAATGAATCAAACTCCTTTTGTTTAGATGATAATCTGTATGGTTTGCACATTGCATTGTGCTTTGGAGAGTACACAAGTGTCCTTTGGCAAGGACAAGTAATGGAGAAAAATACCAATACAACTATCTGACAACCAGAAAAAATAAACAACTGTAGCTTAAATATGGAGCTATGGTAATGTAGGCAACCTGGTCATCTTCTCTCCCAAACTCTGCAAAAAAAATAAAAGACAGAAAAATTAAAATGTTTATAGTTGCTGTACTTGGGAAACTTTGAGCATACTTTAAAGATAGTGATTTTTTTTAAGAGAAATCAATCAGGTAAATATTCTCAAATCGACTCGTGTTTCTAAACTCTACCTGTATAATGCTATTTATTTTTTTTCTCAGCACTACACTGTAAATGTAAAATTTATTTGATCATTACAAACTTTAGGGTGAATTTTTTTTTTGCTGATACTTCTGAGCTTGCTAGTGATTAAAGCCAAAGAAAATTATCCATAGATATACCTGGGATAAACTCATCTTGAGACTGGGATCCCTGAGATCCTTGAGAGCCATGGGAACCCTGGGACCCCTGTGCAGATTTTGACAGTCTATGACGGGTTTGCCTCTTTTCCCTCAGAATGCGCTGGAAATTAGTTATACGCGCTTTGTGACTTTCATCTGTGGGCCTCCCTTGATTAACCTCATCAAGAACGTGGCTTTCCTTAATTGGACTCAACCAAACCTCATCTATACTGAGCACTGAACCCAGTGGACCTTCGTCTTGTCTTGCTGAACAATGATCTGGTGTTAGGTCAAGATTTGACAGTTCACCATCTGTTGGGCATTCTCCTCTGCTCTGTGAAATCTCTTCAGAGAGATAGTCAGTTGGACTGCTGGGAGAGTGACTTGCTTCATGGGGGGATGCTTGTAGAGAGCATGGAAGATTTTCATGCATCTCACAACAATCCACATCCATCAAAGCTTCGCTATCTTCCTTGGGAGTACCAATTTGACTGTAATTTTCTGTCGGGCTAACTTCTCCCTCAGTATACACTCTACTGCTCTGCATTTGTACACTGGTCTGTTTGACAGGGGATGAAGATGCCTCAGACTCAGTATCATCTTTCACACTTTCAGGGTTGGATCCTTCCAACTTTTTCAGAGCCCCTTTTAGAGCTGACCTGAAACTAAGTACAGCCTTGCTAAAAGTTGTTACATCAAAACCTACAGTGGGGGTCTTGGCACTATCAGATTCTATTTCAAAAGACTCCTGTGACAAAGTTTCTCCTGTTTCATCCTTGGAAATGCTGTGATCCGTCCACTCCCTGTCTAAACTGTCAGCAGACCCGAGATCAAGAGTGTCACCAGAGGATGGACAGTCATCGCACCGTGAATGTGACTCCAGGTAACCATCATCACAGTCTGTCAACAGCACAGTGGAGCAACTCAGACTCCTGGAGGGCCCACTACTTAGTTCATTTGCACAAGCATCCATGGTGTGATAACCAGAACTACGTGAGTATGGGCAGTTTGCAGAACAGTCGCATTCCAAGTTTTCTTCCTCGGTTTGTAGTTTGCTGGGCCTCCAGTCCACCATACTGGATGAACTAGAGGGAGAATTGTAATTGTGTCCAAACAACAATGAGAGATGCTCAGAGCTGTTGTGTGAAGAATGACCTGGTGTGCTGCTCTGTGTCTCCTCTGTGACACACCTGTCCCAATTACCTGGACAATTCTCTAGCTCTTCTGCACTGTTTGCACAGGAACAGATGTCTTCTTCACTCCAAAACCCTTCCCCACTTGTACTATGTTTCATATCAGCAGATGTCCACCTGTTATCCTCTGCGTCACCAGAGAGAAAGCCTGCTTCGGGGCAGTTGGAACTTTGACATGATGACAAAGAGCTAGTGCTTTGGTAGCCATGGTTATGATGAAGTTCCATGTAGCAAGGGTCAGATTTTGCAGGGCCTAATATGTCCATGTTTGAATTCTGCCTTGAAATGTCTTGGTCTGTTTGCTGGTCTGACTCAAAAGTGACTCTATTAACATGCCATTGTTCGGGTGATCTGTTAGATGTTATACATCCTGAATAAGGAGATGTTACGGCATTCTGTCTACCCAAGCTTCCTCGCCTCATCCGAGGTGTTTGAGAAACAGGACTGGGATGAGGTGCAGCTGAAGCCCCAGAGTACAGTTCACCTATTTCACTTAGCACTGCATCAACACAACAAGATACTTCATCTACTGAACCTCGCACATATGTTAGATAGTGCCTCAGGTCAGAAATTTCCTCCTGGATTTTGTTGATGCCTTTCAGCTCTTTTAGTATATGTTCCACTATGTTACTAGAGCCTCGCTCTTCCTCATCATCCTTATCCTCATCCTCCACCTCCTCTTTTTCTTCTTCATTTCTGATTCTTTTGGTGTACCTGGGAAAAGTGTCCCCCACAACCCCAATACCATCCTGGCGATCAGAACTTCTGTTTTCCCCAGATGGGATGAGATCAGCTTTGATGCAGGTTGTGTCCACTGATGACAAGTCATGAAGGGAGTTATCTTCAGACCCCTGCAGACATTTCTGCAGCTTTCTGTGTAGGCTTTGCCTGACTTTGGGGCTCTGTGTTCTCTTCTTCTGCGGGTCATCCCTCTTGGGTGAAAGTGAAAGTAGCTCTGATTTGCAGGGTTCATCCTGTTCACTAAGGTGTCCTCTGGGGAACATCCCTAAGAAGCAGCACTCTTGATCAGCTATTCCCACACATGGACAAAGCACTGCCTCAGTGACTTAAGGTGTTGCAAGCAAAAGCCAACAGTTTAAACTTCACCATCGGTGTTTCTTCACCATAACTGACAGGGAAAGTAAAACCAAAATAAATTAGTTTGTTGACAAAGCAGTGAATATTTCAAGCAATGATCTGCATATTTTATGAATCAGTTAGTTGACTTTAGGAATGAAATTTTAAGTTCAGTTGGTGTTAAGTTTTTCCATACCAGCATTTTGCTATGTTTATGGTATAATATGACAATAGTAGAAATAGAAACTATGAATAGACAAAGGAAAAATCTTCCATTTTTTGGGGTAAAAAAAAGTTCTGACATTAATGCTATTTCTTTTGAATTTACTGGAATTCGACTGATATGACCAACAGATAAGACAGTTAAGAGAGAAAAAGAGGAATAATTCTAACTTCTGAAACAATTACTATTAAAATACCATACTTATTTACTATATACTGTATGTATTTGTTTCATATAACTGCAAAGGATGCTACTCCACTTAGAAATTAAACACTTGTTAATATTAATGCGCATGTAAAATCTTTGACTGGTATTTGAGGTCACTGACCACATGACTCAGATGAAAAGTTATATAGACAGTGTTGCTCTGACTGACTCTTAGTCAGAGTAGCAACTTGCAGGATGAACGTCATGCAGCTGCTTAGATCTGTGTAATTAGCAAGCTTTGGAAAGGCAGCTTGGTAATTAGATGACAGGTCAATTCTCTCCTTGAAGGCCATGCCATTCTTTTACACCCATGCCAGCTGCATGGTATGATAGCTTAAACTATTGTAGACAATGTACACACTAAAAAGGATTACAGAATACACTAAAACATTAATCAAGACTTAAGAAATTATTTGTAATATTTTCACAGAGAATATTAAGTTTTATTTCTTCATCTTTTTTGTTGTTGTTTTAAATCTGTACCTAGAAACTAAACTACTGCTAATACAGATTTAGAAAGATGCATGCTAATTTCTACATATTTTTTCCACTGTTAAAATTCACAAGTTGTGCATTATCATTATGTAAAATAGTTTTCTGAGTTAACAAAATATGATTCTTTAACTATGATGTGCATTAACTTATGTTTTAGAAGGCTGATTACCTTTTCCATATAATAAAGGATTCCAAAGTGTGTAGTTGCCCACTAAATTATTCCATCTCTGCACTGGAGGTCTTCAATAAGTACTTGAGCAGCAAAGGTGTGTGTTAGCTTGATAAGGGTTCCATAGGCAGAAAACTATAATCAAGTCTATGAGAATATTTTTTTCTATCACAACTGATTTTCGGAGTAAGCTGATGATCATATCAGCTAAATAGAATCAAGTTCATGTTAAATTAACTGAGAGAATTATGTTTTCCATTAAAATTTCATTCCTACATGTTCTGTCACTACTGATGAGTTTATGAAATATGCTTCAATATATTATGCAAAGGAACCTCTAGCTCACATAAAGACCAACTGACAAATTGAAAAAAGATTAAATTAAGTAATTTCTGCACAAGTCATAAGACTCAGGACCTTTTCTGTGTACACTACCCAAACATAAGTTAGGTACAACATTTTTTATCATATACTATTAAATCAAAGTATAAACATAATTAAGACAAGGGCAAGAAAAACAAATCTTAAAAAGATGCACGTCTTACCTTAAAGGAAGGTACTGTAATCAAGACCAACCTGTAGATATCATCTTGTAAAAATTATTGAATCCGCATGGTCGATAGAAGAGTAACAAGTCATGGTAAATTTCCTGTGTTTCTATAAAATCTATCCTGTCTATTCAGTGTCTTGCTCTGCCTCAGTTGACCAAAGGATTTTTTTAAATTGGCAGAGATGTAGAAGTGCTGAATCCCTCATCTATATTGCTTGAAGAGCCAGCGCAACAGTCATAGACCACGATCACACAGCTGTTCACCCTCTGTTATGTAGTCAACCCTACTTCCCTCCCACCCTCTTGCATGCTTTCTCTGCTTTCTCTCCTTCTGTCCTTTGGCAGCGTATTCCAAGCACAAAGCTAATCTGAGGCTGTGAGACTATCAGCTCGCAGTGTAATTCACTAATTTTCTATGTTTTCACATCTGCCAGTTGCTGATATTTATGCTTTTTCCCTTCTTAGTCATAAAAGTCAAAACATTCCTGATAACACAATGGTATCAGTGGTTTCACCGCACAAGAGGATTTCCTTGCCTTGTGAATGGAAAAGGAATTTCTCTTTCAAGACTGCAGCTCAATCACATCAAATATGGGTATCGAAACTACTATTCGAAATCAGTCTGGCTGTCAGCTTCACTTCCTGCTCTAGATTTACCCCTATATGCTAAGGAAATTGTAAACAAACGATGAATTTTATCTTATATTGTTCTTTCAATGTCAGAGGATGTTTTACGATGTAAAGACTAGCAGTCAGATAATGGTTTCCACTGGTACACTGCTAGACAGATTAACAACCAATTCTAATTCATGACAGTCTTTTCAACATTTAGACTTGTGTCTTAAGTGTTTTTCTTCATTCTGTAATAGAAGGCACTTACATTAGCTTTCACCTTGCTTTCCATTTATATTCATGTCTTCAATCATCCATCATTTACAATACATGTTCATCTCAACCAGTCCAATCAAACCAATCATTATAATGGAGCCAAGCGAGGGTCTATCAGAGTTACTTCTTTACTGCTGTACCATAAAAATCTTAATCAAGGAGATGAAGCCTTCTAGGAGCTGAGAGATTCTGATGCTTTCATCATGACCACCCTCTACAGACTCTCGATTAGATCAAGTTGAAGGATTAGATTAACATCTCTTGACATGCACTGGATACAAATTCTCCAGAATTGGTATTGGAGAATGTTCAATACCTAGCTCCAATGCACCTGATTCTGACACAAAATGCCAAATATGACATTTTACAGTTTTAACAATTTAATATTATCTCCTACTGTATTCATCAAATATTAAAGGTACTGTAATAAATAACTGCTCAAATCCGTATTTTTTTGGGATCGTATGGCCTCAAAATGTAAAAGATATTTACCAGGTGAACATCTTTGTAATTTGCCTAAGATGGTGGTCTTATCCAAGACAAGAGGATAAATTTTGTTTTGTTCAAGCCACACTCTAAGATTTTGGTTCATTATACATTAAAAACAAAGCAAGAAAAAAGAGTTTTCTAGACTCCACTATGACTCCCTTGATTAAACAGTCTAATAGGTTCCAGAAAACCATGATTTTTATGACAGATCAAGTAAGAACTTAAGTTAATGGGGGGACAATATAGTCTCACAATGACAAAGATACCATCAAGGTACCTTTGATCAAGGTACCTTTGACCTTGTACCAAAACTGTGTTTGTACACTAGCATGCCCAAGAATTAATGTGTGCAACCATAAAGATGCAGAGGAGCAAACATGTTTTGCTTCCAAAAAAATAAACCAAAGAAAACCACAAAAAAAATACACAAACAACGAAAAGAACAAAACAAATGACAAAAGAGGTTAAACTCAACCATTTTCAAGGATTTGTAAGTTTTGTATTTGTGTTTGCGTGTTTATTATTTTTGTATATGTGTGGTGAGTTACGAAATATAAGGGTAAGAAAGTCAGAGTTCAGAGGTATTGAGAGATTAATTATTGGGGGAAGAACTGATGTTAAACACTGCCTACCTCCCGAAGCTGAACCCTGACTTTATTAATTGCCTTCAACCAACGAACTCTGGATGGGGAGAAAGGTAAGGGTGGCCCATCATCATGGAACCTGGGTTACATGGATAAGAAAGCAGAGCAGCAGAAAGAGATGGAGATGATCTTTCAGAATGCATTATTTTTTTTCTTTTTGTCACATATAAACAGAGTTGGACTCAAATCAAAAAAACATACCTCTGGAGTTTAGAGGACCCTCTCTCTGCTGGGGTGTCATTTTTCAGACCTCTTTCAACTTCAGGGGACAGTCTATGCATCTCCTGCTCATTGACAGTGGAGTGTCCATTGGTGGAAAGATGTCCATGAGTATGTGGCTGCCCTTTGGCACAGGGATGAAAGCCGGTACTGTGGTAAGAGTGGAAGGACTCCTCCAGTTCTGACCCTCCAGTGCTCTCCTGGCCAGTCTCACTAAGCTGGGAGCTGGTCTGGCTCAGGTTTCCTGATGATCCAAAGCGACTACTTTCCTCTGGACTATAATGGCGAGAGAGAAGTAAGGAAAATATTCAATGTCAGAATACCTTTTTTAAGATCAGACTGGGAAAAACAATATTTCTAAATATTTTCTTGAGCTTACATTTTTCTTCTTACCAAGGCGAGATGAGTGGGGTTTGTTACATACCAATTTTAAGTACATCTTATTCTCACAAACAGTTTCAATGCTTTTAACATTGCTAAAACAATAAACTCAATTTACAGTTTTTTGGCTGTAATAAACCACACCCATCTACTAAGAATTTGGTGCAAGTCCTAATAAACTATCTCCAAATTATCATTTGTATAGCTACAGAAATTACAACATGCCATAAAATACCCAACCTTGGATGGAGGCTGTTGCATGTTGGAATATAGTGAAAATGTGAAAATTGTATCAATGTGGTGACATTTGCATTACACATTAGAGTTACATTTTTTGAAGAGAAATGGCACACATAAGAGTATGCTCTGATATCTTTGCTCTCTTGACGGTTTTGTATAAAATACCCTATGACTGCTAGTCCCTGGTAAAAAAGAATACATCTGTATGCTGTTACTTCTCCATATTTTATCGTCATTTTATATTGTTTTTCTTTCACCCGTACAGAAGAAAGAACCAACATGATCATTAATAAGCTTGTGGAGATTACAGAGATGGCAGGTTGAAGAAAAGATGGATGACAATAAAATATGCAGAGTTGATCTGTATAACTGAATAATGGCATTTTTGGCATTTCATTATCAATTTGTTGTTTAGGGAAAGAATGAAGAATAGCCATATTTTATAAATTTTGATTTTCTAGGTTAAACAAAACAAAAGACAAAAATTCAATTCACACAAATAAATAAACATAAGTAATCTGAATATTTTCCACCATATAAAATAAAGGCAAAAATGAAATGATGAGGACAGAATTCCACAAACAAAATTTACAATATCTATAATGACATGGACAATAATGCTTATGTAAATATGACTATTTGATAACCTAATAAATGATTTAGTAAATCTACTTGTGAATTGCCTATGTTTATAGAAATATGTACATTTTGATTGGGAATCCTGTTTTTATATGACATATAAAGTAGTGTAGATGCTACAAATATCTATTGCACACAAGCCAACACACACACACACACACACAAACATAACACAAACACTACGCTAAAATGCTAACTTCAACTACTACGGATGAATGGATTGCAAAGCTGGACAGAGAAAACATTTTTTTCAATGTTAATGCATCATAAATGGTGAGAGGAAATGCCATTTATTATGCTACTACTAGCCTTTTAGCATTCAATAGATCCTTCTTGGACTGGTTGTCCAGATGTTCTTCAGAGGTAAGACCTGTAGAGGGGTATGTTTCTACAACACTTTCGTTCTCCTTTGGGGTCAGGGAGGCTGAAGGATCTACTTCAGGAGTGGAGATGCAAATCTGGGGGTTTGTAATATCATCTGAGGAACCTACCGATTCAGTTTTTAGGGCATCAGATGTTGCAACCTTTTGTAAAGTATCTGTTTGACCACATGTTGGCTTGTTGATAGTTTGGGGTTGAGAAGTTACAACTGGAACAGCTTGTGACTTGGGTGGCTCTGTCTGCCATGGAAAACTTATTTTTGTTCCAAATAAAGACGCGGTGGATGGCTCTTGTTTTTCAGAAACAGGTTTTTCCTCTTGAAAAACCCCAGAAAGGGTTTTTAACCCTGAAAACAGACCACTGCCTCCATCTGTTTGAAGCATTGATAGAGCACCTGATGCCACTGAAGGTGAAAAAATAGAGTCATGAGATTTTCCGGAATCACTCTGTTTGGATATAAAACCAAACAGAGACTTTGCTGGAGATGGCTCTGCATTGTTGGATGACTGATTAACTGGAGGGACCATATCAGCATGTGCCTCTTGGGTATCAGGTTGAACTGATTTGTCATTTTCTATATTCTGAGGGTCTTCTTGAATGACCATGGGCTTTTCATGTATTGTTTCTTCCTCAATAGCTAACTTCTCTTTTTCAGCGTTCTCTGCCTGATGGGTGAGGTCACTTTCTGGCAAAGTTGCATCAGATGCTGTGGCACTGCTGTTTGTTAGGCTACTCAACTGTTCTTGATTGTTATCTGGGAGGCTTGAGTTTAAAGTTTTATTCGTGCTAACCTCAGTGCCAGATGGGGATACTTTAGGTTGTGCACTTTCATTCTTAGTCTGTGGTTGTGGAGTAGTGCAAGGTGTTGGTTTGTGCTCAGCTGGCACTGGTTCAGATGGCTTTGGTGGTCCCATACCCCCAAACAAAGATCCACCTATGCCCCCAAGAATAGATGCACTAGTCTGTGACCCTGCAGTCTGAGCAGTGACTCCTCCAAACATTCCACCGAGTAAAGAACCACCAGACTGTGCTGTTGCTGCAGATCCACCAAACATGCCACCTAGTAATGATCCGCCGGTCTTAGGGCCTACAGACTTCGCAGTAGATCCTCCTCCAAACATTCCTCCTAATACTGACCCACCAGTCGTGGAGGTGCTGGATTGAGGTCCAGACTGTGGAGCAGACCCCTTAAATAATCCTCCCAGTAATGATACCCCTGTCTGGGGACCTGCTGTCTCTGTGTTAGACCCACCAAATATACCTCCTAATACTGATGATCCTGCCTGACTATTAGCAGCTTGGGGTGCTGTTCCACCTAGTCCAAAAAGTGAGTTCTTCTGCGGTTGCTGAGGGCCCTCAGTGGTAGTAAGTGTTGGTTTGAAAAGGGAGGACACAAATCCTGTAACTGTATCTGTTGATGAGTCCCCAACAGATTTCGTTTGATCTTCAGGTTTTTGTTGTTCCTGGACCATAGTACTTGCGGACTGAGAGGCTAGTGTTTTTTCTTCTACTATTTTATCTTGACTTATCTGATCACTCAGAATCTCTGATCTTTCAGGTTGTTGTGCTTGTGTACAGATTTCAGAGTCTTTAGACTGAGTGTTACTTGCTGAAGCACTTTTCTTGTCAGCATCTCTGTAATGAACGTCTTCTATAACACTGGCATTAGTTTCGGGTAAGTTTGCCTCAAGACACCGAACTGTACTGTCAGGTTGTTGTAGTGCTTCTCTTTGCTCCTTGCTTTCAGTAACAGTATCAATTACAGCTATTTTAGGACCAAGTACATCTGGAACAGTTTCACTTTCATCGCTGTGTTTTGGTAGAATATCTAAACCTGAAGTAGTGTCAGCAGGGGCTGTAGTTAATACTTCCTTTTCATTATTAGATTTTGATGTAGTTGCTGAAGTGAGTGATGCTGGTGGATCAGATCCTCCAGGCACTGAAATCAGACTTTTATCAGGTATCTCTTTTGAAGCAGAAGGTCCCTGTAAAATGTCACCCTGAAAAGATCCACCACTCTGAGCAGTAGCTGTTTGAGAAGGTGATCCCCCCAAAATACCTCCCAGTATAGAGCTACTATTTGGGGATGTTCCAGTTTGATTTGCAACCCCTGAGAACATTCCACCAAAGGAACCACCAGTATGGGTTGCTGCAGTTGAAGCTGATCCTCCAAAAAGCCCACCCAAAATAGACCCTCCACTCTGAGATCCAGCAGCCTGGGAGGAAGATCCGCCAAATAAGCCCCCAAGTAAGGATGCCCCTGCCTGAGGAGCAGAACCACCAATCTTAGCAGAACCAACTTGAGAAGCAGCTTGAGGAGCAGACACTCCAAATAAGCCACCTAGTAATGATCCCCCTGATTGAGGGGCTGATGTTTGGGGTGAAGAGTTTCCGAACACTGTTCCTAATAGAGAGCCTCCAGTTTGGGAGGAAGACTGAGGTGCAGAACCTCCAAACACAGAGAACAAACCTTTGGCTGGTGTGTCCGTCATGCCTGATGATCCAGTTGTAGAGTCTGAAGTTGAGGGACCTGTGGTACTGGGCCCAGAAAATAATGAAAGCAAACCTTTTCCTTGATTGTCAGAAATAAAGCCAGCTTGTGAGGATGAAGTCTGTGGACCTGATCCACTGAACATGGACAGAAGGCTAGAAGATGGTGGTTCTTTAGAGGCAGTAGGATCGTAGGGTCCACCTTCTGTGCTTGTTTCCTTTTGCACAGACACACATTCTGCATTTGGTTTTATAAATGCAGTATCAGTGCCTTTAACTGTGACATCCTTTGTCATATCCACAGTAGAATTAGTGGATGGACTAATACACACTTCACTCTCATGTACACTGGTAGCTACTGAGGCATGGCTGCTGGAAGCAGATGACATCTGGCAAGAACCTTGTTGTAAAGAATTAACTGGTGACTCTTTAGTAGCAGTAATAGTAACAGATGATGAATTTGGAGGCTGTTGTGGAGGTGACACAACATCATTAAAAACAGAGAGTATACTTCTTGCAGGCTCTTTGGGCGCTGCAGTGCCTGGTGTAGTAGACAAATTTGCACTTCCACCTTCTCCTGGCGTCTGAGGAGCACTGGGGCCACTGAACATGGAAAACAAACCCTTTCTTGGACTTTCACTAGAGGCAGACAAGCCACCTAATAGTCCTCCAAGAACCGAGGTGGCTGGCTGCCCTTGTGGTTGTGGTTGTGGTTGTGGTCTACACTGTGTCTGAGTTTCCCCTTGTTGTTGAGTTTGTGATTCAGCTACTCTGTGTTGAGATGATGGTGTTGACGGTTGATGTTGTGGAGGATTGGGATCACTAAACATTGAAAACAGTCCCTTCATTGGGCTTTCAGTTGAACTTGATGATCCAGGAAGAATTCCCCCTAGAAGAGATCCAGCTTGGGCTTGAGTCTGTTGGCTGCTAGAACCACTAAACATAGAGAGGAATCCTGTATTTGGAGGATCTTTTGGAGGAACAGTTGCAAGTTGTGGTGCCTCAGCATCAGGCTTGGTTTGAGAAGAAGGCTGAGGAGGACTCGATCCTCCAAATATTGATAATATACTTTTACCGACTGATTCCTGTTGAGGATGCTGTGAAGCTGCACTTGGTTGATGCGCCTGTGGCAATGGCCCAGTATTAGGTGAAGACTGAGGAGGATTTGACCCTCCAAATATTGATAATATACTTTTACCGAGTGATTCCTGTTGAGGAGGTTGTGAAGCTGCACTTGGTTGATGTGCCTGAGGCAATGGCCCAGTATTAGGTGAAGACTGAGGAGGATTTGACCCATTAAACATTGATAATATACTTTTGCCGAGTGTTTGTTCTTGTTGAGCTGTAGCTGATGCTGATGTTTGAGGTGGGGGTCCAGATTGGGCCTCAACTAAAGATCCTGTCAGCATTTCTCCAATTGAAAATCCAAACAGACCACTGGATGGCTTAGTTCCTGTACTATGTTTTGTCTGTTCTGTGGGTGGCTTGGTTTCTGACTGGTTTGTAGCAGGGCCTGTGGAGGAATTTGGAGGAAATGCTTGGGGTATACTTTTGCTTGGAGGTTGGCTATGCACAGGCTGTGAAGTACCACTCTGATCCATTGTTTGTTGTCTCTGTATACCCTTAGGTTTTGAAGCTGACGTCAGTGAACCCTCAGTAGCACTCGGTCTTATTTGCTGTTTCTGTGGTGGTGAGGGCTCAGTACTAAAAAGGCTGCTTATTGAGCCAAAGAGATTTGAAACTCCTGTACCTTCTTTATTAGAAGGAACACTTCCTGGTAAAGAAGCAGTACTTCCAGTTTTGCTTTGCTGATTTTGAGATGTCTGAGAGCATTTCTGGGAATCTTGCTTTGGTTCTTCTATTCCTACTGCAGACTTCAGAATGTTCATAAAGCCTGTCTGTGGTTGCTCTGAGGGTTTTTCTACTGGTGTATCCGCTGGCTTCTCAACTTTAAGTTGCCCAGGTGTTCCAGGTTTAATAAGAGATACTTTTGATCCTTGGGGCACTGAGATATTGGGCTGTGGTGGTGGTGGGGCTGTTTGTTGTGCCATGGTAGTCTGACGAGAGAGTCTTGATTTCTGTGAAGTGGTATGTGAATAAATTGATGAGTGAGTTACTGGATCAGCTGTTGGCACTGTGGGTAAAATTCTTCCCTGCGTGGTAGCTGGTTGATGCATTTGTTGTTTAACACTTTCTGGCTGAGTCATAACTGCAGTAGGTTCTTCTTTGATGATCTTTGACTTCAGACTTTGGAAACCTGATGAAATAATGTTCTTTGAATTTTTTTCAGAAGCTTGATCACTGGTTATGCTAGCTTTGTTTAATTCCACCTGTGATGCTTTGCCCACAAAAGAGGATATGAGGGAAGAAATCTTTTTGACTTGACGATTAGGTTGTTGTTCTCCTGGAGACACTCTTTTCCTCCATTCTTCCTCCAATACATCATCTACATGCTTCACTGTAACCCCAGTAGATGAACGCCGCCGTTCACTGGGCTGGTAACAATTGAAAAGGAGCTGCTGATTCAAATTTACAGTAGGAGTAGAGTTCAGGGAAACAGCAACCTTTTGAGCAAGAAATGTCTTAATCTCCTGGTTGTTCCAGTATGGGCTGATGTGGTCTTTTTTATGACAGGAAAGGTCAATAACATCTTTGCATTGGTCTTCATAGATGTAACTTGGTTGTCTTGAATCCATTCTTATTTTGTTTAATCTGTAAGATGTGAAATCTACATTTTGTTGCCCTTGTGATAGAAATGAATTTTCGAACATTTGAGAGAACTGCTCAAGGTTTAAATTCATGATCTGATTTCCTTTTCTATAAGCAGCAGACAAATCTAAAGGGGCATTAATAAGTTGAGTATCACAGTGACCCTGACCTGATCCCGGTAGCCAAAGAAGCTCATCCTCATTGTAAAGTGGAATTTTAAAGCCACAGACACAAACCATTTCATTGTGAAGCCAGGCACTAGGGAAACCATCTAATATCTGTTCATTTTCCCAAGACTCGCCTTCAGGGGCACATGCATACACATATTCACCTGCTGCATCTGTAAGCAAGGCATAAATGTACTCGTGATCTGTATACACAAAATAGCCGCAGTCACTGTCTTCTGCTGGCCACCACATACCTTGCTCCAAAAGTGCAAGCCACTGCTGATACCATTCAGAGTCTTCGAGGTACAGAAAGTCTTCTTTCTCAGTTTTGGCAGTAGAAGAATAGTTTGAATCTGCAGGTCTATTCAAAATAAACTGACTCTGATGCATCATGCCCTCTGTATGAAAATTTTGTGGGACTGTGTTATCCATTCCGTATTGCCAGTTAGCTGAATAAGATAAGCTTGGTGCAGTCTCCTCGTAATAGCCTTCATGATATGAAACCCCATTCAAGCTGTAAGTGCTACCATCATTGAAAGAGTTCCATTTCCCAAACTTTGCAATGCTCTGCTTTGTGGTTAGGTTTAATGCACCCTCCTCATTAGATGAATATTCAGTGTTTCCCAAATCTTCATAACTGTTCCATTCTTTGTTTTTAGGATAAAGGTCGTCATTCCTGTGCCCCTGGTACTGATATGGTCCCATTTTCTCTGGGTGACAAACACCATGGCATGGTGTAGAGGAGTTAAATGGCTGATTTATAGCTGAGGAGCTGCAGTGAAGGGCAGACGCCTGTAATGAAGCACCTTCACAGCTCTGTCTACAGGACTGATTCTCTCCCTGGAACTGAAAATTTAATGACTCGTTCTGAAACTGCTGCCAAAGAGCACTTTCACGGATCCACTGGTTTTCATCATAAGAGGGACTCAATTCATAGGGAGACAACTGACTTTGGTAAGAATTTTGCCTTGCACCTCCACACAAAGAGTAGTTGTGTCCGCCAAAACATGGCTGTGTGGTCATTACTGGAGAAGTTGAATGGTTTTGTAAAAGGGAATGAATATTCCCTGTACTATAAGCCAATGGGTGAACTGGCTGAAGTGAGCCAGAATTATATAACTGAGATAAATTACCTGTGCTAATCGACGAGAATGTTGCCTGACTCTGTAGAGATCTTGCGAAAGTAGCTGATGTTCTTAAGTCTAGGCTCTCAGCATCAATCGAGGCAAGTGCTCCAATTAAAGCATGTCTACTCTGTCCTGGATTGTAAGGAACTGGAACAATTCTTTGACAGACATCAGAGGAAGCACTTTTTAACATGCTCAAAGGTAAGTCTGTGCACTTAGATGAAGGTGTCTGTTCTTCTATATTTCGATCTGATGTTTCTATTTGTTTAGGAGTAGAGGGGTCCTCAGTTACATTTTTGGTAAACAGTCCAGACAAAATTCCTCGCTGAGCAGCTTGTGGAATCTTCTTCTCTTTTGCTGCATGTTCTTGTGAGGACTGATGTGTTACATTAGTGTGCAACTGTGTCTCTAATGGAGTCTTCATTGTTACTGTACAATTATTGGCTTTGTGATGCAGTGATTGTTCTGTTAAAATCTGGGTGGTTGTGTCAACATTCTGAGATGATTTTGTTAACTTGTTAAACAACCCCGAGAGTACTCCAGATTGACTTACTGTCTCCTGCAGTACATCAGCAGTCTGGCTGCTTGGCACGTTAATTTGTTTTTGTTTCTCTTGACTAATTGTAGGCTCCTGTTGTTGAGACATATTTTCTGATGAGGACTTGAATAGTCCTGAAAGTAGACCACTTTCCTGAGTTGTTTTATTGGTTGAGCTATTTTGAGGTTGATTTTTATTGAAAATTTGGTTATTACTTGTTCTTGTTTGTTCATGGCTGGATATACTTGAGGTAATTCTATGCTGTTGAATTGATGGTGGCTGTTGTGTGTTAACGTTGTCTGCTGAAGCAAATTTAAGAAGACCAGATAAAATACCACCTTGGCGGGATGGTGATTTCTGGAGAGGAACTGTTTTTTGTCGAGTAAAGCCTGGTTTACTCATCTCCTGTTGGACAACTTGCTGACTTGGGGCTTTGTTCCTGAGATGGGCTTTTTGGTTTGGGCTCTGAGTATTTTCTTCTTTGAAATCCTCTTGGTCATACCTAACACTGCTTTGTTGGTGCTGAGCTGTTTGGCTGCTTGAAATTTTATCAGAAGACGTAAATTTAAGTAAGCCAGACAACAGCCCCTTTTGTTGAGATTGTGTTTGAGTTTCATTTGAAGTTTGCTGTTGAGCTAAGTAATTGCTAGTGACGCTTTCTTGTTTTTCAGTTTCAGAAGGTGCTACATTCTGTGGTATATTTTCTGTTGATGAAAACTTCAGTAGCCCTGAGAGAAGGCCCCCCTTTTGTGGAACCGAAGTATGCTGTTGCAAGGGGGGTTGATGAGGAAACTGTGGGGAATTACTGGTCCTGGATGGTTGATTGTTATGTGTAGTCTGCTGTGGCAAACTGCCAGATGGGTCACTTGTAGAGCCTAATTTAAGAAGTCCTGATATCAGTCCTCCTTGTTTGGGATGATCTGAGCCCAAATTAAATTTTTGCTCCGTTGAGCTTCCTTTAAAAAGACCTGTCAAAAAGTTTTGTGATTCAGGCTGACTGGGAGCTTGATGTTGCATTTCATGAGCTGTTGTTGGTTTCTGAGTTGACATATGTTGTACATGTGATCCAGAGGGCACGTTGATGTTTTGAGATTGCTGATTACTCGTAAAATTCTGGCTTAAACCAGAGGGATTAGGTGTAGGGTTAAATATGCTGGAAAGCCATCCTTTCTCATTGTTTTCCTGTGGCACAGCAGAATTTTGTGTCGAGGTCATAGAGGTTGCTGAGGTTGAATCATGATGAGATTGCACAGGATTCTTTGTGTTCATGGAGGCACTAACATCTTCATTGGATGTAAACTTTAAAAGACCAGAGAGCATTCCTCCCTCTGCTTTGGGGCGTTGCTGAGAGGAGCAATTTTCAGAGAAAAAAGGCAGTTTAGGCTTACTACTCACTGATATGTCCTCCTCAGGTTTCTCTAGTTTGGGATCCTCTGTGGACCTAAACACCGGATAAACTGTCAAAGGTGGAACTCCTTGAGGTGGAACTGGAGCAGCAGGTGTGGCTAATGAACTTAATGACTTCTTCAATGGGCTAAAGAATCCAATTTTTGTTGACTGAGTTTGTCCACTCTGACTTACTGGCCTTGGAACAGGCACATTTTCTTGTTTGTATATCATCTGATTTTGTCCATCACAAATATTTTCACCTCGGTTCTGCCCCAGATGTTTCTCTTGTGATGAATTTCTTATCTTTTCTGACTTTCTATATCTGTCTGCTGCCATCAACTGTTTACCTTGATGAGTGAATTTTTCATCCCAGTCCTTATCCCTCTGTACAAAGCTTGGACAGTTCATTGACTCTGGAGCCTCTTTGTATTCAGCTGAGTTCCTGTGATCTCCTGTTGAAAAAAGCTTTAAAGGATTCAATTTCCCCAAGACTGAGTCTCCTGAAGGGCATTGAGGTTTAGTTGTAAATTCAGGTACATATTCATTTGAATTTGTTTCAGTTTGACTCCCTGTATGAGTTTTCCTTTCTTGATTAACACTTTGTGTCTTGACATCACTTGGTGGCTGAAAAGGCAAAGAAGTGAATGATTTTTCAGAAGAATTTTCTACTGGAGATACAACAGCTACAGGAGCAGAGCTATTTGATTTAGGAATAAAGGATAACAGTTTTGTTAGTCCAGATTTTGAAACTTGTGAACATGGTTCTTGTGGAGATGGGACAGGCTGTTTGGGACCTCCTCCAACTCTGTCGGTGAGAGAACTAAATAATGAGTTCATGGCATTTTTTACTCCCAAAATTCTCTGGTCAGAAGTGTGTGATCCTGTTTCTCCTCTGCAATCCTTTGATGAACTATTCTGGTCCTCTCCAAAAGAATCAGTTCTATTGCTACCCTGAGATGATAGTCTAGATTTGCTTGATTTAGGAAGAGAACCATACTTGCTAATTTCCTCCTCTTTTTCAGCCAGGTATTCAGAAACCGTTTCAACTAGGCATTGGAGCTCGTCCATAGGATCAACATATTCATCACTTGGTTCCTCTACAGGAGAAAGCATTGTGTCTGTAGCCCAGCCTCCACTTTTAGCTTTTCCACACCTCTTCTCTTGAAGACACTGAGAGTTCTCTATGTGACCCTCACAAGAGAAAGAATACCTGTCTTTGTTATGTCTTGTATTCCTTGGAGGAAAGTGGTCAACTGTAAAGGCAATGTCATCAATATTCTCCTCTGCATCTAAGGAGTACTGCAGATCTTCAGAGCTCTCAAAATCAAAATCAAAACGAGCCCTCATTCTGGCATCTTGCTCCTTTTTATATGCCACATAGTTCTCTAAAGTGTTGTCTAGCTCATTTTTAGCCCACATCCTTGTCTTGTAAAGAAGCCCATTCTTGTATGGCCTCAGGCATGATGTCATACGCTCCTCCTCTTCTTGCATCTCTGCTACCCGCTGCATAAAAACATCCCCCCTCTTCTCATGGAGCAGTGCAAGGTCAGAAGGAAAAGATTCTTCTCTCATTTTGTCTGCCACTGTGCTGAGCAACCCTCCTGGGTCCCTTATCTTTTTTTTTCGCCGCCGATCAATAGTGTCATAGCCTTCAGGGTAGGTGGCAGGCGGGCAACCACTATGTTGAGCACTTTGACGGACAGAGGTGTATGATGGCTCAGGGTAGGGTCTTCCCATTCGAAGGATAATGTTGTCTTCCTCATCATCTAAGAAGTCACTCAACTGAGGCTTGCACTGCCCTTTATATTTATTTTCCCAATCTTCAAACCCCATGCCAGAATCAACAGGTATGATTCTGACCCTTCCTTTCTGGTTTAATGATCTAATTTATAATAAAGAACAAAGGGATGGGAAAGGATACAGGGACAGAAAAGAGGAAGCAAACACACAATAAGAAAAAAATGCAAACACAAGTTAAGCAATATGGTAAATAGAGAAAATTAAGATGAAAATTAAGACGGTAAATAAAGAAATTAAGATGAAAGATTTCATACAAAATGAGGGGACTCAATTATGTTACTCAGCTTAGTAATCAATCTTGTAACATTACAAAATTCTTAACAGATAACAAGCTAAAAATTATACATAGCAGTTTTTATTATCTTGTAAATTATGAGAATAACTTTGTTACATTCCCTTTAGAAAGCTAAGATACTCAGAAAACAAACAAAATACAGACATTGTCTGAAAAATAAAAGGTTAGTCATCTTAGTTATCAGTTGTGTCTGGGTATTGAATCTGTGTGTTTGCAAGGGCAAGCATGTGTGTGCCAATGTCTGCAAGTATCTCTGTGAATTTAGGTCTTTGTAAATCCCTATAGCAACAGTCGTGCTTATCAGCACTCAACAGTCTGCAGCAGTGTTCATGAGAAATGCATTTTAATCACCACCATATGGTGTATATTGAGCACGTTTCTAATTACTAAGGAAAAGCGTGCGTATGTCAGTGACCTATTTCCTCACTGTGTGACAGAGGGATTCCTTCTGCAGTATGGCTAAACCAAGTACAGAATTTCAAACTACCGGGAACTTTAACTACCACAACAGACCCTCAAGACAAAAAGAAACATGAACAATAAGCTTTCCCTTGACTGCAATTCCATTTGTTTGCTGATGTAGTATTATCCGGATCAACACAGTATCACTCAACACAGGCGGATTTGCAGCAGTCTCACTTGTACATATATCCCATGACAATCCGAAAGTGCACAAAACAGATTCCATGAAAGACACTGTTTATCTTATTTTATCTTATGGATTGAAATTGCCCTTAAAACAGCTGTGTAGTGGTGGTGAAACTACTATTACTACTGCAACAACAACAATAATAATTATAATATTAATAATAATAATACAAGGCTGAATAAAAATTTACCAGTGCAACGGCACAAAAGGTCACAGACAAAAAAAAAAATCAGAATTAAAGAAAAAAAAATTAAGATGAATGATAAGAAATGACACCATAAATCTGAAATTGGGTGTTTGGCTATACATTATCAAAAAAAAGAAATTAAAAAAAAGAAATTAAGAAAATTGGTGAAATAATCTAATGCAATCAGTACAAATGCCCTGCAACATATCTAACTTTTGCTGAATTTGTAATTTTCATTCAGAAGTGTTTATTCATCTAGAATCAGCTATTTTTTTGAGGTCACAGTTTGGAGTTTCGTTGTACTGGTTTACATTATATCGAGAAACATGTCAAATGGGGCTGAGCAAAACAAACAAACATGCATATTCTGCTACTGTGCATATAACGGCACAAAACTGAATGATCTATTTCATTAACCTGCCCATATCTGAGTTGAATGTATGAAAAAGAGACTGTTTCCTCTAGAGTGACTGAGCAAGTGACACTTTAATTGGGTGACTATGTGCATAGTCTGTCTACCTCGTTCCCCTCTGCTCCCTGTAGTCCAGTTCAAAACTGTGGATTGAGTCAGTGCAGGAGTCTGGGTGGTGCTGCTGCCGGGGCCCCATGGGATACTGATGCATTGAGGAGTTGGGCTGAGCTGTTGTGTGGTAACGTGGAGGCAGGCTGTTACTTGTCTCACTGCGGTAGTCACTATCCCGGTCATCTACTGCGCTGTCCTGGTCATCCAGAGCTGCAACAGGATGAATAAATAAAAGTAAATAAATTAGTCTTTCCTTAATGTTAGTAAGTGTGTTTCAAGTGACAGCGAGCATTTTTATAAAATCCTTGCTTATAATTAACCCATGTTAAAGCTGAGGATGCCTCCAGGTACAGAACTGTCAAGAGCTAAAAAATAAAGAAGTAAATACCAGGTTAATAGGGAGGTTTAGAGCAAAGGTCATGCACTTTTTACTCTGTTCCCTTATACATGCAAGTTCTCCTGCTAAATTGAAGACAGTGAGTAGTTCTCTATCTGTGGTTTCCTGTAGAGACTGTTGTTATATCGTCAGTACATGTAGAGATACAGAATTTATGGCTTAAGCTGCAACTGAATATAACTTTGTAACTTTAGTTTTTTTATATTGTATAGATTTAACAAATTATTAAATAGTGTTGGTAGCACAGTTCAGGTTCTATCAAAGTTCTAAAGATCAGCGTTGTCTCATGAGAAGAGCATGTGCATGAAACACTTTTTTTAAATTAATTTATTTATTATCACATTCACATAGTTTAGTAAAGACTGCCACCTATTAGTTTAATAAGAAACTGCAATTTACATTCACATCAAGAGTTCATAAGACCCTCTGTTATGTTACAGACTTTTAAATAAATTTCAAAAATGTATACAAATAATTTAATTGGTGATGCTCATAAAATTTTAACATGTTAGATCTTCATATTACTGTATTATTAAATAAATAAATAAAAAGAGTCTTCCACAAAGAATTGTGTGGAGCACAATTCAGGGAAAGAGAACAAAATATCTGTATTTTTAATGAGGTATCCTGATTCTTCTTTCTGGTATATATGCTAAAGTAATAATTTATGAAAAAGGTACACATAGGTCATGAATATAATATGAAATAGCATATATACTAAATAGGTAAATAGGTAAACGGCAGGATCAGGAAAGGAGGTACAAAGCCAAAGGGAATTAAGGAAAACATTAAAAAAACAGGAAGAGTCAAATGCATGAAAATTCTAAAGATTACATGGCATTGGGATATCAGGGCATTAGGACATGCAGAGGGCACTGAGGATTGGCCAGGGGAAGAATTTTAATTAAGGTTTATTTTACATACTCAGTGGGTCAGCCCATCCGAAATAGTTGCCTGGTAAAAGTGCAGAAGTGAGTGAGAGGTACCATCAGAGGAGGTGTAAAAAACCAAAAAAGTGCCTGTGCTCTAATATTTGGAGGATAATGGAACCCCATCAGTGTTTTTTAGAGCAGGAAACAAACTGACAGACTTTCACAACAATGAGAATATTTTTTACTCATCTGAGTTCAGTTTCTGACACTATACAAATAATGTGAAATGTGTAGTCTTTATTTTAAACTCTAATTAAGAGAACTCAACTGCTAGAGAGTTCAAGGAAGGGAAAGGAAATAATATCAAAGCCTGAAAATGAGAAAGTGGAGAATTAGCTCCATCTAGAGGCTAACAGCACAATTTGCAGGCACACTCACAGCACTGGGAAGGTGCAAATGGCAGTGGGCGACTCTGCACGTCATCCTTAAGAGGGTACTACAGATGAAAAAGATAGAAAACGAGTAGGCTTTAGGTGCAGGTTTCAAATGTTACAATGTTGTTATTATTAATACCATAACTAGCGAGCATGACTCCATCAGCATAAACAAAATAATAGATATAACAGCTTTGCGTAATTAAGTGGAAGAAAAATGCAAATGCATATTTTTACAAAACAAAAGATAAGAGTCACTCTACTCTCTTAGCTCTGAGACAGCAATACTTATACCATCAAGACATACACTCTGCTATTCATCACAAAACACTGATACATTGATCTTCCTTCAAACGAAGTAATAAAATCTTGTTGAAGGGCACTTTACCTCATCCAGTCCCATGGTATTGATGCGTTCCAGCTGGCCTGTCCAGTACTGCGCTTCATCCTCTGGGATGTCTGACATAAAAAATATGCACAAAACAGACAAACATGAATGTAAACCTGTGTTTGAAGCTAACATCATGTTCCTTTTGATGTGAAGCATCGAATGCCAGGACGCCATCATAATACATTTATGCCTGTTTAATTTCTCATGATCCTCCCATGGACGAGGAAATGAAAATAGTTAGCAGTGGCCACAAACTGTTCAGGGGCCACAAACGTCATTGACATTTTCCATTTTTCATTACAATGACGGCAGTGCAACATCTAAAAATGCTACAGATGAGTCACAACACACAAGACAGTTTTTAAAAAAGTTTTACAACTTGCAGTTTCTAACAGAAAATAGAAAAGGAAATGCTTGCAGCCAGACTAATAAATAGAAAATTACTAAAATTAAAAGAGGCCAAAGGCACAATCTAATACAGCTACACATATAGGAGAGTGGGGTGGGGTTGTTATTAAATCATTCAAATCCAAAAAGCCAAAACAACTGATGTATCCATAAAAAGGTTGTATTTACTGTAGTTGTTATTATTCATTAACAGCATTGTCCCATATATATAAATAAATAAACAAACAAATACGTATCAGATCAGGTGCCCTCTCCATCACCACTTTTCAGATAGAATTGTGCTGTTCTGCAGACAGATGCACATTAAAGGCCACACACACAAAGGCCAAGGCTTCAAAGACACGCCAACCCACAGCTTTAATGAATGGCTCTGGTGGTACAGAGAGTCATGATGGCCCCCTGCAACCTTGAAAGGTTTCCTCTTAAAACACAGAAAGGGGCTCTTTCTGAATCAGAGGACAGACAACGTACTTTAACTTTGATGCCTTTTGATCACAGGCTCGGGCCCTAAATGCAACACTGGTAATAAAGATACTGTAGGTAGAACTCCAGTGGGAAAACAGATGAAATTTAACCCTCCAACCTTGAAGAGCTTTGAATTTTCTTCTTGGAAAAATTAAATTAGATCAAATTCAGTGACATTCATCAATAACATGGAGTAAGGTGTAGAGAGTGGCTTGTCACTACTTACACGGAAAACATTAAAGCTCTTCTTGAACGTTAGTTTTTTACATTGAACCTTATTACAAATGTAAATGTCTCTGAGGAATAATCCAGAAAACAGTAAGTGAGTATGTGGTTTATTGAACTCAACACAGAGTCATACTTCTTCTTTTTTTTTTTTTAATTTCAGTTATAATACAATATAAACTCATTCTTAATGGTCTCTTAATCCTGTTGGCCACGATGGAACAACCTGGAAAAGACAAAATTATATTTGCTGAACTTAAGTTAATAAAGTAGGATCTGTCTTTGATGAGTCAGTGTCCCCAATTTAAGTAGCACACAAACTCCTCTTCCTCAGAGGAATCAGATAGAGGACATTAGACAGTAAGATAAATGCTGAAGATAATCAAAGAGAGTCCTGTTTCCTGTCATTAGTTTTTTTTTGTTTTTTGTTTTTTTTAAACGTAAGTGTCCTTCACTTTATGCAATGTTATGTATTAAGGCAGATGTTACTTCACACTTTAGCCATGTCGAGTTTGTTGTTAGTAAACTCATATATTTTCATTTTTTAATTTAAAATGACGGATCGATGTAAGTTCTTCTTACATAAGGCTACAGGACATGAAGACATCCACTTTTTGCATGGTGCCCCCGGCTGGATAGTCTCTCTCTCTTTTTTTTCTGTCTGTGTGGCCTTATAAACAGACTGCTGACATTTCGGCAGGAAACATGTGAGGCCCTTGTGTAACTCAGTGGATTGTTGTTTGATTTGCCCGAAGGTAACTGGAATCACTTCTGTACTCCCGACATCACCAATGTGCCCACTTAAGTCAGAGCAGGTACTTGAGATGACAGCATTGGGAAATGTCTTACATAAGTGCCTGAACTCTCGGAAAGTGTGGTTCATTGCATCATTCTTAAGGTTTAACATGCAGCTGAAATAAAAAGCAAATGAAAAAAAAGGGAGATTGGCAACACAGATATCTCACCAAAAGGTAGCTCAAAGCGAGTATCCAGGAGCACTCTATGGGGTGTTGGGTTCTTGGTGCCATATATCTCATCTGCCTTCATCAGGACCTCTGCATCCAGAAAGATCCAGTCCCCCGAGCCCTCCTGCAATTGGTAATGCATATTGATATGTACATTGGTAGACAAATGAAAATTCTTTGTGTCTATTCTATGACATCAGTATCACTTTGTTTTAGTATTATGCCTTAGGTAGTCTTGTCAATGTAAAAACAAAACTTGCACAACTTGCAACTTTAATATTTCCAAGCTATATAACAATACAGCCAAACTGTCTGAATGTCTATGGAGTGAAATACTGTGGATTTTTAAAAGTGAAAAAAATACTTAAGTCAGTCAGGCAATTTAAAGCATCTGTTTTTGATTTTATTCTTTATCTATTTATTTTTCCAAAATAAGTACTGAGTGTTTTGGGATGAAACCCTCCTCACTGCATTTTTTTTTTTTTCTGGACTATATGCTGAGTGTCCATGTGCATATTCCAACCTCCTCAGATTGCTGGATACTCTTTAAAGGAATCCAAGCTGTCCCCACCATGGTGTCCCAAATGAGGCCTTTGTTCCACACCTCAACAATGAGGCCGAGGTCCAGTCGGTTGATCTCACTGAGGAAAAAGGCAGTGGTCAAGTATTAAGTTATTTTAAGCTTTGCTAAAAATCCCGTCCTTAAAGTGTGGCAAATGTGAGCAGATAAAAGAACCAAACAATGACTGTTTAGTTAGAGGCTTTGTTATCAAGTATTTTAAAAAGTGCAAAAATTTTCCTTTTCATTCAATTAACCAAAATTTCTACATAATGACTGCCAGGCTCCACCTATGGCTGAAAAGGCTAATTACAATTTTTTTGTGTATGCGCTGTCATAATCCATTCAAGCCCTGTTTTGTCATGCAACATGCTATTCAAAGGGCTGAAAACAGCTTGATGACGGCAGAAAATGGCATATCCAATTTGAAAGGGGCCGCTGTGATGACAGTATTTGCATATTCTCATCTGTTGCCGTTTACTACTATCAACAGACTGAACAAAAGGAAGATGAGAGGAAAGATAATCAAAGAGAGCACCTAATTAAGAGAAGTGCAGGGTAGGTAGATGAGTATCTAGGTTGTCCAGGTGCAGAGAGACAGGCTTTCTAAATCGTGTGTTCATTCAAAAATGGAACAAAATAAATGAATACAGACAGCTGTTATAATCAAACTGTTGCTAATTTTAACTTGTGTGAGAGACTTGTGTTGTTTGGGATGTATGCCTAAGCTAATTTGAGTCTGTTATTCAATAAGTTAGATTTCTATTAAATTATTGTACAGCATCTTCAATTTTTTTTTAATGATAGTTGAAATATAATAAGAATAATTTTGAAAAAAAGTCCAGTTTTGCTTACTAGCTGAGTGGAATTAATGTGCAAATGCCCATTTGTACATCAACACTCACAGTAACAGGATGTGTTGAGTACCCTGTGTTCACTTTTCATTTCTTTATCACTTAAGTAAATAATTAAGTAAATAAATAGGGGCATAACATTGTCATCAAATTTTTGTTTTTAAAAATCTGATCATAGTGGTAGATATAGCCAAACACACACTTTGTGATCAGAAACCAGCTCTGTTTTACATGTTTTTAAGCTAAAACTATGGAAGACCAGCAAAAGACAGTGCTCACAGCCAAGAGATAGTTCATGATGTGAGACAACCCCCTCAATATCAATATGTTAAATTTATTTGTGCTGGTGCGGTTAGGGTTAGTTCTGAACTTAGTTCTGAGCCATTCCACCTGACTGATTCACCAGAGTCTTTGTGCTAAGCTAAGCTAAACTAAGATAAGCTAAGTTAAGTTATTAGGTTGCTGGTGCTAGCTTAATATTTACTGCCAAATAGATCATGGGGGTATCAGTATTTTTGTTTCAGTTTCTCTTGAGCTCAGCCATCATCTCTCAGCTTTAAATGAACTTTTTGTTTTTTTAACAGGTGGTGCTCAGCATTTTCTGGAAAATGCTAATGTTTTATGTTGAATTAGAGGTAGCTGGCACATCATTAATGGACAGTAGAAAGATGAGGGTCTGGAAAAACAAACACTGTTGCAATGAGGGACTTCACAAAAGACAAACAATGACACACATGTAACAACGTGATGGCTCTCTCGTCACCATAGATACCTTTCAGGGAAAGTAAAATGAGGAAATTAAACCAATGAATTACGAGGAGGAAATGAACAGCAGCTGTTTATCAAGGTTCTTTCCAAGAGGGATCTGCGGGGCTTCCAACACGGACGCCTTTCCAATCGCTCTAAGCAATAGGTAAGAACTGGGTTGGGGAAATACAAATTATAACAAAAAGCAAGAACATAAAAAAACAACAACAAAAACAGCTCAAATAGGGTTTTAGAACTTTGGACAGTCCATTTTTTTGGTCTGTTTAGTAATCTGCCTTTATTGAAGAGATTTGACAGCACAGAGTTAGAGTGAACAGTTCCTCATGGATAAGTATCTTTTGATGTACTCTTGGGGTCTGTGTGGCATTTTCTTTATTTGCTATGAATTTCACTTTTTTTCTAGTTGGTGATTAAGGTCATCCAGTTGAAATTATTCCAAAAAATCTGTAAGTATGACACCACTGTGTCTATGTTTAATAACTTACAACATAAAGTCCTGCTCCCAGCAGGGCTGGTCCCCCCGCACAGTGATAGTTGTGCTTTTGACATTCTGCACCTTCAGCGTCACATAGGTGTTGAACTTATCTGAAACAAAAGAAAAGGGAGACACTAGTTATAGTTTAAATTATAGGGAGGTGAAAGCAATGCACTGTGAGCATACAGAGGGGTTGTGTTAAAGGGAGAAATAAGCATGAATATTATAACATATGGAGTAAATGACTGGGAGAGAAGACACTGATTAATATGGTCTATTAATAACATATGTGTAACAAATATGCATCCATCTGCAGTGTCATCTGTTAGGCCCAGCTGGGACAAAACACACCCTTTAAAGTGCATTATGGAATGAAAACAACTTTCAAAAAACAAGCTGCAGATCAGACTTTCAAAATGATTTAAGTGACATGAACCAGGCCAGTTCTACTTTCACTTTGTGTGGGTGAAAAAGACATCAGTAGATCAAGTATAAGTGAAAGCAGATAAGTCCCCCCGAACAACTATGTCAAGCCAAGTCAAGCCAGGCCAGGCCAGGGCAGCAAACTGACCCTGTTAATCTCCAAAGACAGCCAAACCCATGCAGCAGATTCAAGCACAGGATTCAAATGCCTATGTTATGTTTTTACCCTCACTGTGAGTTGCGGCTTTTCTTGAAGCTACTGTTAATAATTGCCCTCTAAACATACAGTATGTTGCAGAGGAAGCAGGTCTGCAGATGATGTAATGAAATCACTCCTGACCTGCTACTACTGCAGAAAAGGTCTCCGTCAGCCCTGATACCATCAAGTGTAAAAGTGAATTTCAGTTTGGTCAAATGTGAAGGCAGCCTTTGCAAACTGTGCGATCTACAAACAAATTCAAAATATGAAAGATCGCCATTATGTATTTTATGATCACTGTTGGAACTCTTACAACTGAGACGTAAATTCAAATGCCCATCATCAATCTGTGCTGACAAATTTCACACCCAGTGATCACCGTCAGCCTCCTCTCAGCTAGTAGTGGTGGACAGCAGAGCCACAACAACTGTCTGCACCAGCTGTCAGCGCTGGGTGGGGTAAGAGGTGGGGGTGGGGTGAGAGGTGGTTGTTGGGGGTTAGAGGCGGATTAGTTGGCTCGTGACACAACCACCACTTTTCATTTCCCGCAGTGGAGCGTATGAGCGTCAACACGTGCCTGCTAATGTGCTCAGTGACGCTCTTGTAGTTAGCAGCCCACTGCTCCACTGGTGGTTCTCCCTACGACTCAGCATAAATTCAACCCCCTACCTGGGTACAAAAAGCAGCTGGAGGAGCTGGGGGAGCAGCATAGATGGAAAGTGCTGATAATAAGTATGGGTAATATTACTGACTGCAAAAAGAAATATACTTTTGACTAAGCCACTAAATTTAATGTAGATACCTTATTATATTGATAAAGTTGTACTTGCTGAGTTGCAAAATTGCTCACAATAGCTTAATGCATTCAGAGATGTTAAAAGGACAGCTGATGTAGATCCCAACTAAATCCCAACTCCTAATACAAACAAAAGTAGCCTAAATAATAGAAACCCTGTCATTATATTACAATACAATTTAACAAACCACAGCTTAAAAAAACTACAATAGAGGTATTTCCATATCTCCAAAAAACATTCAAATATTTTAGCAAACATTTTATCCTTCATCAAAGTGATAGGACTTGCTGCTCTAATACTTGTGCATTACAAAAAATGGTATGCACTTTTGTATTCAGATTTTTTTTTTAAACTGTACACTATTAAATATGAAATAATTCTATTTTATGGATGTGCTTTAAGTTACTGAAGTTGCTTGCTATTTAAAAATACTGCCTATTAGTTGATTAACAACAAACTGGTTGAGTTGCACTCAGATCAGGGGTCCTAATTCTAATAACAAAAAAAAACAACAACAACAAACAAACAACCAAAAAGAAAAAAAAAAGGTATGGGATCTATGAATAGACACCTTACCATTTCAGTCCAGTATCTGAGGCAGTATCTGAGGCATTTTCAATACTGGTATTGGACTCAGAAAAACCATAAAAATTCTAATGTTAATGTCAGCAAACATAAATCAATACAGTAGCAAGCTGAGATAACATTTTGGTGCCACTTACAGGACCTCAGTCAGGATTTTAGTTCCTTTATATTTGTTTCTGCATTACAAGTTTTTTTTTCCTTTAGAATCCAGGATATAATAAAACAAGTAGCAATTAAATGCACTAAATGGGTTTTGTTGGGACAGAGAAAATTTACTGTATGCAATTTAAGCAATCAATGTTTATTTTTTTCTAAAAGCAAACCCATTAGCTGCTCATATACCTACCTTATTCTCTCGTAAGTGTATTTTTTTTTCTTTGCTCTTAAAAAGAGCAAAGATCATTCGAATTGATTAATTGAGGAAATAATCAATAGATTACTCAATTAATAGATAACAGCTGCAGCCCAAATGAAAATTAAAACCAACATCACGAGATGAAAAACACATGCATTAGAAGCATTTATCTTGAAATGCAAGCACTGAACTCATAAATGAATATGTTTTTACTAATACCTGTTTAGATACTGACGCTACTGTCAAAATGAGGGCAAATGCATGTCCTCATTATGACAGTACCCTGAGGTACACCCCCCCCCCCCATTTGGTCTACTGAAAATAAAGCAAGGCATCAGCTGGTCCTTTTTAGACTGGTCACCTGACAACACTAAAACATTTCCTGGTCACCCTGGAAACACATCGAAACATTTACTGTGCACAGAGCTGTTAGCACAGCAGCCAGATAAGTAAACTCATGACACGATGACACGATAAACAGTTGACACAGCTGGATTTTTATGACATTCCACTTACAGACAACATTGATAAAAATTAGATCTGTCCCAGAAACACAAAGCTGTACTGAAAAAACCTTGTGACCTCCAAAGACTTGATGCTGTCTGAAAGCCCTGTCTATTCTCCAAGTAGCATGAGTGACAGGACAGGACACAAACCTTATTAGCGTCTCAAAGGAACAGTAAAAACAAAACAATGGTATTATTACAAAAAAAGCCTGGGGGATTCTCAGCCCTCTTCCTAATTAGATCGTCCATGCCTTGTGCCACATTTGGGCCAGTTCCCATGAATAGAAGAAGATGAGATAAGGGAAGAGGATGTATGGATTAGATAAGAGCCACTTAGTGGCTGTGGGCCCTTTACAGCAGGTGCTGTCTGTTATATGGCTGATACAATCTGCGCTGTTGAAGAGGAAGTACCAGTAACAGAAAAACAGAAATTGTATGCTTACACAGTGAGACCTGACCAATACTTTATCAATCAGACCAGAACCAATATTGACTTTTTTTAACCTAACTTAAGAGCAAAGAACATTTCTGCTAATGATCTTTTGTTTTGTTAAGAACTGCAATGGAGATCAGCAATAGCAGTAAAGGTTAATATTAAATTAAAGAAACTTTTTTGAACAGAGAAATTACATTATTACAAAACAATGACTATTATAAGAACTTGCACAACATCTGCCAGTATCAGCTTATTAAAAATAATACTTATTGATGTTGAGTGAAAAATAACATTGTCTTCATTTCAGAAAGTAACGAAAGATTTATTTTCAAAATACTTTACTTGCTTCTTTTTTCTCTCATATATTCAGTAGCTGGAATTGAGAGGATCCTTCAAAAGAAGTCTCTATAAAGGAATAATATCCATCTGCCAACATATTGTCATCAGATTTTTGAAATGCTCATATTAAAGAAAATTTGCTCTGAAATACAGCATACGTTGAACTATACTACACATGCTTTTAAAACTGCAATTTCTAATGGTTATTTTGACTTCTTTCTTTAATATAAACACACATGTATATAACATAAATATAATAATGTAATACTGACTCAAAATGTCAGTCCTGTCAATATCCTAACTGGGTAACTCGACACACACACGACTACAAAGCTAAAGATAACTACATACATCAAGCCTATGTTGAACCTAATCTGACATGGGCACTATAAAAAGTTAGCTTTGGAAAACGGCACAACACAGACATCTGTGTGTATATACTCTCATTCTCTCTCTCTCATCTATGCAAACATATATGAGCTGCACAAACACACTTATACACACAGTCACAAAGTGAAATATCACTCTCCCAGACACAAACACATACACAATCTCTCTCACACACACATACATGCACACACCAATCAGTGTTTTTTAAGGAGGAGGGATCATATGAGTTGAATTGTGTGATGATGGTTAATAATCCATGTTTTGAGACAGTTCTCATCGCTCCTGCCTGTGAACCACCCACTCACCCCTGAGTCGAGTGTCCTCATCCATTATTGATTGATGATGAGTTTTTTCAATAAGTTAGTAGGGGAAATGCAGGCAGTTGGAAGGCTGACATTTCAAATGCAGGCCAACTCATCAATAATGTACCCAACAGAAGACATAAACCTTTTGGGGGACTTTTACTACAACTGCTCTGACCACCTCTTAAGAAGTTTCTCCATCTTTAGTACAAAAGGTTATGAACTGAACTTACATACTGGAATTCAAATTGAACTGTGTATACTTGAAGTGTTTTTTGGATACTTAGAGTATTGTGGAAGGAAATGCTTTTTTCATTAACACGTTTCTAATCCAATTTCACTTTTAATTAATTCACAATTTTAATTCAGATATTTTTTCTCGACAAATCTAGATGTGATTGCAAGAATACACACAGATTTAAATGCAAAAATATGTCACATCTGCCTCTAGTTATCTTCTGGTCAAAACAATGAAAACAAAAGATGTATTTCTCCCAACATTGTTGGAAATATTTCAGTGTCATAACAAGATATAGTTGTTTTTATATTTGAGTGTGGGAATGTTACATACTTGATCAATAACACACAAGGACAAAAATCCAGCAAAACACAACCCTTATCAGGACCCAGATTGCTGTAGCAATCAGCTGATAGTCGGACAGCCCATCCAAGGTCACTTTTGGTTCTACACGAACAGTATAACACATAAACAACTTAATATAAGGGTTCCAAAGTCATCCTAAAAAATGATCCATCTGAAGGTGTGGTAAAAGCACAATGCAAACACACATCCTAGACCAGCCTTCTGCAAACTCTGAGGGCTCTTCAATGAATTACACTTCACCTTGTCAGGGGCAGAGAGGAATGACCATAAAATAAATTATTAATTCCCTATACCTGAATAAATAGTCCGTAACAGTGACTGGTGCTTTCCAAATTTCAACATGGATAGGGATAATGATGACAATATAGGGCAAGTAAATAACAAGAATTTGATGTCAGTATGTCACTGTCATGTCAGTGGAGGAAGCGCGAACAATTGATGGCAACCAAAGCAGACATGGACAAACATATAAAGTCCACATACAAAGGTAGAGTTTGAATCCAGAACTTTCTTTCTGTGGGGCAACAGCGCCAACCACTGTACCATATCATATTTAAAATCAGTACCACGAGTAATATCAGGAGTTTTTTGTAAGCACTACAAACACAGTGAAAACATTAGCTGACAACACTAGTACATTATAATGTAGCATGTCAACCTTACGTCATGTATGCTCTAAGAAATGTTTAAGTAAAAGCACTGTCAGCCCAGGACTGGCTTCTCATATACACAGAGTGCATTTCACTCCACTCTAATGCAGAAAACTAATCACTATTCACAATTATCAACAGTATGAACATTAGCGTTGGTGTTCCAAATCACATGCAGGACTGTGCTTGACAAATCCCTCCTTTGCCCTGTAGCAAAAAAGTGACTGATGTTTACATTTCGCCTAAGGGAGAAGACAAGCTTAAGTGAATTATCTCTGATGTTTGCTCTGGGACAGGTGTCACATGTGTTGTGGCCTAGAAGAGGGAGGAGGGCACTGACAGACAGCACAGGCTGACAATCTAAAACCAATATCTGTCTGCTTGGGACACAAAGCATACGCCTTAAAAATAAATAGATAAATCAATAAATAGAGAATAACTCCCAAAGGAGTGGAACTAAGAAAAAAGTACGCTGAACGAATGCAAAGACCTGCTGGATGATAAACTTAACTTTAGCAATTATCCTTTATGATCAGCCAGTCAGGGACTGAGAATGAAAGTAAAATATCACCAGCAGATTCAAAGCCACGGTGACTTTCTGCCCATGCTGCTGTCTGCTCTTGTCAGAAACGTCACAAGGCTTAAGGGAAGGCGTGAGGCTGAACACTAGTGGGATTTGTTAAGGTGGAGGAGGTGGGGATTTGGACTTAGCAGCCACTGATCTAAGCTCACCTGTGCACAGCCTGGCATAGAAGGACACAGGATTACATAATGTCAAATCAACCCTAGCTTTCTGTGACTTGCCAGAATTTGGCTGATTGACCTACATAAGGAAATGAGTGCATGCCAAAAAATCTGGCAAGGAAAGTTGAAATAGAGAGTTTAAGTTGCCTTAAAGCAGCACTGACATTCCCAAAGGCCCCACAGAATATGCTTTGAACTCCAAAGATATTAAGAACATAATTTGTAGCACTATAGTTTCCGGTTCTCCAAATTTAATAGGGAAAGAAGCAACATTTGTGTTAAAACTGAAAAAAGATTCGAATGATTAGAAAGTCTGCAACTGGACTGAACAAATCTAGTAAATGATCATAAAACGTAAGAGGTTTGAGAATACAGAGGTACTCACCTGGAGGTCCTTGGAGCTTGGCTTTTTTTACTGCAAAACAAAACAAAAGCAATCATTAGGTTGATTGAACAGAAGATTTAAGTAAATTTAGCGGGAATATACCGAAATATGATGCAATTTAGAACTAAGCAGGACTTAAATGTAGGGAGAAACAATCTATGCATGAGTGATGAAAAATGGACAGGATCTCATGTTAGTGAAGCCTGACAGCTTCATTGATATGCAAACATGAGAGCCGTCAGTCGATGGCTCGTGACAGAATCACACAAACACGTGGATCACTTCCGAGAGCAGGGACCTTTACATGTAGCTTGATCAAAACAGATAAGCCATTTGTTTTGCTGGGTTTCAATGATATTAAAAAACAAAAACTTTCATGTAGGGGATACCAGAAAATTTCTCAATCCTTGTACATCCAAAGAAATGTTCAGAGTCCTTTGTACAAAAAATGCAATGGAAAAGGATAAAAAAAAAGAAATATATTCAGTTATTTTCATACATATATACATTTAAAAATAAACCTGTGCACCAAGGAAATAATTCTGAGCATTCCTTGGGGGAATCTGGGGGAATGTAAATAGCAGCAGCAAGACAGTGATGATGATATATTCGCCATTTTTAAATTAATAGTTTAACGTCCAGGAAACACCTTGTCTGACTGTGCAGTTTCTTGATGGAACAAAACACATAAACATTACCAATTACCATTTAAATTGCCTCATTTCAACTTTCCCATCACTTTTTTCCCACCTTTACTCTTCTATATTCACCGCCATTTGAGATCTGATTTTAAATCTTTAATCTTTTTTTTAATCTTCTTATGTAAATCATAACCCCAGCCAGAGCTTAGAAATTAAACGATAAGATTTCCATTTGTTCTTACATTAGGTTACTTCATTTGTTCTTACATGTAAGTAACATGTACAAGTAAAGGTCACCCTTGAAATGGTTTTGGAAAGTTCATATTCTAAGAAAAGGATGTGACATCTTTGGTGTGCCAAAAAGCTATTTAAATCATAACCAGTGTATTTGAATATACAGTATGTTATCAAGTTATAATACATTACACTGCATTTGTCAGTGTATTATAACATACACTGACAAATGCTTTTATTTGATTATGGAAGACAGAGTTTAATTTGATCTAGAAGCATAAGCCTAGACAGCTGTATCACAAAACACAACAGCTGCTAAACAATCACACACAAACACACACACAAAAAAAAAATAAAACAAAAGCTTAAGTGGACCAGGTCAGATGGGTATTAAGATACCAAAAAAAAGAAAAAAGTCTGACAGCAACCATTTCCTAAAACTTCAATGAAGTTATTTAATGGGAAGAATGCTTGTTAGTGTATTTTGGTTTATTTTTAGACCCATCTTCTCTTGATGCATCTATACAATAACTTTTATGGGATTGTGAAGCGCTTTGGAGGGGATTAATTGTGATTGCTTTGGCAGCGTTATGTGTTCAGGCATGTACCGACTAAACCTCTGCAGCCTGAGCTGGCAGATGGGCAGGATGGGATGATGGATGTACAAATGACACTTTCATATTTTCATGTTTCATCCCCGCGGTCTCTCTGTGCACTTTAAAAACGACTGTGTGTGTGAAAAAGAAGTATTCATTTGTTTCTCATTTTGTGTAAATCATAATTTTTGATTTTGTGAATCTAACAATCAACAGTAACTTTTCTCTGTTACAATTTTAACCACATAGATCCACAAAAAATAAAGAGTAAAACTAAGAAAACCTAGTGTTGTTTTTCAGGATAACAATGAGGGAAAATGTACTTTGTTATTACAGAGAAAGGGAAAAAAAGAACCAACTCGTCACTTCTTCCGAAGTGTTTCCTGGCTTGCACATTCCACTCTGTGAGGCGGAAAGGGAGCAGTGAAATGTGAAGAGAAACTAGCAGAGGGAGTTTTGTTTTTTTGGCTTTCCACTAACGCTTTGTCACTAGGGCAAACAAGCTGGCACAGTGGCCTTATGAACTTATTTGCAGGATGTTATTTAGGGCTGTGCAATGCAGGGCTGAGTGCAATAAAACAGGAGACCTTAAAGTGGAAACTGATGCTTATCATTTTCTGGCACCTCATGGCTTCAGACGTCATTTAGTCCACTATTTGGAAGGGCCAGTAGCACTATGACCCCATAAGCCAACTGCAATTGCTCACTCACTTGCTTTCTTTATTTCCTCAGAGTGCTTATTTTCTTCTGAACATTGTTTCAATGTATTTGTCATAAGTTAACTCTGGGAATAACATTAAATTATTAATACTAGTAGAACAAATCAATAAAACTGAAAGATCTTTTTTTTTTAATTAGTATGTTTGTTGATTAATAGTTATTCTCTTTAGGCTAAACCTGTCATAGTAACAATTACACTAATGACAATACTCCATCAGCAGGGCAAAATTAAACTATATTATAACAAAATAGGGTCTCCCTAATTTTAAAGCAACATAATGCAACTATTTTACACTAAATTTTGCTCTTAAACACTAACGCAGGCTGTTAAGCAACTGGTGTCTTTTAGGCAACAAATTGAGTTAAAATGAGAGTAAAATAGCATTTTTTGGCATAACTTTATTCATCTACTAATTGTCTTCATCAAGATTGTGTGACACTGTGTGGTTGGATTCAATTTTACTGACAACTTGAGCAACTCCATGACTGTCATTTTGTTTCAAATGTTCTTCAAACTGATCTCTAACCTTGGAAGAAAATCATGGTCCTACAGGACTCTGATCATTCTTATACTGAAAGGGGCTTTCAGGGCCTTAATAGAAACTGGCTGAAAGTGTGGATGCTTCAGATAAAAGGACATCATCAGGGGAAGGTCAGGCAGAAAACAGGAGAATGGAAACCGGAAGTGACACTGGAATCTGGCAGGCAATGCTGCACTTCCGCTTTACACTGGCTGTTGGATCTGATCAGGTGGTAGGGCTAGAGTGACAGACAGAGAGAGAGAGAGAGACAGAGACTAAGAGGGAGAGAGAGGGAGAGAGAGAGAGAGAGAGACAGATGGCCCGGGGATTACTCCGTCAATCTCTAAGCGCTCTCTCCATCTCTCTGCCTCTTTCCCTCATAATTCCTCTATACTGCTTCTGGTGAGCAATTCTGGCCTGCAGTTCTGTTGTTTTTAGTTCTGCAGGGCCTCTGTTTCTCCATCATTGAAATATTTTCTTATACTTTATCTTAACCTACTCCTACTGCTGCAGAGTCAACTTATCTGACTCTAAGCAGCCAGTGTTAGGGCAGGTTAAGATAATTAGCGTATTGTAGGTTTTGTTAAGGTGATCAAGGTGTGTGTCGTGACAAAGAAGTGCTACATCACTGTTTTCAGTGGAGGAGTGAAACAAATTTGAACATATGTAAACAGAAGACTTGGAGAACAAAAGGTGTAAGGATGCATGAAACAAGCTCAACATCCTTTGTGAGCACTGTTCAGTTTGCAAAGTGAGGGGTGTGAGGGAAATGTTGAGTCAATTCAACAGCACACAAAAACACTTATATAATGCAGTTGTATAGCTTTCCACTAATATTTAGTGTTACAATGATTTGTTGATTTACTGGTTGATGAACAGGAGGTAATCCATGACAACAAGTTGTTTGTCCTGCTTCACAAATATTTGGATTGGCTGCCTCTGTCCATATATCATCTGATATCAAGTATCCAATTCAATCCTTACACAGACTAAACACTGACCTACATGTCACTTACCCTTCGGCCAGAAAATCTAATTACTTTATTGCTCTAATGTCCCTCATGCAAACACCTTACAGCACAGTTTAGTCAAGAACCATCTGCTGATATTCACACAACAAATACCAGGACATTGTCCAGTCTTAACAGATCGTCCTCTGCCAGCTGCTGTCCATCAACAATGGGTGATGGACAACAAAAGGAAATAAAGACATTAACTCTACCCACAACCACTTCCCTTTAAAACCTGCATGAGACCACATGAGTAACTTAAGAGCAAGACCAACGGTTACCGCAACAGTTTGTTTCCGGTAGTTGGGGGCTCTTACTTCACCTCAATCCTCCTCTTGCAAACCAAGAAAAAAAACATCTGTTTGAAAACACCTGGTAGTCTGTTATTAAAGTGATCACGTGTTTGAAACAGCACAGCATCTGTACACCTCCAGTGATGCAGCATCACAGGGTCCATATGAGCCATGTGTCCGCTCAGCCCTGCATGATCCACAGCAGTCTCTCCCACATGTCCACTGGTGAGGACAACCACTTATCTGTTGTATAAAGACATCACCATGGAGATGAAGCATCTCAACTAGCAATAAATAAGCAACACTGTCAAGCTGAGATATCGGGGGATGAGTCACAACATCAGCTAATCACACAGCCCCTGCCCCAGCACCCTTTTCTCTGTTATCTACGGGCTGCTTAACTCCAACCAACTTCCATTTGCCGTAACACTAATCAATAAAAGGACAATGAGCAAGATCTACAGAGAAAGGCCATATTCAGTACAGTAACTCTTGATTGCCAGAGCACACTGGGCTGAACTTTCTGAACTAAGTGGGACCAATCTGACCTGCCCCTCTGTGACCTTTTCCCTGCCAGGAGCCTTTGTCTTTGCCAGCTATGTGTACTGATTCCCAGCTCACTGTATTGTGTAAATGTATTCAGCTTTCAGCCTTTTTTCTGTCTTTTAGAAGCAGCAGAAAGGTTTAAGCTTATTTTTTTTTATTAATTTCATGTACTCTGCAAACCCAGAAGTTGTTTATTTCCTGCTGCAAGACAATACTGATCACTGTAAATTTATTTCTGTTGCCCATCCTTAGTAAAATGTTTGCAGTGATCTTAACTTTCATATAGTTACCAAAGACACAAAGGGTTTATGCAGCATTTTATAACAGAGACACAACACCTTTCCTCATGCATAGCAAAATGACATCAGCATTTGTGGCTAAAACAATTACTGTTAGCTAGCAACACATTAGCCACCAGACGAAAGATATAAAAAAAATTCAAATGGTACAAAAAAGACATAACTGCCTTTACTGCTGTCAAATAATGGCATCTTGAAAGTCTCTTTTATGGTCTTCTTTCCTTGCATTTTCATTGCAACATCATGTAAGCAATCAAGATATTAATCATTTTATTCTATGACTAAGAAAGGCTGCTTTTAGGCTCTGACACACCAGCCAGCATCGGGCCATCAGTGAGCATGTGTGGCCTTAGTTTTGGAGCGTATTTCTGAGCGTTGGCACTATATGGCTCATGTTAAAGGCTTTTTCAGTCAAATGGGCATGCTGAATAAGCGATAGAGTCCACTGGTGAGAAATATCACTCTGATTAACTGCTTAGCTAAATCGAATCAGTGCACAAAAAGAGAAATGGAAATGAAGAAATTAAGCAAACAAATAGAGAGAGAACATACACGGGACTATTCTTATTTTTCATTGATCATTCCAATGTTTATATATTTTTACAATCACATGGCTATCTGTGATTATTTCTTCATTATAAGCACTGGCCCTCAACTCTGAAAACTAACTGATCAGCGGGATTCAGCAGAGGCAAACTCTGCGTGACAATGGTAGGCAAATGCTGCTTTATCAAAGCCAAATTTTGTCCGCAGTCCCCTGTTTTCAAATTTCCCTTTTTGGAATATAGTCTAGAACCTCCTAAGGGTCTGCATGGTTACTTCCATTCATGCAGGTACGAAAGTTGGCTAGTGGGCTCTCATTTTTAGCTATGCAGTGTGTTTAAGTTCAACTTTTTGGTTAAGACGTGGGTGGTATAAGGATACACAGCGGTCTGACTTCCTCTGTGTCCATTTTTTGATGCTGGTTTGAGTAGCACCACCTGTGACTTGTAAAAGCAACTTGCAAACTAATTGCACTCCACCTTTAAGCTACCTAGTAACTAACTCACTCTAAATTAACCGCCAAGCTCTAAAACCAGGTCAGAAAACCATGCAGAGTGTATGTACAGGCACAAGCAGGATAATTTTAGGATAGGTTTATGCTAATTCTGCTTTGCATATCTTGAAATCCAGAGCTGAAGGCTGTGGCAGTCATTACTCAACAGTGACTTGGACAACATTTGCAACTGAATTAAAGAAAACTCACGACAGAAGGTGTCTACTTGATTGTGTAAACATGCACAAGTGGAGGTATCTGAAGGGTATTTGAACAGGATTAGCTGTGTCTGTGGTGAGATATAAGGCCTGAAGTTCTGACTGTATTCTCAATCAAAATTCAAATTCAAAAGATGGAGAGAAAGAAAACTGTCAGTGATGCACTCGTACAAGCAAGGCACAAAGTCTGTTTGAAGCTTTTAACACCCAAATGACAGTTTTTAAACAAAACTGGATATTTCACATAAGGGATTTACACACAGGAATTGTCAGAAATGTTGAGGATATCTCAGGAATTTTACTGATATTATTTACTCACAACACAATACTTACTTTGTGTCGAGCTAGTGGCAGTAACCTGAAGGTAAAATCATACTAGCAAGAATAATACAATAGAAAGCACAATAACAACCAGGCTTAATGGTGTCAGATTTATTTTTTGTCCATGGGCTCACCTCCTTCTCCCTCTTCAACAAAACTTACTAATGCTGGCAGATCATCAAGTTGCAAAAAAAACTTCTAGAGAGGAGATATGCTTCCTGCTTTGAGACAAAAATGCTGGAAACTCCACTGTGGGTTTTGTAGTTTGAACTATGAATTGGACTTTTATCTCAGTATTCTTATGGTTAGGGCTAGGGAATACGGAAGAACATATTAAATTACTGCATTCTAGGTTGAATTTGGATACATGATATATATTGGTATTTTCTCTTAAGTAGACAAAATGTTTGGCTACAAGTCAAAGTCACATTAAAGAAGTCGAAAGGACTTTTGTTAAATCAGACTGTGTTAATAATAAATGCAGAGACAGGGTTTTCTTCCCTCCTATATACACATACATATTATATACAGCTGCAATTCATATAAGCTACATATAATGCCATTTATATCAAGGATATATGTGAGTTAAGGCAATATGGACTAAATGAAACATCATAATATTGTTCACTAAATACCTTGAAACTTATGATGCAACAATGTTATAGGGATTACTATTAAAACTTTCACAAAATATTAACAAAATAAGATCTTTGGTAAGTAATCAACAGTATTATGGGTCAATTGACTAAGTAAGTAAAGGTAAATATTAGAAGAGCAAGAAAAGTCTGGTAAATTCAGAAAATTACATAATTTTATTGTGATGCAGCCTTTAAAACTGGGAAACAACAACATTTAGGCAACATCACAATACTACAATATTCCAAATATATGATGATATCAAGTTTCATATCACAACATCCTTATAATATTGATACATTCCCTGGTGTAGGAAACTACACAAGTAATTATTCTGTGATAAAAACTTCCACATTTCTCATATTCAGTATTACGTGACAAAAAAATCTCAATTTGATTGGCTTCTTGAGGATGATAAAGAGATATTCTAAAAAAATAATAGTAATAAATTTTATGTTGTCAATGAGACTTTGTTGAGGCAATCTTTAAAATAAAAAACATTCTTGGAGAGGAAAAAAAAGAAAAAAGAGCGATTTTTATAAAATTTTGATTAAAGATCCTGTTAAAAAGAACACTTTAGAAAAACGTAATATAGAGTACAATTTAAAAAATGACACGACAGGTAGTTTGGTAGGGGGAAAGTCATCATTACAGATGTGCATACATTTGGTCTTAAAAGAAAAGAAGCCTGCAGCTCTGTCTTAAGCTTGCGTCACAATCTTTTTTGTTCCTCTCTGGCAGCTCTAGACCAAATTGCTGGACATCGGTCTTGTTACCACAGAATGGGATATTGCATAATGTGATTTGCTGTTGTAAAGGATGCTTGAACGGGCAACGATTGTCCTCCAACTTATTTTTAAATGGTAACCCAACCCTACTCGGTTTGCGTTGGTCTTGTTTTACCCTGGAAATGTGTCCACGTAAAGAGAAAAAATTGAATTTGTTTTGTTCAATACTATTATTATTATTATCATTTGGATCCATCTAAGATTTTTTTTTTCATTAGTTTCACTTTTATTTTTTGTTTGTACATGAGTTACAGCTACTTTCAAACATTCTGTTCCCAATTTTAATGAATAAATACCTTGTGTGTATCCTCGGTTCATTTTAGAAACATTAGTCTACAATCTGGTAAAAGTAAAAGCTCAGTGATCCAGTCATCCACTGAATATAACAGGATGGACCAAGAGGCAGAGTTCCCACATCATGATGCCTTGAACAGTTTTATTGAAAGAAAAGACATTGATCTGCTCTTCTCGATACCATATTTTCATCAGTAATATCACTGTTGGTCAAACTGATTGACTCTTAGCTCCATTAAAATGACTGCACATGTGAAGTCCAAATCAAGGACTAATCCTTAACTTTTTATTATTAATCAGTTTGTCTCCCAGTCACTCTTGGGATCATCCTAAACTGACGGTAAGTTATATGCTTATGACTACTTTATTTTGTGATATCTTAAACTCAGTAAACACCACAGGTCAGTGTTTTGGTAGGTGAAAACAGCTGGTATGGTAGTCTCCAGCAGAATTAACACGTTGTATCCCAGATAGGAAAACAAATTTAATATATTTTTTTGCTTTTCATTAAACTTATGAAAAGTCTGAGATTGAAAAATGTAAAAATCACCACAGGACAAGCATGCTAGCAAATTTTCCCTTTAAGTGCCCAGTGGGAGGATGTCTCCTGTCCGAGAACCTGTTCTGTAAGGTTTCATTGACGTTATCAGATACAGTTAAACAAACTCAGGATTTAAAGGTTAAAGTAGCATCCAGACTCGTTTCTTACCAAACAACATAAATAATTAGGGAGAAAAGTAAAACTTACCTCTGACACACAGTAACGACATGGCAAAGCAATCCCAGCGACAATCCAGTAGTTTAACACAGTTTGTAGAGCAAGCTCTCAGCGGAGATTTACTCTGTCCGCTGACATAATATTATCCTTTAAATTACTTTTCGAACCGCTGATAAGCTCCAAGTTGATGTTTACAGGTGGTTTTCTGATGCTGGACTTAGGCAGAGAGCGACAGCCCCCCGCCTCAGCCACGCCATTATTTTAACTCTCATCACAGCTTTTCAGAATGACGATCAACCTGAGGGCACCGAAACAGAGGAAAGGCGGGGCCGAGGCACCTGTTACTGGCGTCTGACGTGTCCAATGAAAATACAGTAGGGCGATAGAGGGCGGAGCCGATTACAGTAAATCCAGCCAATCACTGAGAGGGACAGGTTGGGGGAAGAAACAGATGACGCAGGCCAAACAACTGTAACTTTCTGTAGGAGTTAGCCTCATTTAGTGTTTTTCCATAAAAAACTTTTACTTATGTGTTTTTTGTCTTATGTGTGACTTACAGTTAAGACGAAACTGATATTAATTTTATAAGGATGACCACTGTTGCATCTGCAAAATCCCTCTAAATGCCTGATTTCTTCGTTTCCCAATTCCTTTTTATTAGTTTATCATTGCCTTTTTAACCAGTTTTGTCAATATATGATCTATATATTGCTTAATTATTATTGTTTGATATTAAGCTATGTTCTGTCTTTCACTGCTTCTTTCTATCCCTTATTTTTCTTTTCCTTTTCTTTCTTTTCTTTTCTTTTCTTTTCTTTTCTTTTCTTTTCTTTTTTTATGTTTAAGTAGCCTCGTGCGGACAATTTATATGTCTCATTCAGATATGTCTGTTTAATCGCCAAAACATCTAAAAGAAGGATCTACTAACAAGAAGTTAGAATTTAAAAAATCTTAAAATATACAGCTGTTAACACAACTTGAACAGGGCCGGCAGCACCATCCTGTGTAATTCTGAGTCATTACATTTGATCTCTAAACTAATATCGAATAATTTTTAGGAGGGAATGGCTAAAAAAACGAAAACGAATAACAGTAGATAAGCTATGTAGAAAAACCGCATTATTATTATTATTATTATTATTATTTGCTGTTTATTATTTTTGCTTACGTCCTTTACTTATTTTTAATGTATTGCTGATTTCTAATGTATTAATGCATACTAATGTTAATATAATGTAGTTAAAAGTTTGACACAGACGCATGTATTTGATGTTTTAACTTCAGGGTATCTTCAACTCAGACGTTTAAACAAACAGTAATATTCTATTATTAAAAATAGTTCTTTTGACTGTTAATATTATTACTGTGCTAGCGGAACCAAAGGCGGACCGTTCGTTTCTGTAGTCCCCGGAGTTTGTCGCTGTAGCACCAATGATGTAACTTTCATTTCCTGAATAGCAAGGGTCATACACATGAGTAAAGAGTTCACTTTTCAAAGCTGAATCTTTTTAATACAGCAACTCTAACTTTTTAAAGGATGTTACGGACATTGTGTCGGACCGGCGGGGCTCTTCTGCAGGTAAACAAATGCTTATTACGAATGATAATAGCCCGTTTTCGCTCGTGCAACACGCCGACAGTAATTATCCAGCCATTGGTAAAGTGAGTGTCATTCAGGATGCACCCATGTGTTCATAATCACGTAACTGTCCCTGATAAACTTAAAAGAAATATCACTGAGTAGATGAGAGTTATTTTTTTTAAGCTGAACACTGACTGACAGGCTGACCATTCATTCGAGGTAGAAATTGTACCATTAGGCTCCGGTTAGCCATGATACTGCCTCACATATATATATGCTAATAAACATGCTGTATTTGAAAGAAGAAAATAAGAAATGAACTGTACAATACTAAAAGTTATCTTGGAAGAAACAATAATATGAAATACATCTAACATAATTGAAAGTGTTTCAGTATTGCTTTACATGTATTTCAAGTTTTTTTTTTTAAAGTTTATGCCCATTCCTTGATCTTAGGCTGTGTTTTACGTGTTTAAAAGCTGATATGATTACTCGTAAGTCACTCATAAAGCAGAAGTACTAAATACCTCATGTTGCTGGCTTCTCCAATGTGACTTGGTTGAATTTCTTAATTATAATCTCATGAATTTGTGTCAAATATGTCATTCAAAGATGCCAGCTTTGACTATTGGATATGGAAAACATAAGGATAATTTAAATTAAAAGAGTTCATTAAAAAAGAAATTAACAGTCTGATGTAACTGTGCTGTAACTGTGTCTGTGTAGCAAACGCAAAGGGGCGTGCCAAGGTTGTGGGTTACACCCGCCCAGCAGCGATGGGCATCCAGCCTGCCGATGAACACTGTGGTCCTGTTTGTGCCCCAACAGGAAGCCTGGGTGGTGGAGAGAATGGGTCGCTTCCACCGGATCTTAGAGCCGGTATCATCTCTTATTTTTAAAAGACTGCTGATCAAATGGTCATAGTGTGTCACACATTACAGTGGGAAATATCAAAAGTTTAAAAAACCCTTTTGTCTCTTCTAGGGTCTTAACTTCCTCATACCTATACTTGACCGAATTCGCTATGTGCAGAGTCTTAAAGAGATTGTCATTGATGTCCCAGAGCAGTCTGCAGTATCTCTTGGTGAGAGATTCATGAAGCGTCAAACTCTTTGCCAAAATACCTTACATCTAAGCTTGTGTGACATGATTTTTACAGACATAATATATTTCAAACAAGTATATCTTGTTTTTACAGATAACGTAACACTTCAGATTGATGGAGTGCTTTACTTAAGGATCCTGGACCCTTTTAAGGTATGTCGTTACGAAATGCTTTTAATGCTGGGTTTTAATGTCTACTCCTTTGTTTGGTTCTACTCTTGTAAGAGAGGAAGACATGTCGTTTTTATCTCTTGACAAATTTTGTTTATTTCCAGGCCAGTTATGGTGTAGAGGATCCAGAATATGCTGTCACACAGCTGGCACAGACCACCATGCGTTCAGAACTGGGCAAACTCACGCTGGACAAAGTGTTCCGGGTAAAGACAAACTACTACTTTATCTCACATTGTTCTGTAGGCTTGTAAATGAAAGGTGCCAATAGCACTTTGGATGTTTGGAATCATGGCCCTATTTTATTTATGTATTTTTTTTTTGCATTTTTTTAGGAAAGAGAGTCCCTCAATTCCAACATCGTCCATGCCATCAACCAAGCTTCAGACGACTGGGGAATTCGTTGCCTCCGTTATGAAATCAAAGATATACATGTTCCACCTCGTGTCAAGGAATCCATGCAAATGCAGGTGAAGCAAACAGAGTGAATACATTTCAAGTTTAATTTAGATCACTGTGGACACCAAGAAAAGTTACTTTACTCATAAGTCAGTATGATGGTGAAATTAAGGGGTTTTATACGCAGTATATGAAGGGCAATTGATAAGTTTGTAACCTCAGGTAGAAGATAAGTTACACAGGCCTTGTCTCACGCACAAGTTAATAACTTTCAATGATCTGCATAACTATTCAAAAAGTTAAACTGCAGATGTATGTAACAAGAGCAATGCATCTCACCTTCTTCTACGCTAGGCCACTTACTTATCATTCACCCCATGTACACCCCTTCAACAACAAAGTCAATTTGCTAAATCCTCTGAGTTTGGCATAAGCATTTTATTTTGAAGAGGAAGCCCAAGAGATTGCATTGTTTTTAATGTCATAACAAGGCTGAAGTTAAAATTTAATTAAAGGCTTTACAGGTGAGACCCTTAGTAAGTTTGATAGTTATATAATTCACAGCAAAAAGATTTTAACACATTTTTATCTACTCTGTGTAGGTGGAGGCTGAACGTAAGAAGAGAGCCACAGTGCTGGAATCTGAAGGAACGAGAGAAGCAGCCATTAACGTCGCTGAGGGTCGTAAACAAGCTCAGATTCTGGCCTCTGAGGGTGAAAAAGAAGAACGGATCAATCAAGCAGCTGGTTGGTACACACAGAGAGTCTGTTAAGTTGTTTTATTTCTGTAGCATTTTTTCAATTTCAGTGCAAAGGGATGATTGTTGTTTCCTCCATTTTTTTCTGCTCTCAATTTAAGATTTAAATTATGGTAATAATACTCAAGTACTGTTTTATTTCAGATGGTTACAGACGCTTTATGTCACTCATGGATTATTGTGTTTCCTTCAGGTGAGGCCCAAGCTGTCTTGGCCAAAGCAGAAGCAAAAGCAAAGGCTATCCGTTTGCTGTCAGATGCTCTGGCTGAGCAGGTGAAGACAAATGTTTGTTTCCTTTAGAGATAACAATCAAAGATGTTTGGAGATTTTTCAGTTCATTGTGATCATTTTTACTGTGTGTTGTACAGAATGGAAATGCAGCAGCCTCGCTATCTGTGGCTGAGCAGTACGTGTCTGCTTTCTCCAAACTTGCCAAAGAGTCCAACACCATCCTTCTGCCATCTAATTCTGGAGACATCAGCGGAATGGTCACACAGGTATTTCTGTCATGAACTTACATGTGATTAGCCACCAGATGAATTAATTTGTTGCTTTTGTTGTCTTCTTTCTTGACTGTAATGGTTGCCTAACCTGTTTTTCTGCACTCAGGCTATGACCATTTATGGCACGTTGGCAAAGACAAGCCCAAAAGCAGCACCAGAGGTGGTGATGGAGGAGAAGAGTGAAGAGCATGGGAACCAATCAGCATCATCTCAATAACAAAGGACTTAGTGAATGAACTCAATGCAGAAAAAAATGACACATTACCAGAAGAAGAAGTTTATGTTTCAGTTATCAGGGCTTCAAGGCATCTGTGTGTGAGCAGAGTTCATGTACCTTCTACAAGCAGGACAGAAAGAAAGACTTTCTTCACTTCTGGGATGTTTTGCCTCGGAGTCCTTTGAAAAATCACATCTTTTTTGTAAGACGATGTTTAATCTTCAAGGACTTGTGTGTGCTCAGTTACTGTAGGATTGGGAAATTAAAACTCCAGCCTTCAACCAAATACACTGGTGACTTTGGCATGCTGGATGCAAAACCTAGCCCTAGATGTTCTGCAGTATAGGATTCAGTCATGTGATTCATTATGTGTGAGCAAAATGTTGTGTGTATCAGATCTATGGAGTCCCATATTATTACCTAAATTGTAACAGAATTTGAATGTTGGATGTAAATGCTCTTAATTCGCCTGCTTTAGTTCAAAGTTTGAGGGAAACATAAAATTTTGTTTGTATTTTCCTTTTGCAGTTTGTTGAGTCAACCCAAATAACTGTTTTCAACTCTGGTGACGTCAGCATTAGTGTTGAGAACAGAGGAAGCTCAGATGAGCCATCTGCTATGTTAATTGACATTAGTGACAACCCTTTAACCGTCGTCAGCATTATCGGGACCAGTGACTTTGAGTTGCTACATATGATGTTTGGCTGGATGCCTCCGAATTGTGGAAAGTTTCCCCAAAGTGTTGTTAATATACAATTGGGCTTAGAATTAATTAAAAAATTATCTCCCTAAAGACGACCTGATCCAGTATTTGCATTATAAATAATCTGTGAAAAGTTTACCTATTATTTTTTAACAATTACCCCTTGAAGAGATGTTAGCATACAAAGCAAGCCCCAGCCCACTCCTCATTGTTTTTGTACTCACCTTCCTATGTCTTCTGGAATATATTTATTACATTTCATGGTTTTCTGCCAAGACAGCAAGGTTTTCTTTCTATAGGCTTCACTGATGCTCTCAGGTTTATAGTAAAAAAATGCAAAGAATATTGAGACTCACAAACTGAAAAAAGACACATGTATACAGTATGTATGTGACTTGGTGGACTTGGAGGTTGTAAAGCACTTGTTTGATAATTATGTTTGACACAATCATGTTTGAAGAAGATGGTGCAGAGCATTTTTTTTGAGAAACAACTGGACATGTTCCAAATGCTGCAGCAATGTTTTGACTGTTGATGACAAGAAAGACAAAATGATTTGAAGATGGGCGTTTAAGTTGACCTTCATGTTTTTCGCCACTGTTTGGATTCAGCAATGTTAAATCATCACGAAAATAAAGTCAGTGAACACTTTGTTTGTTAGTTAAAAGACCTGTATTTCAAAATTTGCCCTTATGATTTTACATCAGGAGAGGTTTGGTGCATATATATTAGTGTTCATGCTGTGGAGCAAGGTGGGAAGAAAAATATGCTGGAATTGAACTGGTTATGATCATTTGCCAAAGTACACCAACTATAGAGGGACGTTTTTAAACAGCTCATGGATTTTTGGCAGAAAGCCAAATGAGAAGACAAAAAGGGAAAAATCAAACATAAAGAAAGGGACATATTTTACATCGAATGTAATTACTGTTTCATCATTTAAATAAGCATTTTTCTCTAACTCCCGCTCTCTGTCGTGCCAATGTTTGAGCCCTTTACTTTGCCTTGCAGACGCTTTTGATCCTATATCATGAACGGATCGAGTCATGTAGGTTTTGTTTGCAAAAAATAAAAAATAAAATTACATTCTAAATGTATTTGATTATGTGCCAAAGAAATATATCTCGAAAAATTGCATTAGAATCCGTGAAAAATATACGTATTATATATATACATATGACCTTATCAAAGTAATGCATGACGTCCTCCTCTCATTACTTTTTCTTATTTTATCTTTTAAAGTTTACAGTCGCAGTTTGGAATTCTCCCGGCTTATTTCTGGAAAATTCAGAGTTTTTTCTTTATCCTGTGTCTCATTTGTTCAGCACATTGCTCTCCAGTTGAGCGCATTGTGTGCCTGAAAGTCTTAGTTCAGGGTACATAAAAACTAAAGTACGAGGTGTTACACTGGAAACAGTCCGTCGCGTACTTCCGCCGGTTGCACTCACGTCACCAGCACTCTAATCTCACTGTACCGGTGTCCCAATGAAGGTGAGCATGGTGTCGAGTCGTTCACTGTTTACCTGAGACACCTGTACCTGTGTTGTTAACGCAAATATTCACGTCCGCCCTCCAGCGGAGAGAGGACAAAACCGTCTGCTGCAAGGTCAGTGACAAGAGCGAGGCGAGCTAGCCTCAGCTAACCGCGTTAACATTAACTTACTAATGTAAACCGTCTCATCTTTACGCTAACGTTACCTAGTTATTGGGACCTCTCACGTTTCAGTATAATCTTGCTGTGAAAGAAGTGTGCCTGAATTTTACCTGTGAAACTCACCTGTATGTGTGGGTGTGTGTAGGATGAAGGGGCTCCAGGTGCTGTCCCTGCTCCTTTGGGTTTGCGCGGTGTACTTTGTGGGTATCTACCTGTTTGTTGGTGGATTCCTGCTGGTGAGGCTGGAAGTGAACAGGACCAGCACCTGCGGAGATGTGCTGCAGCCCGGAGAGGAGCCAGGGGACTTCTGCCGCGCCCAGCCGCGATTCCGCAGGGCTGTCCTCCTCATCATTGACGCCCTCAAGATTGACTTCGCCCGGTTTGACCCGAACAACACGGACCCCCGACCTTACGAGAATAAGCTACCTGTGCTGGAGGAGACGATCTCATTCAGGCCTTCCCACAGCCGCCTGTACCCTTTCCGTGCTGACCCGCCAACCACCACCATGCAGAGGATCAAGGGCTTCACCACTGGCTCCTTGCCTACTTTTGTGGATGTAGGTAATAACTTTGCGTCAAGTGCTATCTTGGAGGACAACCTCATCCACCAGTTTGGGCAAGTTGGTGAGTAGTTAAACACATGCATTTATGATTACCAGAATACTGCATTCCTTTAATTTAAGATGCATGACATTTGTTAGACTGAAGAGGAAAAAAAAACATATTTACAAAACTGATTAAAATAAAAAGCCTCCAGCTGCATTGGGTACACCACTTTTTGTCCTCCAAAATGCCACCACAGAGGACATTTTTATTATGTTTTCTTGAACGTAGGACCACAACAGAGAGTACTTATCATGTTTTATCTACTATTGTAGATAAGCAAAATAGTTTAGTACATAAGCATGACAGAATTTTATTAATGTATTATAAAAGTCCAAGTAAAAGGCTCAGACTATTTAAAAATAACAATGGATGTTGATAGCCCACTGTTATCTCACAGTATGTCGCTTATTATTAAAAAATAATCTAGAGTTAAATGACCATGCAAACATGCTTTTCTTGCCTTCATCTTGCTTAATTACATTAAAAAATCTCTCAAGTCCTCTGATAAAATTTAGGTGACAATGTGTTAGAATTAACAAACGGCTTTGATCTGATTTAGTTGATATTTTCTATCCTCTGATAGGCAAACGAGTGGTGTTCATGGGCGATGACACTTGGGAGAGTCTTTTTCCAAAAAGATTCCATCGCTCCCTGCCTTTCCCTTCTTTCAATGTCAAAGATCTGCACACTGTGGACAACGGGATCCTGCAGCACCTCTACACAACGAGTATGGACTTCCTTAATATGAGTTTATTAACCACAGGCAATTGACATTGTTAATGCTAAACAAGTTTAAAAACTTCTGTTTTTCATGCCTGCACCTCTGATCTCTCTGTCTGTCACTCACTGTTGGTTTTGACAGTGGTGGGGGATGACTGGGACGTCCTGGTTGCTCATTTCCTGGGTGTAGATCACTGCGGTCACAGGTTTGGTCCTGACCACCCGGCCATGGCTGACAAGCTCACGCAGATGGATGGAGTCATCAGGTCAGACAACAGTACAGCTGCTGCAAGCTTGTTTTACAGCATCCACCACCTGTAGTCAGCGTCATGTGCTGCCATAGTGCACATGTAGTGCCATAGATGTGTCATGTCCCTCAGTGACAGTGTTTTTGTTGAATGCTGGCCAAGACAGGTTATGTAAAACATTATTCCACAGTCCAAACTGTAGTACACAGTACATTAAAAGGAAATCCAGTAGGAAAGAATGTGCAAGCGTATAAAACATTTGGCTCTACTAGCACATTTGGTTGTTTCTTGAGTAAAACTGCTAACAACTCCAGAAATAAACAGTATTTTGCACTGCTTATAATCAAACATGAAAAAGGCCAAATCCAGATCAAGGTATTTAGGAAGTTCACCTGTCGGAATTCCAGTAAAGCTCTTCTCGACGCCCCCCTGACCACATTTATTCTTTTCCTGCAGGTCTGTGATCGACCGTCTGCAGAATGACACCCTCTTGGTGGTGATGGGAGATCATGGGATGACAGACACTGGAGATCATGGTGGAGAAAGTCAGAAGGAGACCGATGCTGCTATCTTCCTCTACAGTCCTTCCCTGCTGTTTCCTGCTCCACCCTCCAAGGTTGACACAGTAACTACCTTTTTAATGTTTTTGCCAAATAAATACATATTATCGCAACCTTCAATATATAAGACAAGTTTATTTACCTTTAAATTATTTTTATCAGCTTATACAGACACAAAAACTTATACAGATACAAAGACAGTATACAGTACAGTACAGTGCTTAAACATAGTATGGTAATTGGTAAATCAAAGATCTAAAAAGACAATAATAACCCTAATTAAATTTGTTCTGACCTGCTGTTTAAGTGATTAAACTAGCATACTGACCCCTGAGAATTAAAGGGTTTATAATCAGGTCTGTAAAATCTTAAATAAGACACAATCAAGACTTAAGACCTCCTTCTTAAACAGTACCAGTGTTTTGTTAATCAGTGATTGCCGGCCCAGTATTGGCTTATTTGACTAGTTTGGTGATTCCCTTTTATTCACGTCTACTTGACTGATTACTGGCATCTTGCAGAGACAGAAGAGGAAGTTTCATGTTAAATGTGACAGAGTAAGAAATAATGCTGTTTTGGACTTCTGAGGGTTTACAGAACACAGACATCACATTTTTATCTAGCAGGGGGAAACTTTTGACTCCTGGATGTGTTTAAAGAAAACCACCATGCTGTCAGACAACAGATTCAGTCCACAAATGAGCTACAAAGAAACAAGAGAAAATTTGTGTGACTATTTTTGCCAGTTTGTGGATTTGTTTTGTTAATTTTATCAGCAAATGTCCATTTGCGTCATGTTTATCTAGTAAGATCAACAGGGTGTTTGCTGTACTGCTAACATGAAACATCAAACTATCCCACGCTTGATCCTCTGTGTTCATGGTTGACTGTGCAGTTTCCCAGAATCCCCTAAATTGATGCTGGCAGGTGGTCTCTGCCTCTCCAGGGATAAAAGTGGATCTCACACCAGAAAAGTGAACCTCTGCGCTGATTTCCATAATTGCAGTGTAATTGGAACGTTACATAATACATTGTGGAAAATCACAGGGTACATGAGTACACAGAAAAAAAGCACTACTGCAAGGAAAGGAGACATTAGTCAGCATGTCCCATTAGACATTCACTAATTCAGCAATCAGCTATTTTTCAGAGGTATTGAGAAAATCCACCAAACTCATTAATAAATGCTAGAACAGTTGTGGGCTTCACTTAACAAAGTCAATTATTCAGAGTCTGCCTGCAGTTCAAGGGAAAACAAAACAAAAACTTTTTTGAAAATTTGTGCAGTGAGTCATTAAAATAATCTCTATGTTTGCTGCAGTTGCAAATATAGGAGTTATAGGCAGACAGCATCATAAGTAAAAAGTTTGTGTAGTAAATTGTGTAATAATTTAACACTTTTTAACTATTTTCTCATGTTCGTAGAGTGAACCTGATGTGGTGCCCCAGACGGACCTGGTGCCCACTCTGGCACTGCTGCTGGGAGTTCCCATCCCTTACAGCAATGTGGGACAGGTTCTCCTGCCTTTATTTTCCTCTCATGGGCAGGTAGAAAGTGCAGTTGGTGGACTCAGCCAGCTGGAGGCACTGTGGATCAACGCAAAACAGGTAATCTGCTCGGTTAGGAGCTGGTTGGCACCATGTTTTTTTCATTTGTGTACAAAGAAAATGCTTCAGACTTCACATATCCTGAAGAATGTTCACTAATTGTGTGTATTTTATTTCCCCTCGTGATCATTCTGTTCCTGAAGGTCAATCGTTTCCTTGAGACTTACTCTGGCATGGCCAAAGACATCCCACCAGAGAGCCTCTCTCAGCTGAAGAAGGAATTCTCCCACCTCTCCTCTGAGTACCTCACCATGATAAGAGAAGGCCGGCCAGCCTCCCCAAAGCTGGCCTCCTCCCTGCAGGCTTACCTCACTTCTGTCAGAGACACCTGCCGAGCCACCTGGGCTCGATTCAACCCACTCAAGATGGCAGTGGGTCTAGCGATCCTGGCGTTCGCCTGCCTGATGTGTTTCGTCTTGTCTGAGCTGTCCTTTGTGCTAATTAGGGAGGACAATCCTGGACTGAAGGCCCCGGTTGTCATGGCACTAACAGCGGGGGTTTGTGTAGCTGCTGGTCAGCTGCTCACACAGGGCTACGTTGAGTCAGCGTGGTGCCTGGCAGCTTCGGCTCTCACTTCTGAACTTCTCTTTCTCTGGAGAGCTCGTCGATCCAGTACCGTCACTGTGGCCAAGAACGGTTCTAAAGTTCCAAAGTGCGCTAGCTGGCTGACCCCACGCCGCCTCCTCGTCCCACCTCTCTTGGTGTCACTCCTCCGCTGTGCCTCCCTGCTCTCAGACAGCTACGTGATCGCTGAAGGCCGTTCGGTGACCTTTCTGGTGTTCTCTCTCGCTCTCTATATTCCTATCCATCTCAACTGGGACGGCCTTCTTTTACCCCCGAGCCATGACCCCCTGAAGGCTGCAGGGCTCCTGCCCTCTGCAGCCTTGTCCCCATCGACTGTAAGAAAAGAAGGCAGCACCCTCTTAGCCTGCTTAGGGCTTCTTATCGGCAGCCTCTACCTCTCTCTCTCCTTCCATGGCTGTCGGGAAGAGCAGGGCTCCTGCCAGCCGTCCCCGTTCCTCTCACCTCTCTCCCGGTTGCAGGACAGCCAGCTGAAGAACCTCCACTACGTCCTCTCTGTCTGCTCCCTGGGGTTGTGGACGTATCTGCTGAGACGCTGCCTCCGCCACTACGGTAACCTGAACTCGTCAGGTGGCACAGTGTTCACGGCCCGCTGGATCCTGCCGCTGCTGGCTGTGTGCATGGGGCTCCACTGGGCCGTCAGCGCCACTCCAGAGGAGAGCTTCAGGAATCTCGCTGAGCTGATCAGCCTGGCCCAGCTGGCCCTCCCCAGGGCTGCCTTCTTTCTCCTGGGACTGGGGCTGCTCCTGATCTGGCTCGACCCTCTCACTGTGTTCGTGAAGACCAGGACCGCGGCCACAGCCAGAGGTTCATCCCTGCCACCGCCCCGCTACCGAGCCAGCACCGGCATCAGCCCACAAGCCGAGCTGCACCACCTCATCCCCCAGATCTACCAGCGCATGAGGTATTCCCTGAATGACGGAGAGCTGAGCGGGGGTGGGGAGGTGGGCAGTAAGCCCACTGTGGAGGCCTATGGGCTAGGAACCGTCTACTCAGCCCCTTTGCTGCTGTTTTGCGGCCTGCTGGGAATCGGGCTGCTGCTGCTTCACCCAGAGGGCATGGCTTTGTCTTTCCTCCTGCTGCTGCTTGAAATGGGAGCTCTGTTGCACATTCATGCCTCCTCCACCACCCTCAGTGGCCTTCATGGAACTTACACTGGTGAGATTCTCAGAACTACATATTTTTTGTGTGGTTTCTTTGTACCTTATGAAATGGTCTCTTATTTTTTTCATAAAAGGATCTTACTCAGTTCATCCACCGCTATTTGTTTCCCTCAGGTGGCTTTAATGTGCCCTGGACTCCAGTGGTGCTGTGGTCCCTGGCAGCCACCCAATTCTTCCATGCCACAGGTCACCTCCCCACCTTCACCTCCATCCAGTGGGGCGCTGCCTTTGTGGGATTTCCTGATGGACACACAGGCACCATACTGCCTGCCTCACTGGTTACCCTCAACACTTTTGCCTCATACATCTTGTTTGCAGGTATTACCGACAGAGAAAAAGTAGTAAATTGATTTTTGAATTTAATGTATGTAAAAAATAATAATCCTTTAGAGGATTTAGGAAGTTGCATCTGCAAAAGTAACAGCATTCCATTGGGAAAAAGACGAGGAATGCTACAAAGAAATAATGAGAACACATATTTGAAGAAATAGTAAATGTGAGGTGTCAGGCCAGACTTTTCTTAGTTTAGTGCCGATGTTGTTGCAGTTGTTTATTAATTTTTGTTGTTTTTGGAACATGAAAACACACAAAAGTTGATATTATGCAAAAAAATTTAAAACTGAGAGTGAATGGGATTAATCTACAAAGGAATTAAATCAAACAAAGAAGCTATTTGCTGATTTGTATTTCTGCCCATGTCCCGTTGCCCTCAGCTGCTTGTCCCTTGCTGCTGTTCTGGCCTCTGGTGTGTGAGGTTCGGGGCAGCAGGGGAGGAAAAGCATGTGGGGAAGAAGGAGAGGATGCTGTGATGGAGATGAGACTCAGAGAAAACCCCCAGCAGTTCAGCTCAGCTCTTCTTCAGCTCTCAACACGCTACCTCTTTATACTCGGAGCACAGGTGAGACCATGAAGTGCTTCTGTTCAGTCTGTATTGATTTACGCATTAGAGTCTCTAAATTATCATCTGTCACCAATTAACGGTTTCTTTGTTCCCCAATCCACAACACTTAGCTCAGTTAAGGAATCTATGACCTAAGATTAAGTTCCCCTTTGGTTTGAGGGTCAATCGTTTCTTTTGTTCAGCCCTCTTATTCCCAGTTTATCAGTATCTGTGCTTCTCTTCACAGGTCTTTGCTTCAGTCTGTGCAGCTGCTATCCTCAGGAGACATCTAATGGTGTGGAAGGTTTTCGCACCCAAGTAAGTGCCCGAATGGATTTTCCAGCTTGCACAAACTCAGTAACAGTAAAGGCTTCTGAGGATATGTAAGTGCTAACCACTTAACTCTATCAGGGCTATTCAGTGAGTGCACATTAGTGAAGGTCTGCTTATCTGTAGACAGGCACTGAAGGAGATGCATATTTACAGCAGCTCAGGAACTTCAGTTTTGAAAAGAAGAAAGCTGGAACTTTTTAAAATTTTTATCTCCCACCCATCATTATTCCTCTTTTGTCCTTCCAGGTTAATGTTCGAGGCCTCAGGATTCCTGGTAAGCAGCGTGTCCCTGCTGATCGGGGTCACACTGGTGCTGAGAGTCGACGTGGCCGTGGGCCGCTGGTTTAAGAGACTCGTCCCTGATGCATCCAGGTAGCGACGGCACTGCTGTTGTTGCTGCCTTTGACAGCTTTCAGTGCCACAAAAGAAAAGCGAACGTGGCAGACATGACAACGTTTTTATATGGGACCTCTTACAAAGAAAAAAACATTGCCGTCTAAGAGCACTCCGAGCATCTGGACTCACATTGAAGATGTGTTTTGTTACAGTATCACCTCACTCATCTGATGAGGTTAAAGACTTTGGAGGTTCAGAGTCGTTTGTGGTTTGAGAGAGACCAGCAGCATCTGAATGTTTCTCCAAAACTCCCATTTTGTAACCAACAGTATGGATGAAGCCTTTCAAGCTTTCAAAGCCAGACAGTCTTGCAAGTGGTTCATAGTGCAGCATTCAGAATTTCAATTAAATACAACAAAGTAAACAGTTTACACTAGCATGCCTGCCACAGCTGGCTAGCTACTTTAGCATTCAAGTCGATAAGGGTAAAAAAGACTGCACGCCTTGACACTCTGTACAAAAAGAAGCCAGTATATTCTTAAACAGGTGCTGCCATCTCACACTGGTGATGTCATTTAGAGCCTGCAGAGAAGTGATTGTTCATTGGAGCCAAGGTCCCACCCATACAGACATTGTGGAGTTACACCCCAGTTTTTTGCCATAAAATAACAAATTAAAACCAAGCTACCTATGATTACATAAAGCATTTCTGGGGTAAAAATATTAAACTTCTACTTCAATTATTTAGGGTGATCCATGCCCTATCTGCTGAAATGGAAGGGTGGGATTTATGGCCTATTCTGCAGCAGGACACCAGGGGGCAATCAAGAGGTTTTGGCTTCACTTTTGAAGAGCTGTCATGTTGTCCCTCTTCATGCAATCAATAATTCAAACTAAACTGGCCTTTGAGGGATTTTCCCTGCTTCATAACTGAAGCTGTCATAATATATGTGCAACAAAACAACTGATTCAACAGTTCAATGTTGTGGGAAGACGGAAATTAGAAAGAAACTGACAGTAAAAATGTACAATTCAGCCACTCAGCTGATGCTTTTCCGCAGTGATTTACAGCGACAGTCTGACCACTTTTAAAGCCAATCTGTCCGTCGATGTCTGGAGTTACTCCATGATCAACTTGCAAGCAGGTCTGCTCCGTTTGCTGAAATCCATCCAAGTGCATTACAGCATGTCTGTCATCCAAGTGTCTCCTGGAGGAACTTATTCTTTTCTTTTTAGTATATTTTGTATTTTGATGAATAAAACAACCAGTGTGTCTGGTTACTGCCAATTCCTATTAATATTACTGTGCAGTTAGATTTTGTTCTTTTTTCATTTTTTTTTAAAGTTTCAGGTTATTGATCAGGCGTGGTCTATTTATGTTTAGGGCTCTGATTCCTATCTCTAATACAGATTTTTAATTCAATTTTTTTAAAATCACTGATGATTCCTTTTTTTCCTTTTAATCTCCAATGAAACTTTTGTCTTAATTAGGCCTGATTCACCTTTTTTTTCAGAATAGGTGCCTAGCTTTAAGAAATGCCTTTTTTTTTTTTGGTCTATGATGTCATTAAGTTGACAGGGTCATTAAATCCAGGATCTCCAGAAACACTGTCAGTTAATTTATTTCTGCAGGACGTCTGAGTCAGTGTCTACTGTAAGATCTGTTACTGTTCTGCAGCTGTAGTCAGCAGCTGAAGCTCATTAGCTAATGCATGATACAAATAGGATGTTGAGCTCAGGTTGAATAAGCTACGATGCAATAGTACTGCATTTCTCAGGCTGTTGTATGGGAGTGTTTGGTCCTTTAGAGCGGTTGCTGACATCAGCCCAAGTGATGGTTTGGCAAGGTTGATTCATGGCTGGATACTTTTTTTTTTTCTGTTTTAAAATGTTTAATATATAAATAACTGATTAATTAAAATGATTTTACATTATGTGGGAAAATGTAATAAAACTTTTTTTACATGACATTTTGGCCTCCCAGTTATTTAGATTTAAAGATTTCCTCCACTCAATAATGTCTTTCTCTCATGTTAATGACTCTGAAATGTCAGACCTTGACTAGACTGACTAGTATCTATACAAAGTTTGTCACTTGAGAGGTGTTTACATATTCCTCTACCAAAAGGGAAGACATCTGTGCACTTCCCTAAAATAAGAGATTTAAATGTGTCACACAAGACAGATTTTGGATTTTGCCAAAATCCAAAATCTGTCAGAAAGTCCTTGTATCAGTTAATAGTCACTGTGACATCGTAGCAGTTAATATTTCACAACTACTATGGCTGTCAGCCAACATCAGTAACAAGCTAACAAACAACATAAACAAATCAAATTTGCTAACCACATTTACCATCCTTATATCTCTGCTAGTTTCTGCTTTTGGTGCACAACAGACTGTTCAACTGAGTCTGGATCTGTTTGAAGCTCAGAAATGACTCAATCCTCACAGATTTCTCTCAAACTTTTGCCTTCTTGATGCACACTCATTCTTTCATTAGCTTACCTAGCACTAATGTACCCAACACAAGCCCTTTGCCTGATTGGTTTGATGTTTTCCAGCCCAAATATTACTCCAAATCTGCCCAAACTGATAAAAACTGTCCAATTATTATCTATAATAATACAAATTAATTTAAAAACATGAGCAATGTAATACATTATCAATCACTTTTTTTTTCAATATGACATATTAAAGCCAAACAAATAATAATGATGTGATGTTAAGAGAATGAAGATGTCTTACAATGAAAAATACAGGCTTTCAAAGACACTACAGCTTGTGTGTGTGTGTTTATAGGATAGGCTGTGGGTGGATGGAAATGATGGTAACTCATATCCCCTCTTAGCAGAACGAATGAAATCATGTAAAATCCATGCTGCCACTCTTCAACATAGCGTAACTGACGAACACAATTTATGCATATAGACTATTTTAAGCATGCTGATAGTATAAGATGTTTAAAAACCAGCCCACCTCCTCTCTATCCCCCTCTGCACGTATTACCCCACACATTGAAACCCAAAAACTGCCCAGTTTGACAGAAAAACGCCTAATCTGGTACCAGCAAGCCAAAGTAGCTTTTTTTTTTTTCCTTTTCCTATTTCATTTTTCCATGTCAAAATATAAATAATAGGAAAACATCTCTGGGGAGGAACCTCAAGTATGAGAAACATTACCAATATATAGATATACATAGATTTTTCGATCTGTTCCTCGTTGTCATTATGGCGCTTCCATGTTTCATCTTAAGGATAATTTATTGCTACAGTGTTACCTATTTATACGGTGCATAAAAGTAGTATTTAATGTTTTGTTTATTGATCCAAGAACTTAATGGAGGAGATGGGTGCTGCCATAAGTTTTTACTGCCCTTCAGTCAAGGGGCTTCATTCATTATTCACTTAGGCTTTTCCACATCTCCATTTCCCATAACTTTGGAAGTAATCAAATATCCCCCTTGTACAAACATGCAAAGGGAAAGATTCTATTCCGAAATTTTTAAATTTTTTTTCTTGTGTTAAAGGTTAAGGTATGAAGAAACTGCAAAGAGAAGCTTCACTTTAAGTTCCAACAGGCGTGTATTTCCAAATCAATTATGAACGAAGGATTGTTTTTAAGCTGCTTAAGCTGTTTTGATCACATAGAAAATGTGCCAAAGCTGTGAAAGTGAGCTGCAAATGAAAAAACTTGTTTTTCCCAGTAAATATGTGAAAGACTGCTAACCAGCTTTTTTCGATCCAGACTGAAACTGCAGTTGCATTTAGGCTCACAATAAATCAAACGAGTGAATGTGGAAAATTGAAAAGCACATTCTCAAAGCCAGAAATTTAAACACTTTCCAGAGTAACAACCGAGTCATCTGTATTGATCATCAGGTGTTTAAAGCACCAGTTATATTGTCGTGGTTTTTGCTGACAGGGATTTGAAGCTTTGAAGCTTGAAGTTTATAGATAAACAGATTGGGGGCAAGAGATCAGCCGAATGGAGAATGGGATGAATGGATAGGCAGGTCGGACATTTTTCTATATGAGATCAAGTCTGTGCTGATAAGCTTGAATCTTTTTTTTAATCATGATTCATTTAAAATTACCAGTTCAGGGAATCAGTATTTGGATAAGTGCACTGTCACATCTGTCACTGATGTGTAAAACTTTGCTTTTTTAACAAACTTTAGTTAAGGACAAAATTATGATTTTCTACTGAAAGGAAATAAGGGACAGAAAGAAATGTTAAAATGTGTTTTCACTCTTATTAATTAGTAAAGTAATTATGACCTTGCTCCCCTGATGAATTCAATACTTATAATCTCTATCAATTGTTAACTTTGTTAAAATTAAGTTTCACTGGATGGATATTAAGGACAAAGGCGTCTTTTTAATGCCAGTGGCATTTATTTAAATATCAAATAACTGTTTATAATGCCATCATCTACAGTTGTTAATATATTACAATAAGTGGTTTTAGCCATAAAAACAATTAGAAAAGAAACTACAATAAGTAACATCTAAGAAAACAACACTAGCTGTTTCTGTTTGAAGCTTTGGATCTCTTATTATTTTGGATGTGAACCACCATTAAGACTGTGAAGCTGTAGAGCAGATTGCCAAGCTTCCATCCAAAGCATCAGTGCTCCTCTAATTGCTCATCATTATCAGATGAACAGCCCTTTGGACAACAATCCCCCCACCCCCCAACCCCCGTTTCAGCTTGCATCAACTATTAAAGTCAGACCAATTTGTGTTATGGGGATGGAAAATCATCCGGCTGGCCTCTGATGTTTGTGCTCAGAGTTCAGCGAGGAGGGCTCCGTTCTTTCCACAGGGGACCCGACATAAAATTGTTTTGTGGATATCCATCATCACTTTCTGTAGCTCCACCGATGAGAATGAATAGGAGTTTCTAGAATAAATTAGGCCTAAGACCTTACTGAGTCTGAGATGGGAAACTTTGAGTACAAAACTCTCGTGAAAATAAAAGAAAAAAAAAATCAGGTTTACTGAGGTAAAAGGAAGAATAAGTCTTCCAACCTGATTCTTCAGTCAAGGTCTTTCCACACAAACAAAATGAGATTAAAAAATTTAATTTAATCCTATTTCTAGTGGGACATTTAACAATTACCAAGTCCAAAGAAAGGTCTTAAAGAGAGGATGTGAAGTGAAAGGCAGAGTGGTTATTGTCTGAAAAGTTTGGTTCTCTTATTTTCTCTTGTAGAATCAGGAGGGAAAATACACCCAGCATATTGGTCTGATGTCACTTGGGGTGTTAAATGTTGGACAACCTTCCATGGCATACATATTGTATAACCTGAATGATGTCCAGAGAGTACAGACCCCTGCCAAGGACAATAATCTACTCTTTTGTGATATGCAAATCTGCAAGCACATCCACTGTATGTCTGGATGTGTTTCCAAACTAGAATTATATCAAAATATATGATTGTGCCCAGCTGAAGTCTCATTATAGCTGTGCATTTATCAGGCATTCTAAATAGGAAACATTTCCCACACTTTTACATTCATTAGCCACTTTAGCCACACCTTGGTTTGAGATAAAAACATTGTAACAGTTGTGGAAATCTTAAAATTATACAAGTTCACTGTTCTCCGAGTGCTCTATAAGGACTGCTTTCTGTATGAAGCTAACGCATCTATATGATCTATATGTAGGCTAATCCAGAGGATTACCTGTGTATATCATTGTATTTCTACATTTGCTATTTACTACTTAACTTCACTACCATCTACTGGATATTACTGGAAGTGAAAAATAATTTCTGTTTTGGCTCTTTCCTAAAAAAGGAAAAGGATTCTTCTTTAGTCCATGCTGCTCTCTTCCACCCAGTCTCATTAAAATCAAGTCAGTTCAGGGTCAAGAGTCAGTTCACTTCTCCTATTATAATGCCTTTTTTTAAACATTCACTATTATAGCTGTCACTTGTAGCCACCATGGCTGCTTCCAAGAAAATGTTACAATCATTTCAAAACTTCCTCAAAGTTGTTAACAGCTGCAACCATCAGTACTGGCTAGTTAAGTAAACCTCTCTGCTACATGTGTAAGAAAATGCTAATAAAAAAGGAGAGTCAGTTAAGAGTAGCTTAAGAAAAGCTTGAACTCAAAGAAAATCACTTTGTTCCCCCCTAACTTGCCAAACAGTTGTGGATATGATGGAACAGTTTCAGAACAGCATGACTAAATTAAAGACATTTGTTTGGTTTGCAACTTATTAAGGCTCTAACACGCCTGTAAGAGTCAACAGTAATGCTGGATTACATGCATGCATTGTTTCCTGTAAATCCCCTGTGTGTGTGAGGGAAATGAAGCATGTGCAACATTGAACAGTACCACATAAATAGGTAATTACATAATGCACATACACTGAATAGCTTTGCTAAAAAATTAAGACCACTGCTGGTGTAAAAACCATGACTTGATTTTGTGATAATCTTAAAGCTTACAGCTTCAAAAACAAGAAGATCTGTCTCTTTTTTAAGTAGGCTAACAGTAATGATGTGTTCGGCTGATGTCTCCATAAAAGCCTGTTTTCATTTGAGAAGATGTGCGGTGAAATAAAGAAATAAAGAAACTAAAAATAAATATTAATGGCTTTTTAATAAACATGTTTGAAGTCAGCAGGGTGTTGAATCATGTGAGTGTAGTTTTATCCTCTTTCAACATCATGATGGATGATTAAGAGGACAATAATAAGATTACTTTTTTTTTTATTAAACTGCACTGAAACGTCACCATATACAGATTTTTGGATTTAGCCAGGATGATCACAGGCACACATAATCTCCTCATTAATCTGCAGGATTTAAGTAGCATATAGCATTACACATCACAGGGGTGTAATTGTATCTGACTTTGTACTTTTATAGCTTTTGTAGCAAACCCTGTCTTTAATACAAACCCCCATCACAGGGCTGTGAAGTTCATACAGTTCATATTCAGTGATTTGTCTCTAAATTTCTTTTGAAAGCCATCATCGCCTGTGTGTCTTCCATCTTTTTTTTGTTCCCATTAAAGATTCAACCCAACAAAGATCAGAGTGGCCCCTGAAAGTAATTTGGATAGCGTGAGTCCAGTGTGAAAGAGAACACACCGTCGTGGTAAATCATGCACATCACTTTAAAAGCTCGTCTGTGGGGATATCAGCTGCACATGATTAGGTATGCAGACTCAGTTCACCCAAAGCGTTTGATGGTTTAATCTCGCCTTTGAAAAAAGAAAAGTTCAAATTAAAAGAAAGCAATTCTATCAATGCTGTTTGTAATTCTGTGACTCCATTCGCTTCCTGGGAAACATTTCCACTTCATTCTATATGGTGTCTGAGTTATAATGCAGTAAACACTGCTGTGATAAAACACAGAGACATTTTCCTTGAGGATATCTAGTTTGGAGTCTGTTTCTAGCACAAACTCATCGTGATAAGAAGAAAAATGATATATGATACATACACATATGATACCAGATAGGTTGTTTGTCATAAAAATGTTTACCACACACTACTAGATATCACACACTCCATATCTATTCCATACGGACACAATTTTAAGTGTACAAGGATAACATAAATATTGTTACACATGTGTATCATGTCAGCAAACCTGCCAAATGGCTCAGATACCCAGAAAGGACCATGTTTAAAGGAACAAAGTGAAGGCCTGAGTGCTTCTTAAAGGGTTGCACACAATGAGACTTGAAATGTGCAGTAAGGGGAAAAGATTAAAGGCTTTTCATGACGTGTAGTGTAACATCTTAGCCTCAAATTGAACCCAAAAATTAAATCTAAAAAAAAGAAAATCAAAATAAATCTGAATCTTTACATAAGCAGTAAACCTTTTGAAGATATCTATTTTTTCCCCTGGTGGGAAGTGAAGATATGACCTGTGACTAAGTTACTATCCTGATAGTGTGTGATCCTTACAGAGGGATTGATACACACAAACTCCCTCACATCTGCAGATGCAAACACTCCTGAGCACATTTATAAATATATACTGTGTGTATGTCATATTATACTTTCACACAGAAATGAAGGTGTATGCAGCACCCTCTAAAGCACTGCATGGGGAAAAAATCGAAATATTCGAGTTGAAGGTTATGCATGTATTGACTTAAGCTACACAAACATGATATCTGACATTTAGAAAGACTCCAAGTTTTGCCCAACCAATCAGCTGGGTCACAGTGACCGCACAGTGACACACGCAGAGGAGTTTCGAGACACCACGTTTGCACACAAGTGCACTTCTGTTGGCGTCGGTTCAATGGCACCTTTCTGTAGGTGAGATCTGCCTCAGTGAGCTGTGCTAAAAATCCAAGGAGAGATTTCATGTTCAGATGCTGTGTGTGTGTGCGCCCACTGCGAGACTACATTTTGTTGCTTGAATGCACCGAGTTAGCAGAGTTTGTTTTTCTGAGGCACAGTTAATTACCTAACTTTACGATCAAAGTTTTGAAGGCAGCTTAAAAAAAACTGAAATACAATTTATTTCTTAGCTCTCACACACACACACACACAAAAAATTACTTTGGAGGAGTACATTGTGTTTTTAGTGGCTCTCTTTTCCACAAAATCCACAGTCAAGCTAGGTCATGGTTATTTTAACCTAAGAGCCTACAACCAGTCGCACAAAAATGTATCTACAAAATAATGGTCATTTTTTGGCATATTTTGAGAGTGGAGCAGTCGAGTGTTGTAGGGAGTAATAGAACAAGAGGGAGCACCCACAGTGAGCTCAGAGATAAAGAGCTGCAGGCCAAAGGCTGCAAATCTCCAACTGTATTTTTACAAGGTCACTGGCTCAGTTCTGTTTCACTTCTTCCTGCTCTCCTCAGTTGTGTAAGTGTGCAGCTTAAAATCAAAGGCTGGCCAAGATAATTGAAAAAAGGAAAATTATTGCCTGACTTTCTCATTAAAAAGGCAATAGGTCTGATTTATTTTTCTGCTCCTAGAATTCTGTGGCTTGTAATATTAGATCACATTTTCTGTTACCCACCAAAAACCGCAGTTATTCCTAAATTAGCCACATTTAAAATCCTCAGAGTTGCCACTTAAGTCCTGATCCAGACCACTATTTAGAAAAACTTGCTCATTCCCATAAGCACCTAAAGGAACCTCGGGAAAATTAATTCATAAACAGGGCAAAGGCAAGTCACAAAGTCATGACAAAAGAAAATAATACTAGACTGAGATAATGCAACTGTAGCATGCTAGTCTGAAATATCTGAACTGATAGAAATGCAGTTTAGGAGATACAAGGTTCATTTGCAATCACTTTATAACACATTTGTATAAGGGTATATACTTTGTAGTTTGTTTGTGCTGATAGTAAATCATGGATTATAAAAATGGATTAATATTGAATACACTTGTAAAAATTAAACTATTTTTTATTTTGGAGTGTGGAGGATAAATTGCAGAGTCTAACAGCCTGAAGAAAAAAAAAAAGCTGCTCTGTAGTCTGATGATACAGCAGCTGATACCTGTGTATCCCTTGATAAATGACAGAAGAATGAACAGGCTGTTGCTGGTGTGGGTGTTGTCTTTTAGTATCCTTTGGGCTCTGCACAGGCGCCTCATCTCACCAAAGTCACTGATGCTGGATGATGTTCTTGGGCTTTTTTAATCACCCCCAAAAGAGCCCTCTTGTCCTTGGCAAGGCAAGGCAAGTTTATTTATAAAGCACCATCAAGACACAAGGCGATTCAAAGTGCCTTACAGGGGCATTAAAGTACGAAATTAAGAACACAATATGATCACATTTATAGGATAGTTAAAACAAAAAAGACAAATAAATAATTAAGGATGAAAAGAAATTGCATGCAAAAGCCAATTAAAACAAAAGTAATAAAAAGAAGCCCAAAGAGCTTCTAAATGAAGATTTTAATAAGTTAACGGTTTTAACATCCCTCGGGTGTGCAGGAGCTGCTTTATCTTGCTCGTTTTCATACTCTGAACACTGAATAAACCTGACCTAGAGGACCTAAGGGGTCAAGATGCTTCACAAAACTCAGCTCAATCAGAGACATGTGTAGGCCCAGACCATTTAGTGAGACAAGGGAGAGGACTTTTAAAAAATCTGTTCTTTAAAACATGATAAACAGGGCTATGCACATCCCATGCCAAGTTGTGGTGTTCTCATTCAGAATGCTTCTATGACATTAAATACTACATTAGTCAAATTAAATGGGTCAGTGAGTTACAAGGACGTGGAAAAATGAAGGAGTCAAAAGGTTAATTGAAGCTGAATTTGCAAAGGTGAAACACTCAGCACTTCTAACATGCAGTCAGAGTGTTTGTACTGTGGGCAGACTTAAGTAAAGGTTCCTTCTCCCACAGATGAGAGCACATTTTTCATTCATTTTAGCAGGTTAATCAATATTTTTACATAAATAATGGGTCAAATCACAATGCCTGATATTAGGTATCGCTCATTTACCAACTCTAAAAACAATCAGCTGATTCTGGCTGCAGCATTAAAGCTTCATTTAGCTCATTGTTTTGTTTTTTTTTTAGTCTTAAACTTTACTTTTTTTATTCATTCTCACCATTCTACTCAAACACCACATCCATTCCTAAAAGGCAACTGTTTCGATGAAAAAGCTGTGATAACCCTGTTTTGAGCGAACAGCAGACGCAGTTTATGACTAACTGAAAAATGTTAGTGCATTTAGCAGCTAACAACAAGCCAAGATATTTTCCTCAGAGGTCGATGAAGGTCAAGACTGCAGTCAGGATGCTAATACAATGTAAGTTTGATGCTACAGATGGCAAACACAAACAGGCACTGGTGTTAAACCCACGCTCCTTTGCCAAGACGACATGCAGCACACACACGCACACACACACACACATACACACACACACACACACACACGGCCGCTGACAACTCCCTAGAAAAGAAAAAAAAAGGTGATAACCTCCATCTCACACAGTGAGACCTTTTTTTGAAACTCCATATTCTCTCCTCTCTCCTTCTTGCATTTGGTTGAGACTATTTTTTTCATGTTCATAATAAGAATTTTGTTTATAGTGATCATGCATTGTGCTCTACAGAATGCACTGCCTGGCTATATATTGATTTTCTCAGGAGGATGATATGATTCTAAATAGGATAAAAAAAAACAAGACAAACTATAGACAAAAGGTTTAACAAAGGGCATGTGGTTCTGTTTCAGCAGAGCACAGCAGAAATTGCTTGTAGGCGTTTGAAGTGTGAAGGAGAAGTGTTGGCTGTGATAAGATAGTGATCTCATCCAACATTCTGAAGGAAAGGGTTTCAATGCTTCTTTTAGAAGCTTGTAAAGGTTGCTTGTGGGAAACCTCAGCCCTTCTTATGTCTGTGTCCTGCTTTTGTCAAAGGTCACAAAGCTGAAAAGAGCCGGCAAAGAGCTCCTGAATAGCTTCTTAAATGAATGGCTGAAGTGGAGGACGGGGCAGATGCCGGTGTTATAATATCATAGTGATTTTCTATTGATTTGCTTGAGATGAAAAAGAGGGTCAGGTTACTGAGATTTGGACCTCCATGCCTAATGATGGATAAACTGTATTTACAGCATCAATTTAAAGTAAACTCAAAGAAGAGAAGAACTCTTGCAGTTAATCTGGCTGTGAAATCATTTCTTCAACAAACAAAAACAATACAACAGCCATTCATTTTCAGTTTTTAATGTTTTTCAATGCAACACTGAGGGGGTATTTTTTATTTATAAACTAACTGAAAAAACCTCTCACAGTACATTCAACTCTCCTGCGGTCCATAACTCAAGTTTACTTCAAACTTGCTTATGAAGAATGAGGTTTTTAAAGGGCCTTAGGTATGTTCCATCGGAGTCAAACTGACTCAGTTTCCCCACAGCCTCTATAAACAAAACACACATGTTGATCAAACAGTATTCCTTGGTTGATATCAAAGCACTTCCACCTTAAAACAGAATCCATGTATTTGACTCAGATGATTCAGAACGCTTTGAGGATATCCCTGACATCTCATGATTCAGATAGAAGTATTGAGCCGCATGTTTGCTTCCTTCAGGGGTTTAAAATGTATGAATTTATACAGCAGAGACTGCAGGAAATTATATGCTAACTGTGGTTTAATGAGGATAAAGCATCAGCAGGCCAATTTCTGTCCCTTATTAATTAAATCAGTGTTAATCTCTCATCCTGTTATCACAATAATGCTTTTTATTTTATTTTTTGCCAGGAAAGTGAAAATTTCATTGATTAATTTACTTCTTAATGGCTTGTGTGATTTTACGTTTATAGCAGAGATCATTTCAAATATAAATTAATATGTTAATGTGCAGTCATAATATATGTGAGGTGATGGATAACTTTATGGCCAAAGACAGGAGATGAGTCATACAGTCTCCTTACATACATGTGAAGTTTAACTCTTCAAGTGGTTATGAACAAATTAATAACTTCTGTGATGTTCCTGTAAAAGGTAATTGAAAATTGAAAGTCAGCACCGACTCAGAAAATGGATACGGATGAAAACTGGAGAGTTTAGTTGATGGCTTTCATGATTGTTTTGGTTGAAGAGTGCCTTTTATTGTCATTTTTTGGATTTAAATTCAAATCCACTTCCTGTACCCCAAAAATATGAGGGCAATACAAGATCTGAAAATAACACAAAACAGGATTACACTCAGAAAACAGGCAGGAAGGAACAAGGATCAGAAACAGACAAACTGACAAATGACAGAGGAAGGGACAAAGAGACTTTTACACACACACACACACACACAAATAAACAAAAGGGGGAGAGTAATAAAAGTGACACAGGTAAAATTCATATCAAAAAAGGGCAGGAAAGCAACAAAAACAGGAACTGACAACAAAAGCTTGACAAAAAAAACACCAAAATAAAACAGGAAATAATTCACCTAAAAATGCAAACATGACACCATGCTTAACATACCTTATAAAACTTGGAGGACAGTAGGCATTTTGCAGTTTTAAAGATTATGGGATAAAACAAAAAAATGCCTACTCAGTTGTCAAAAAACCAAGCCAAACCCCTATACTTAAAAAAATGTAGTGTGAGGGTTTACAGACACAAAAACCTATTTGCTGTGGGTGAAATCTTGCTAATTTCTCTGCTATTACTCTTTGTTTGAACTGTGTAGTAGATTGTTTCCCCTCTGCTCTCTGTACATTCATAAGGTTAAGCACATTTCTCCTCCAGTCAGCAGTCAGCAGTCAGCATAGACAGAGAGAATAATTACACACACCCAGTAGTGGAGGTTAACAGTCTGTGGCTTCCTGCTGCAGGCAGGTCGAGAGGCAAAATCCAATTTTTTAAAATCCCAAATGGTTAAAAAATATACTTTTAGCTCTCATACTGTTGGTAAAAGGCTCTCATTCCAGGCGCTTCCTCCTCCAGAGGGTCTGACTGTGCACAAAGCTGCACAATGCTCAATAGCCGACCTATTGGCATCAACTCTGTCCACTCAGCAAAGTCCTGAGATACAAGCTAATTTTTCACTCTAGTTTAAATCTTTTCAACTAATACAAATGACAACAATTCCTTTCAACAGCAGTCTGGATGTGGGAAATATCTCAGTGTCACAGTACATCCTGAACCGAGTCAAACAGTGGCATCACCGGCAGTGATACAATGTGATGACACTAGACTCTGGTTGCATTGAATGATACCCGTTGTTGCTTGAAAGAGCTCAGATCAGATTACTGAATTAGAGTCAGATTGATGAATGTTTATTGATTGTAATACTGACAAAATGACTGCTCTACATTTAAGTCCTCCTTATCCTGAACATACTGTAAGAACCCTTCTTTGCAGACCTTTGAGTGGGCTTATCAGGATGAATGTCCCTCACTGACTGATTTACTTCCCACTGTTAAATGGTCATGCACTAGATGGAGGTTTGCAGCAGTTTTGAGACCATAATATGAAAAAAATTGCTCTTAGTGTCTGATATCAGGATTTGAGGTGGAGCTCTAAATGGTTTCCCCTCTGGAAATGTATAGTTTGTCAGTAAATAGATTTTCTATGTTGTTATGTACTGGGGTTTTCACTTTCTTATGTGTTATCCACACTGATCTCCCTATAGTGTTTGCTGTAATACAATATACATATATCTTACAAAGAGTTTGAGATGACTGAGAATGCTTGTGGCCCAAAAGTATGGATTTATTCTGGTTTAATGCAGCGCCTTAAGACATGTTGACAGAGAGTGAAGAAAAATAGAGAAATGCAATGGGATGTGAAGTTGTAAAGATGCATACATTTATTTTAGGACCACAGAAGCTATTTAACAGTGGGCGTCGATGCGGGCAAATCTCCCAAACCAATCAATTTAGTTGGAGCTGACTGTTTCTGACTTTAATTTCTATCGATTAATATAATAACATTAGAGCCAAAGCTAAGTAGGTGTGAGAATAATCCAGTTTTCTAGGTTTTTGCATGCAAAATGTCATACGCCATCGATTCCATAGTCTTTGTAGTTCAAGAGAGCGCTTAAATCTATATTTTTTGAAACCTCTAAGCACAAATTATGTCATTGATTCATCATCCAATCACGCCGGACCAGATCATATAATCAACAACCAACATTTCCTGTAGATGCAGGAGTGGACAAGCACAGCAAGCACGGCGAGGAAAAAGCAACCATGCACACGCCATTTGAGTGATGCTGCATTACAGTGGGCTGAGTGTGCAATCCTGCCTTGATTGACAGGCTTCTGTTCGTCTTATTAGTTATCATTTGTCAGATAACTGTTAAAAGATGACACATGCATGACTGTACACCACCTGTAACTGTTGCTTTGGCCAAATGATAGGAACAAATTTACAGTTGACTCTTTTACTAAAAGTTTACTGTGGATTTACATGAATATCTTGTGTTATTACATGTAAAATACTAGCAGATATTCAGCATTGACATTGAAATTAACATTTCCATGCCCTATGACTCATTAATGTTTGTTCAACAACGGCCCAACCCACTCAACACTCACAACATTAATGCCCTCAACTTGGCTCAGCATTTTGTTCTGAAGGTATTAAAACTCTGAGAAACATGAAATGAAAAGGAGACACATTTCAAACCTTTTTTTTTTTTTTTCCCAGAGTTTAAGAGATCAGGCCGTCTTTGGTTGACTTTGAAAGAAATCTAACCTGGCCGGTACAAACGACCTCGGTGCTGCTTTTCATCTTTGGTGACAAACAACCTTTTGCCTCATTCAGGTGCATGTTGTTGATTTTGCCCTCTCTGTCTGTCTGTCTGTCACGCTGGCAGGCAGAACACTCCTGAGCTCCACAAAGTGAGGAGACGTGCCCTGAAAGTAAAGCAGTCTTGTTGTCGTAACCAATGACACCTGTGAAATACACAGTCCCACACACACACACATACACAAATATAAATTGCAAATGAGAGCAATTACACAGTAAAACTCGGATTTTTGGCGTTTTACTTTTCCCCAGCTGCAAGGTAACCCAACAAATTTGTCTCAGCTGTCCCTCTTTCCTCTCTGAAGGGAAATGCTTTCTCTTAACTATGGTTCCTGAGATCCCAGGCTTCCTCAAGCCCGACCTCACACACACATACGCACACACGTCGCTGCTTCTCCATTTCCTGAGGCTCATAAGGCAGCGATATCTCCTCCCAACTCCAGTTCAAAATATCACTGATTTAGATTTGACAAACAGATGGACTCAGGGAGCTCTCAGGGAGTGGTTAAAGGTAAGGAGTGGAATCTGTAGCATCATACTAAACTCTATGACTAAAATATGTGGTGATATGTTCAAGGTAACAGAACAGAGGGGCTGTAATGATTTATATATGTGCCTGCAGCTGCACAACGGTCTTTGATGCCAAACCAAGAAAAAAAAAAAATCCTCTTTACCTCACTGCATCCAGAGGTGGCTTGCTGAAATCCTACAAATATGAAAACACTTTTTGATCATTTTTTTCTTCCTGCAGAGATTCTCAAACATTTCGGGCCCAATTTCTTGCCTTCCCGGAAAACTCAGGTGTAACTGTTAGCTGAAACTGGCTAATGACGCCCATTATTTTCAGACATACTGTGTGGCAGACTCTGGCAGCACTTTTTTTTTGTGTGTGTGCACCCAGGAAGTGTGTGTTCTCTTGAGGTGATAATTGAGTTTTGATGAAAAAAAAATTCTCTTAATTAAAATACTAATAAAACTAAGAGGCTAAAGCCATGCTAGAGACTGTACTTGGGCACAATGGTGCTTGGTTTACATGCTCATGAGTACAATATTGACATGCAGATGTTAAACGGATATGAAGTTTATTATTTTTGCCATTTTTTTATTTTTGCACATTGCCATGCTATCTTTTGTCAATACAGTGTTATTAATTATATTCTACACCAAGTTGCAAAGTAAGGGTTGAATGGAAGTGAAAAACATAATTTGCAACCTCTCAGTGGGAAATGTTTGAAAATCTTATCATCTGGTTTCATTTCCAGTGTTAAAACCCTTATTTAAATAAAGTATTTCTCCAGCTGCAAACAAATAGCCTTTTTATATTCTTACTAATGGTAAATATTTATGCACCTTTGATTGGATGTTTTCCAGTCAAATTTGATTTAAATAACATTCCTGGAATGAGTAAGATTTTTCTCACTTATAATCACTAAATGTGTGATGTCTTTCCTTTGCACAGCTATTCATCACATGTTTGCATATCTAAAACCTGGAGCAGTGGGCTCTGGACCTCTCAGCGGCACTGGCAGCTGTGAGACATATGCTGCTGTGTCTGCAACAGATGCCAGCAAACGCAATGACACATCAACTGGATGTCGCTAGATGGCAAAGACATTTCCACAATAAAATGTAAAACAAATGCAGAATCAGAATCACAGCTAAAGCGGAATGTACACATACCACATTTTTCTCTATTAACTAAGCTCCACCACAAATAAAATGATCGACAGCTTTAAAACCATGACTGATTTTTTTTTAGTCTGTTATCTTCTTGGTTTTGGCCTTGTGTATAAGATGCTTAAGAAATAACTAAACCTATGCCTGTATTTTGGGTTATATATTTAAGTTATACCAAATGAAGACATCAACTTTTATGAGTCTCTGCTACATCATGACATCATCTATCTCATAAATCTCTTATTGTTTTGATTGAGTGACCGCGAAACAGCAGATATTAAATATTGTGCATTTAATAACATTTGCTATTGGATCAGTTATGTGGTGACCATCACCGAGCTTGGCTCCAGCCATGTCTGGAGAAAAGATCAAACCAGTCGTTTCGGAAAGGCATAATGGTGCAAGAAATGGAATAAAAGCGTTAAATTAATCCTGCAAAATACATGATGATGACACTGAAATAGCCATTTCTAGCTTGTCCCTCTGCCTTTCATCTTTCAATTCTGAGTGCCTTAAGGGCACAGAGAAAGGGTATGATACAAGGGATATGACCCATTACTGGCTGTTAGAGGAGGCATAAATCCCTAATACAGTGCAATATTTTCTGTCTCATCTCCCCAAACACAATAGAGTGGTGAAAAGAAGAGCACATGACAAAGTAGTCATTGGGGCATTGCAGGGATTGGCTATTCAGTGGGAAAAAAACACATTAAGCTAATGGATGAAGCCAATGGACTGCTCTTCAACCCCCACAGCCTCCAAACACCATCTACAACCTCTGAACACTAATGTATCATCCTGTCAAGGTGTGCTGGACAACTGCTGTCCTCCCTGTGCAGGATGTCTCTGACAGAGCTCAGATCTGAAGTCTGACGAAGATTTGTAGTAGTTATGGACTAAAGCATTGGTTGAAGGGCAGTCAATCAGAATATGTATATGTACAGTGCTTTAATGTTATAATAAAGCACAGTGCCAAATATGTAAGCTATTTGATAAACTATTTCTTCCAGAACCTCATAGTCTCACTTGTAATCTTTCTTGAATCCCTCCAATACTTTTGAGTACGTAGCACTTATCAACTGTTGGGTTTACAGGTGGATGTGAATAGTTTGTAGATTTTGCCTTATGGAAGTGCAGCAGCTGCAGACAGTCACTGCAGCATTAATGATAAAAAAAAGTGTCAATACATGTCATAACATCCATAGATATGTCTTAATACTTTTTAAGAAGCTTGTCTTTTAACACTTTGCCCCAGTATTTCCCAATAAAATAGTGCAGCATTTGATAAAAAACGAGACCAAAATGGATTACCTCAAAAAAACAAAAGAAAAAAACCCAAACAACAACAACTCCCCCTAGAGAACAACATTCAGTATCTCCCTTTTCAGTTTGTACGTGAACTAAATTTTCAGAGGTCAGATGTTTCAGATGTGTGTTTTTGTGAGTGTATTTTGACAGAAATAACACTTTCTTATGTTTTGATGAAACAGCTGATGACACACCATGAGAACAGTGTGACCTCCCTCTTATAAAAGCCAAAAACAACACCACGAGACATCACTTTATTTTAGAGCTGAAGTGTGACAGCAGTGGCCTGATGGGATTCTGTAAACTGAGCAGAATTATTGATATGTGGTTGGTTTTGGTGATATACCCACAGGGAAGTAAGTTTAACCTTGATTCAAGGAGGGCTGGCAGCAGGTTGTGCAACAGACACTTTACTGAAGCAGCAGCTCAAAGGCTGGTGGTTTAACCATGAAAGTGAACTGTGGATTCATGGAAAGCAAGCAACAGTTGCAGCCTGGTGCTAGTTTTTTGTTGAGCTCATTTTACTACTGCTTCGTACTTTCTATACCGTCCCCTGGTTTTGTAGCTAACCTGTTTGGGCAGCAAATGCAGAAAGGACAGCATCTAGACTGGCATACTGAAACAGGATTGAGAATCGATGATAATGCTTGTCAGCTTTCACAGATGGGAGAGCGCACACACGTGCCATGATTTGGTGTGAGTAATTAGCAAAGCTGCAAATTACACAGAACACCACAATAGGCTGCTTTTTTGTTGCCCAGAGTGATCAAGAGCTGGCCACTTTTGGTGTCAATATTGAGTGCACTTCTCTCATCCAGTTGGCATGTTGTTAGCCATCATGCTTGTTAGTTTCTTGAGTGATGCTCACCTTTTTAAACCACTGAATGCCTTACACTAAAGAGAAAAAGGTTACGTTGGCAGTGGCTCGTAGGAAATGTTTCATTATACTGCTGGTCAGTAAATTATAGGTCTGAGTTGAGAAGAGAATGGTTACTTTTTTTCTCCCCTCCTACTCCCCTTTAAGTGCTCTTGGGAAGTCATGACATGGGCTTTGGTACATGAAAGAATATTGACGAAAAAAAGGATTTGAGAGAGCTCAAAACAAATTTGAGTGCTACTGCATGTCAAACCTTTGAGTGCGCACAGGAACGATTTTGGAAAAGAAATTGTGTAACTGCATTTAAGCCAGTAATATGGATTCTCATGGCTGTAATGATTAAAGCTGCTCCCACTCACTTTAAGCAGTCTGAATGTCTGTAGTGCAAACTGAAACAGAGCAGATGGGCCTGATCCCTGTGTTCACATTCACAGACTCTCAGACTTTGAGGCACTTTCTGGCAGAGTCTATGGGGGCTCAGGGCTGTCCCACAGTCACATTAGTAAGGCCATGAAGGCTCTCTTGCTGCAATTTTGGACTTTTACGCACACTTTATACAAATCTCATTGGCATTTTCTGCAGACAAAGTCGAGGAAATAACCCACATTTCCTAGATTTGTGATACTAAACACGGGTTACCAGGAGAGGCTCAGGCATGTAATATGAAAACAGTAAAAATTAAAGGAGCAAAAAAATAACATGTTACTATGTTATGTGGTTTGGACAAAAATGTGTAATGTGATTATTTGACAACCCTCCCTTCTCTATTGACTAAAAACAATCGTCTTTCCACTTGAATGGATTGTAGCGTTAGGCCTTGGTGGATACAGGGATTGAGTCGGTGTCACCCTGTCAGTTTTAACAAGGTGGACCCAGAAGTAAAGAAACAACAAATTAGGAAAGGGAAAATAAGGACATGATTTAATATCAAAATTTAATATACTAAACAAAAAATCAAGGGAGCAGACACAGCAAAAAGAAATCCAAAGACTGGGATGAAGAAAAAGTCCAAGATTGAATAAAACACAAAACAAAACAGGAAGCATGTGAAGAACAAGCAGGACAGAGACGAGGGCAAAGAACCAGCTAGTGAAAACAGACAATCTGAAAAAGACAGAGGAGAAGCACAGAGATGATCAACTTTCAGACACAACACAGGTGAAACACATTAGAGCAGGTCAGGTGATCACATAGGAGGGAAACTTGACAGGACATGAATAATAATAAATAATAATAATAAATGTGTTTTCCTATATCCTAAACAGTCATTTGGCTATGTCGCTCCCCACACACACAAACAAACATACACACACACACACACACACACACACACACAGGCACACTGACCCTCAAGAGCCGGAAGAATGACGTGACCATGGCAGAAAGTATTGATGTGTCTTGTCGCAACTGTCAAATCAAAAGTGCTTAATAAGAAAGCTGGTGCGATGGGAGAGCAGACTCAGAATGCAGCTGGCTCATGATTAGGACTTCACGCTTAAATCAGATTCTGTTCAAAGCTGTGCATGTCCTCGTTCAAACGCTCACTTGCAGACTGAGTAACGCTCAGAATATCCGTTCAATTCTCTCTATTTTTTTGTCATAAACATTCTGCCATAGATAACAGACCAAAGCTCAGTCTCACGCTCAGTGGACCATAAACATAATAAAGTCCATGCACTGGGAAATGGGGCCATCATGGCCAGGAGTGGTCTATCACATTTATATTATTACTGCAGCTGTCGGCAGCCAACAGATGACAGTTAGAGCAAAACAACACGGTGAAGGCTCCCTCATCTCTGCCACTTATTTCAAGGTGGGAGGAAGATCAATACAGTTAGTGAGATTTACTACAGCGAAGAGCAGAGAGATCATTTACACTGAGAGCAAAGCAGTGTTTCAGTATTTGTTACTTTCAGTCAGCCTTGTTCTACTTTGTTCAAATGGTCCGTTTTTCTGAGCGATAAAAAGCTTTTTATACCTCTATTTTCTCTTTTGGTGACAAATAATGTTGACTTCAGTACTTTGTTATTTTATTTTATTTTTTTCTTGCAAAAAGCTTCGTTTCTAACTGTATATTTGAAAGAGGCACCAGAGTTATTATATAAAGAAATATTGTGTACAGGTTGCACTATATTCACTAAAGCTGAAAAAAAATACGAGATTATTATTATTTTTTTTTAAAGGAGTAAGGTATGATATACAAATGCTGAACTTTTTAAATACTAACCAGTGATAAGATTGATACATGGCTTTGATTTAGTTTTAGTCTTAATCTTCTGACTAAAATGTAAGCAATGTAAATGCCTGAGTCACATTTTTGGTGTTTGATTGTTGCTAGTTCTAGTTTACAAAACTAAAGAACATTATAGTCTAGTTTTCTTCTATGAAATTTAGTCTTATTTGTATATATTTTTGTGTTTTAAATATTCCGAATGTGAGTTCAAGTAGGCCATAAAAAAGTTTTCTTTGTGCAAAGTCAAAGTCAAAACAGGACACAAGTTGATGCAAGTCAGCAGTGCAAATTAATGCAAAAACACCACCATGCAAGTTGAAATGGACAAAACATTTGTGTGTATTTGGAGGCATTTTAAATTTGCTTCCAAACATAATAAGACAAAAGGAAAAAAGGAGAGAGAAAAAAAGTAGTCTGTAAACACAATCACACACACACACTCACACACACGCAATCTCATCAATACGGTCTACATCTCTGTGGGGTTGGTGCACCATTTGAGCCAAACAAATAAATACAAATAGTCTAGCAATCTAATTAACGCAAGTGGCCAACACTTGCTTCACCCTCTGTCTGAATGCACCTTGGGGCTTCACCTATCACCGTCTTGGATGGTGGAGTGAGTCGGTGTTTACATGTGGTGCTCCATCACGAGGTTAGCAGAAATCCTCTTGAGATAAGCAACAGCTTTCTTATTAGTACCTGACTTATATAGTTCACACACGGGTCCTGTTTGTGGTAATCAGCTCCCCATGCTTATTGCAGCTGACTCTCTGTGAATGGATGCCAGTCACTTTGTGTTAATCTTTTCTCACTTGGCAGATCACAGCCACCTGTGTTCTCCACTGCAGAGCAGCCTGATAACTGAGAAGCTTGATTCAATCCCTTGTTCACCAAAACACTATTCAATCTGAGTTTAGCTCGAGACAAGCGGACGACATGTCAGACAAGATCAATGAAAAAAAAAAGTTCTTGTGCCAACATTCAGAGGATTTAGATAGTTGACAGCCAGTTAATCCTGTGCTCATCCCCACCATTAGCCTCCTGTACAAACATGACAGATAGCTCACTGAAAGAAACAGTGAAGCTACATCCTTCTTTTCGATAATGTTACATTAATGTTTGCTTACAATGTTAGCATGCTGTAATGGATGAGTTTGTGGTTTGGTCACTGCTTTTTAGCTTGTTGTCAATGACAACATTGTAACACAGAAGTGGAGACATTAATGAAATAGTACTTTTTATTTCCCAGAATCTGTAGCAATTGAAACAAAGGCCACTCAAAGAGACATAAAGGTACACAAAAAAGGAATTTGCTTATTAGAATAACTGATTAGACAGGTAACTCAACCTCTGAAATGAGAAAAACATGAGTAACATTGTGTAACCTTTGCAGAAGCGTGCAGGTTGTTCAATAAGAAGTGCCAGAAAATGCTGATCCTGTAAATGCCACTTGAGGCCGCTCCAAAAATGAATCAATCTCCACTGACCCCTCACATTTAAGAGCAAGCTTTACTGACATTACTCCTTTGCTAGCTTCTTGCTCCCTCACTCTCTTACTCTTCTCTGTCCTCCCTCTGATGTTGGTTTTTGTGTGATGTAAAGACCAACAACCTGCTTAACCCTTCCAGGTTTTAGCTGTGATGCTAACCTGAACCGCAAACTCAACAGGCCGAGGGAGCAACTTAGTGGTAATTAGATACATTTAGGACTGCATATCTTAAAGCTGTCCATGCATGACCAAGTTGGAGGCTGCATGTTATCTTCACCAATGCTGGAAAAATGAAAGCATTAGAAGAAGAAAAGTTGTGGGTGTCAAATTATTGGAGGCAGGAGAATTGATTTTTCAATTCCCACTGTATGATTGCTTTGGGCTTTTGTTGTGAAAATGAAAAAGAAGCTCGACTCGTTTCGTAGATCTGCCTATCTGCTTGTTTGGATGTTCTTTTTGGTTTAAACTTACAATGAAAAAAGTGCACACTTAGGACGTGTGCTCAGTTGAGTGCCATTCAAAGAACCAGAGAGCTTAGAAAGTGATGACTGCAAATGCTGGGTTCACTAGTGGCACTGGTAAACTTTGAATCCAAGCTTTCACCAAAATGTGCATCACCTTCTATAATAGCACAAATCCTGAAGTGGTGAAGTCCTTTCTCTGTGATGAACAAGGAATCAAGCTCATTAAATCAAATCACTTCAAAGACAGTGACACAGCAAAACAAGAGCAAGTATTTCAGCAAAGGAGTTTAAAACATTTTTGATGCTTAATTAAAAGCAAGCTAACTCTCTCATAGTTTCAGATTGCTTTTTAACTCAAGTCTCTTTGAACAGTGTCCTCTGATTGTCTAGACACCATGCTGATCCCCGACTCCCCCAGTCTGCATGCTGAAGGATTATACAAGGCTTGAAGAGAATCAAAACACTGCAACACATTTTTTTTTTGCAGAATGCATGCATAGAGCATCTATTTTGCAATGTTAGCAGTAAATACAATACAAGCATAGTTTCTTTTAAAAACATAATTTTTTTCTTTTGTACCGGACTGCCACAAAAACATAAAACAGCCATGCCCTATACACAACCATCTCAGGAGGAAAATAAATGAAGAATAAGACAGTCTCATCTTTCCTGTATGCAAATGAGTTTTATACAAGTAGCTGTCTGTCTAATTTGCCTCCACAATTTTGCAGCATTATACAGACAGAGCTGGTGGGCACAGAAGATGACAGATTGAACAGAGTAGAAATATAGCAATTTCATTTTTTTTTTGAAAAAGAAACTTTTAGGATAAAGCAGATAAAGATGAAAATTTCTGTACTGCTGTATTAACTCTTACCTTAAAATCAGAGTCTCTTTCAGATGATGAAGATATCACTGAATTGAAATGCCACAGGTGGAGAGATAGATGCGTCCTTTGCAAAACATTGAGTTTATGATGAAAGTGACAGAAATAACCATAGAAATGCAAAAAAGAAAGCATCATCCTGTCAGCTTTTTCCAGAAACATCTGCATGTTCATAAATCAAAACAGCTACGATGCTCTAAAGTCTGACATTAAATTGCTGTAATTTACTTGAAAAAGTGTTGCGGGTTTTTTCGTGGATGTATGTCTAAAGGTTTAAAATGAGCATGCTGATTTTGAGTAGTACCTTTTTAAAACTTTGCTCTTGTTTTTATTACCTTTATCTGTTAGTCTAAATTTGATCGATTCCGAACAGGCTGGGACAGAATAAGCAATGACGTGCAACCAAATTCACATTCAAGACCCAGTAACATGGTGAGTGCCTCACACAGTGAGCACTTGTCTTAATCAAATAAGTGCTTAAATCCTGTATATATGACTTGATCTGCCGTCCTATTTATAAATAATCCCTCTTAACCTTTTGACCATGGTATATCCATTTTGGCAACAGCCAGAGCGGCAAAAACAAAACATCCATAACAGTGCATCTGCAATAAGTGGCAGTCCATTTCCTTTCGCATTAGGGCCCGGCTAAAAAGAAACCTTTTTTTTCCCCCCTGCTTCTCATTGTGCACAACAGCATATCTGTCTTTCATCTAATCCAGTGACTAGATCAATTATGCATGCAAGCTAAGCACGCCTTTCTTACTCAAGTACATGAGAGCATCACGGCTGATATAGTGAGGCGCCAAGGTGTTTGTGTATAACGACAGTGTGTCGTCATTATGCTTTATTTCTCTCTTGCTTTGTGGTCAGACCTTTCACTCTCACATTACAAGCACCAAGAGAAAACTTTAAAGCTTATTCCCTTCATTTGATATGTTGAAAATGATCTGTGGCTTTACATTAGACAGCTAATTTGTCTAATAATAGATTTTAGTGGTCCTTGCTGGCTTAAAAGTCATGCTCATTGTGAAAACACTGCTACAAAGGCATATGTGAGCCACATTATACCCTTGCATTAATGTTAATGTTAAAGGCACTGAAAATCTGCTTTCTTCATCAACTTTACTATCAGTCATGGGGGTCTCTATCAAATAATTTTGCTTGTTTTCACATTACTGTCTTTTTCTTTTTGTCTGCACTCTTCTCATTGGATATAAGTGGGTGGAGCTCAGTTGAAAATGTCAATGCACAAATGAGCATTTAGCAATAATTGAATCAAAATCAAATGACAATGTGAGACTGTCTGTGTATGGCCTTTTTCAAGGGAATTGTCAGTCAGATCTGTCCAAACCACACCCACAGATGCAGATGATCTCTTTGAGAAGTTTTACTTTCACAAGACAAAGAGATATTTTGTTCTGAACTTCAACTTCAACCTAAGAATTTTGCCAAGATGGTTATGGATATGTTATTATTAAAAAACAGCATGGATTTCTCACACTATTAAAGAATAAATTAATATAACAAATTGCTGGTATCTTGATCTCTCTATTACCATTTTTCCTTTCATTTTTTTTCCCTGTCTGTTTATATATTTATTTTTTTACCCATGCCGGTCTCATTGCTCCGGAGAGCACTTTCATTTGGTTTACATTTGTGTTTTTTAATGAATAATAACTACTGGATGGACTGCCGTGAATTATGGAATTTACATCATTTCCCCCTGATGAGATAATGATCAGTGATCATTTTCAGTTCAACACTTTGGGGATTTCAGGTCAAAATTTCATTTTGTCCAACACTTAACCTGCAAAGCTAATGAGATTCCCTTCAGCTTAAGTATATAGTGGTTTTTTTGTTACTCAGCAATTGCTAGCATGCTAACATGTTAAACCAAGATATTGATCATTGCATTACAGGCTTACCTGCTTACTATCATCATGTTACTATTGACCTTTTGAGCTTTATAGCATGCTGATTTTAGCATTTAGCTCAAAGTGCTGTTGTGTCTAAGTACAGCTTAACAGAGTTTCTGGTATTGCTATAAACTCTTGTTCTATGCAGCAGAAGCATGTGGACACCGACCCTAACATAGTTGGATGAGGTTGAGGTCAGGGCTCTATGCTAGCAAGTTATGTTCTTCCACACAAAACTAAAGAAATCACAGCCAAAAACATAATTTCATGGGGTAACATAAATATTTCCCACTTTTGGCACCAGACAGGCATTAAATTATATTGCATCTGTTTTTTTATCAACATTTGGAGACCATTTGGACCATGTAGGAGTAACATATATCAAAATTAAACACCTGACAGTTTGTAATAAACAGGGACTTCATATGAAGCTCCAATTAACCAGCATGCTCAGCCAGTATTTTCTCTGTTTGCTTCCATGTAACAGAGTTGTAGCATGAGATATTTTACTTATTAACATAGCCAGTGATTTGGAGAGGCAGCTGTACTGTAATTGTGGAGGATGTGCGGAAGAAAGTAATTAGATCATTGCGATGCTGTGTTTTGCCTGCAGCTGTCTGTTTTTCATCAGTTTTTCTAAATGAGTTTGTCACATCCCTCATTCTCTGTCTATACAGAGGGTCCAGTTATTTTTCTATTTGTATTTGATAATTCACTGAGCATTAAATGATGAAAGTTTTAATATCTGGTTGTTGTAATGGATACTACACATGTACCTTGTTTGAGCTGAAAGTTTTCTTTTTCTAACAGACTCTAAAACTGACCTGTACTAAGCTAAATATGAGGTGCTTTGACTTTATTAAGGGGTTCAAACTAAGGGAGAACATGTATGATATGATTTCAAGCAATCTTACCATCAAAAAACTCAGTAGAGGTGAAATAAAAACACCAACACACTCTTAAAATGTCTGTTGACTTAAGATGACTTGTGGTTGGTTTGTATGTTTTGTTTTGTTCGGCTGACATCCGGACGCCTGACTGCATCCTCTCTATTGTGTGCTTCCTTAATCAGGTGCATCTAAAACCTGAGCTTTCCATTACAGGAAGGGGTCCTTTCAAATATTAAATCGTGCTAAAACGCTCCGTTGGGCTGCTGCCATGGAAATATGGACTGTCATTTGTACTCTAAACATTATCTACTTCTGATTTCTGAGATCTCGATTGCAAAAGAGGAAGGGAGGTGGTTCTTTTAAGCACAGCTAATGGCTTTTCCTTTCATTATTGCCTTCCTCAGAGCACACAGAGGACCTCCATATGTTAAAGGATGAAGGTATCAATGTGGAAATAATTCTGGTAGTTTCACAAACTAAACAAGAGGAAGAAACCTCTCTAAAACTTCTAGAGGCCCTTTTCTTTGTTGAAATTAGGCATCTGAACCTGACTCCACTCATTGTCTGTGGTGGTCTCGGGTGTTGTGTCTCTTTCTGTCACTCATTTCTAATTAATTAACTCTGGCAGGTCTTTTCAGAGCCCTCAGCAGCAGAAGCAGGTTACCTTGGTAGCAGGTCATGTAACATCTCTACATATGCTGGTGTGAGCAGAAAATACTCTGAAAAGGCAGTGTGGTAGATTAACAACTCTTTATTAGGGAGGTGTTAATAGTCATTCCAGCATTTCTATTTCTGCTGACAAGCACAAATAGGAATAGGGGTCCATATTACTTTAGCAGAACATCCAGATGTACAGATTATGTATCTAATAAATTCAGAGTGGTGGTATGATAAAATGTTTTTTTTTTTTTTTAGCTGAGTGTCAGTACGTTGGTACATCCTAAGAGTGTCATTATCACAAATATGAAAATCCAACAGACTTTACATCAGTCCTTTGATGCTGCGTGTGCTGTTTCCACTTACAGCTGTCATCTCTGTTCCTATTTCTTATCTGTGATAAGAATTACATCTACAAGCTTTTTATTCCGCTCAACTTTGAGCAAATTGAAAAGTATGAAGCCTTTAAATGTAGGCCATCAATACAAATCCAGGCTAAATTAGATTCAGGTCATAAAAGAAGGATGAGTTAGCACGAATGTGTATCCATGCAAGTCTTCAGGAGTAAAAAAACAACAACAAAACACTAGAATGAAGAAAACAAAAGACTGGAACGTAAAAATACAAATAGTAGCACAGCAAATTTAGGTGCATTAGCTCAGTCGCTTGATACTTGGCTTGGGAACCATCAGGTCTAACATGAAGCAGTCAGTAAAAAATGTGGACTGATAGCTTGGGAGGTTCCAGCTCACCATCTGTGCTTCTCCAACAAATTAGCTCTGGTACTTCAACTAGTTCCTTACAGGATTCGTGCAACCTTTGTGCTATCTAGCACTGATCACAAGTTCTAAGTGGACACATTGTTATAATATGTTTAATATGTGATCATCAAAGGCCATTTCAAAATGCACAGTGACATACAGAATTTGACAAACCCACTTCTGTTTCCAATAAAAATAACTTTATTTACAGAGTAACTTTCAAACAAAGTTACAAAGTACTTCAAAACGACGATCAAAACAGGCAATAAAAGTAAACAAAATCAAATTTATAGATTAAATTTATGGGTTTTATAGATCTTATGGATCAAATTCTGTGACTATATGTTGACCTTCTTCTTGTGACTCTGTAGCAGTTCTCAAATGTACTGCATCACTGAATTGTACAAAAGTGGTGCAGGAACAAAAGAATGATTAAAGTTTGTTACTTTTTAATGAAATGTTGTGAGACTAGGTTGCGCCCGTACAGGATCATACATGTATTTCAGTAATTTTGCCAGAGGGATTTAGAGGGTATGTCTTCTTCTATCAAATTCCATCACCTATACATTCATTCATTCCAAAATATAAATACAAGACATAGATGATTATAAGTCCTCAAATACATTATTTATACTGTATGCTTTAGGGCAGTTCAGGTTTTTGATATATATGACAGACAAAAGATCACGCTTCTCCTGAATTTGCTTGGATATTATGTACTTTTGATTATTTCTGCTAGAAAATGAAGTCTAATCTATTACTGATCCATAAAGTCTGCCTGCAATTTATTAGGAGTATGAGAGTAGCCTTCAGGTACAATGTGAAGACATCACAAATGTATGAAATAGCTCTGTGAAGTCTAGCTTAAGGTCTCAGTTTTTATTCACAAATATTGACACAAATAGTTCTGGTTTAATCAAGTCCAGAAACTAAAGTGGTATTTCTTTTAAGGATGGCAATACTGATATCAGGAGCTGTTGACAGGCAATTTTCATCCTGTAAAATTTCAATTAATGCCACTCTTTTCTTAGCTGTAACAGTTTATTTTGCAAGTCTGGCATCTTGGTGGATCTTAGCTCCATGTGCTCACATTTTGAAAATATGCAGCTTTGTGTTCACAGTGGGAGATAAATGAGATAGTTTTTTTCTTGCTGTGCTCGCAGGAGTTACAGCCTGTCCCCATTACCCCATCCAGGCCATAAATAGGCAGAAACCTGTGACACATTTAATTAAACTCAAAAGCTAAAGCTGTCAGACATTGTGTTCGGCCCACCCATCTTGGTCCTAATGGATGCTTGTGGTCCCAGAACCACTGTGTCAGCTCTAGGAAGGGATGTTGAATAATGGGGTTCTGTATGATACGGTATTAAATCAACACTGTCAGACAAAGACATGAAATTGTCTGAGGATGAGAAAACATTGCCTAATCATCAATCAGTCTCAAAGATTGAGGAAATCATTTGTGCATGGGTGCAATTTAAATTCAGTTTGTAAAGTGATAAAATGGTGTAACACGTTAACAGGCAATTTTCTAAAAAACCACGAGGTAAACAACGCGCCATCTGTCAGAGCAAATCCTCTGATTTCTGTCGTATGAAGAGGAGAAAGGATAATGTTTGGATGAAGCTTCGACTCAACAGGAATGCTTGAAGAGCATCAGATGGCAGGTAGCATCTGGAAAAATCACACCAACTGTGCCTATTCAGGAGGTAAGCCACATGTCGCTGAACAAGCTCTGCACAAAGAGCAGCTGTGCTCCAGATTAGTCAGTGTTCTTCTTCTCTGCTTTGTCATACTGTTCTGCAGTGATGGACAGGTAGATAAGAGATTAGCATTTGGCAGCAGTCTATCGGATTTCAGCGCAAGAAAGGAAATCCAATTACCACTTCAGTCTATGATATCATGTAGGGGATAAGCCACTCCAGAGAACAGACATTAGGAATGGTCTTAAAGGGAGCAAAAAGACAGATTGAAGGGACATTCTCACTTATAAAGACTAATAAAGGAATATTGACTTTATCTGTATCTTTGGCTTCGTAGTGGAAGGCATTTCTTAATCATACAAATATTCATGAGAGGCATTATTTCATCTCTTTACAACCATTGTGATGCCATTAACACCAACTATCCTTTGTCACTGTTACTGAGTCTGACAACTTTTCAACAACAATGTAGTCATATCTGTATCTTTTAGAGCAAAATACTCTACGAAGAGCTTGTTTATTTTAGTCTTGGTGAAGGCGCAAAAGTGAATTGATGAGCATACTTTTCAGAGTTTTAGGACTGCCTCTTGTTCACGCCTCCACACAAACACATTTGATTGACTGCATTGTACGTCCACATCCCTGACTCCAGGAAGAATCAGCATAAATATTATGTGTATATTTATGGTATATACCACTCTTTAAAACAGATTTAATGGCCACTTGGCTACAGCAGAATCAAGCTGTAAATATTCTAAATAAAACCCTGTCATGAACACTGATTTTTCTCTATTCATGTTTCCCCACCTTTCCTCTTTTATTTTTGTAACCCGTATCTTGGTTTTTTTAAATTCCATGTCCTGTTATGTCTCCCTTATGCGTGACTGCTTGCTCCATCCTAATCTGACTCACTGTCTCCCCTGTCTTTGAGTGTTTAAGTCATTGTCTGTCCCTCCTTCATTGTCAGTTATCAGTTTCAGCTACCCTGTCCTGTCTTCGTTCTCACTCCAATGTTTCTTTGTCCAAGTCCTGCCTGTTTGCCTTATGTCAATCTAATTTGTGTTTTTTTTCAGTTCTTGTATTCTCTTCTTAGTGTTTGGACTAAGAAGAGAATGAATTGGATTTTTTGTTACCTGTATAAGCTTTTCTTTTATAACTTGTTTTCTGTTTCTTTCTTATTTTATATGGGTGTCTTTGCATTGAGCACCTTTTTGTAAATCCTAACAAACCCTGATACATTAACATTCAAAGCAGATTTGCCAATTAAACATTCATTTTGAGTTGATTTTGGTCAATTGACAAATTTAAGTACAATATTCACTTCCTTTTATCTTTGTTTTTAGACTCTTCCAGCTACTGAGCGACAGATCTCATACTGTGACTGAATGCTTAACTTCACTAACTAACTTTGCTAATTTTGTCTGTCTAGTTTGGTAGCATAGAGTCAGTAAATCTAAGTTTCTCTGCTGAAATCAGCTGCCTGCTGAGTTCACTGAGACAACACTAATGAGAGAATGCTAAGAGTAAACTCAAATAGTAAATTCCCTTAATCCTTTAGAATTAAGGACAACAGACCCAGGTATTGAATCTCTGCAGATTCTGAACCATGTGCAACCTTTTTTCACATATAACTAATAATTCCATCTATTGTTAATGTAAAGTATGTATTATCTTCAAGGCTGGATGCCACAATGTAGAAAGCAGCAGAATGAGGAACTGTTCCAATGCTCATTTTGATGAGCTGACCTTGGAATTTTTTTTCCTTTGGCTTACTTCCATTTTCAGGGTGATGGTGTTGTTGTTTGATAGTGTAGAATTTTCTAATGCAAGCCTAAAAAATGTTGTGTATCAGTGTGTTAAGGTCAGAGTCAGGACCTGGGATGTGTCTCCACATTTCCACTAAAAGGCTCGAACATTTTTGATAAAACCATGGAAACATAGAGCATAAAAAAATGAAATTCGGATATTGGAATTAGCATATTTGGAGTTCTGACAGTTTGGATACAATATTATTCATTCTTGCAAAGGCTGCTTACAGTTCGTCAGCATTAAATTTTTAATGTTATGCTTGTCATCCTAAGTAATTTCAGAATGTAGCTTCAAAAATTAAGTAAAAAAAATGTTTATATAAACATGGGTGAGGTTTTACTGACATGAACTTAGCATTAAGACAGTGTGAAGACGGGCTTGACTGCTGTGACTCAGTGTTATTCCTTAGAAAGTCAAAGTTGCACAAGGCAAGTTGTTGTCTGACAGACTGACAGCACACTAAAAATCCTAAACCCACACTTTAAACTTTGGAACACAAATTTGGCAAATTTGGACTGAATTTAAATCAGCTGCAAGACTGATCAGTTGCCTAGCAACAGTGTTGGTATTGGCGTCAACAGGTCCTCCAACCCTGTAAAGCCATGCTGAGGCAGGCTTCATGATATACAGCTGATCTAGCATGGATGAAAAATAGATCTGTCTTTGTATCCTGAGGTTATTATAAAGGCTGTAATGTAAGCTAAAGATTTCTTGTTAAACATAGTGCTGTTTCCTATTTATTGGCCATTTATTGGCCATATTTTTTTCATAGTCCACATTGTGTTCACACACAAGGCTGAGTCTATTTTAGTTAACCTGATCATGTTGAAACCTCAAACGAAACTGAGTTCCATCCACAGCCTTCACTTTGACTGATCCTAAAGTCCTAAAGTCAAGTTCTTACCATAAAATGATACATAAATGTTAAGTTAACAGTATTTATTAGACCCCTTTATAATTTCCTAGAGGAAAGCAACATCTCCTTAATTATTTTTCATAGCTGTTACTGCCTGTGGGTATGTTTGACCTTTCAGACCTTCTATGTGTGTTTCTTTTTATTTAACTATAAATGAAATTAAAAAAACAAGAATGATTTCAAGAAATAAAATAAGCAAATAACTAAAATATAATCAATATATGATGAATAAAAGTGCTTTTTGAGAGTCTCAGTCATGAATAAACATCACTGTCTTACGATACAGGATGACCTCAATAAAAGAAAAGTCAAGAAAAATAAGCTGCGCTAAACTTGTGAGGCTCTTTCTGCTGCAAATTGGCAGTTTCCAGTAACAACTGGGGCAGATTCATGATAAAAATTCATAGTACTTTTTGGAAATGATTAGCCCTTGATTTCTTACTGAGATAGAGAGAAACAGACATCTTACTTCCAGCATGCAACCAATATTTTTGTCTAAAAATGACTGATGTCACCGACAGATTTTATCAGCTGTAGCTATAAAGCTAATTAAGCTAATTGAGATGGTTGAGAATGCTCTCTCTGTAATTAAAGGGTGATTATTTGTTTCCAGCAGAGTCATTGTAAATGGAGAACCCTGTAAAAGCGGAAATATTCACTTGATGGTTACATACATTGTACTGTGCTAAATCTTTAGTTGCAGACTAGCTAATGATCTGTGTCACTGGAGACATGGAAATTTAAAAAAACAAAACAATAAAAAAACAAAAACAGCATTGCAGTGTAGTGTGAGTTATTAAAAGTATTGTGGTATGATTTTAAAACAAACAAATAAACAAACAAAAAAATGGAACTATCATTTCTTTCAATCAAAACCCTGCTTGGCTGCTCATCTTATGCATAAGTTTGTAATTTAGTAAATATATTTTAAATTAGAAGGGCCTAACCTTAGCCTTAGCTCTGATAGCATCCTGTAGTGAGTAGCTACACAGTGGATGTGCCAGTTCTGTCATAGCTTTTTGACAACATCCTTTATACACTCATACAAATGCAGCAATCACTGAACAGTTAATTCAGTGTTTGCATCAGGAATGACACAGATTTTTTTTTCTGACTTTGTATTCAAGTCAAGGTCATATCAAACACTTTCTCCAATTGCATAACCTGCAAGTAAAAGCTTGTGTAAATTAAGTGCCGTTTATATGAACATTTGGATGAATGTTTAAACTAAGATTTTACCTGTTTTGCATTTGGTCAAGTTAAAGTGATTATTATGCTTCTTCCAGCTTCCTTAAATAATAAAAACTGTTACTTGCAAGACTCTTACACCACAATTGAATCAGGCGGGGGACATTAAAGAAATATGGTGTTTGGACAAGATCAATCCTGTCATTTCATGTTTTGGTTTGCAACCAAGACAATGTGTCCAACACAGCATGAAAGGGATTTGAGTACTTACATTCTATATCCTCTTTAAGTGTCCAATCAAAAGGAAAACTGAGGTGTTTGTCCTCCAGCTTTCAGGATTCATCCTTTTTTTATGTAAATTTGCATGATCCGAGAGGACTTGTGAGGACTGATTAACTGAATGTACAAAGAATAAGGTCATGGGATCAGGGACAGGTGTCTATCTGAAACAAATGTTTTTCATTTGCATAAAAGACCAAAGCAGCTTTTTGAATGCAACAAGACACTGGTAATGCTGTGGAGAAATACAAGCACAGAACAGGAAGCATACAGGCTGTATGTACATAAACCCAGAGTAATTCATTAATAATTCATGAGGAAAAAGGGAGAAACAGGAGTGTTTGGAATGAAACATGAGAACAATGTATACAGATGAAATATGATAATGAATCTACAATTTTAAGTTTCTATTATTAAAAAAAGTACCATAAGGTCAAATTTGTGAATTTAGCATCACTTGTTATTAGAATTTCCTTATATATTAATTAAGAGTGTTCACATTAGCCGATCATGTGATTGAATCTAAGCAATGTAATGCTAATTCTGACTTTTTTAGACTCTTATGTGATTTCAGTGTTATTCTGTTCTGACCTGTTGGACATGGTTAAATGAAAAAAAACCCCCCAAAAACCTATGTAACAACTCTTTATGATGTTTAATATCTAATTAGACATCTATATGGTAAATATAAAGCTACAGCCATGAAGGTGGTTAGCTTAGCTTAACACAAAGACTGGAAGCAGGAGGAAACAATTAATGTGTCCAAGGTAACAAATCTATCTACAACCTCCTACTTGATTCACTACATATTAACATGACAGAACTAAAAGGGCCCCGAGAGAGCATGGCATTCCACCCCGGATAAATATTTCTCTTTAGAATGCAAATCTGCACAACTTCTATACAGTTCTGTATATTTTTCCAAAACTATAAGAGTTATGTTAAAATATGGATGATATTTTACAAATCAACAAGATATTACATTTTCAGAAACAAGCCTTAGTCTGAGTAGGAAAAAAACAAAACAAAACAAAACACTGACATGGTTTTACTAGTTCTCCATTAGAACTCTGTCACCAAGTGCTCCAAATCAACTGCTTTCTGTATAACGTTAAGGTAATTACATGTCAACTTTCTGACTTCTGACAGACAAGTAAACAAACAAACAAATACCAATCCAAGAAGCCCCCTAACTGGAGGTGATAAGAAGTCATTTCGTTAATTGGTGCTCCCACTGTGAAATTCGCCACAGGAACAAGTTAAGAGAAAGATGCAATTAATGCTCAATTGAACAGACCAATCAGGTGCCATCAGGTTCATTCTTCTCTTTCAACAAGGAGAGAATTCAGTGTTGAAAAGGCAGTGATTGCAGTGCTTCAAAGTCCAATTCCAAATCCATTGGAATGCTGTGAGTGTAAGAGTAAAACTGGACTGTGAAAGGACTGTAGAAATTGACACATGGCTAGGCTGAGATTATTATCCCAAATAAAGGAACATAGCCATTGCTGTCAAATTTTTCAGCCTTCATCTTTTAAAAGCATTCAGTACTTGGTTTCAACTTATTCACTGATCTTTATTTAGCACCCACTGCTGTAAAGAAAAGGCCATGACACACAATTAGATGGTTTGAAAACTTAAAAAAAGATGATTTTGTCCTGCTATTTCATACATTTTTTTATGGTTGTGCATTGTTTTAGATGTATTAAACTAATCTGACAAGATGTCTGCACCCTAAGAAAATGTATTATGTTAAAAAAAATCCATATTCTATTTGTGTTAATTGCAAAGTGTGGAGGTAACACTGCCAAAGGCAGGCAGGTGAGGGTTCAGGTTACCCCTGTGACACAGATAGCCGACCATTTCTTCCTCTTCCCCCCTGCTGAGAAAAGAGGCCAAGCACCTCAAGACCAATAGGTCAGTGTGCACTTACGTCTTCATAAATAATGCAAGGGCTTCCATTTGAACCAGCAGGCTGTGGAGCAACACAGTGGGACATGGTGCTATCCATGTATGGTGCATGGTTCATACATTAACCATACAGCATCCAGTGGACAGACACAGGTGAACCTGCCTTTCAAACTGCTGTAATGATACTGACTCAGCTGTTACCTTTGTGAGTTTTCACATGTACACATATTATATCCATGTACTTGTGCTTGGATTTGTGTTTTGTTTGAGGGGTAACACATTCATGCTGTGACGTGTGGATCATTTAGGCAAGACTGTATCACCGAATGCAGATGGATTTATATTTCTTATTCTCCTTATAGAATATTTTATTAACTTTGAACAAACATGTTACTATATGTAAACAACTGTATCAATTTCAGACTACTGGACGATATGTGCTGCATAGCAGGCCACTATGCATGGGTGATTGGATCTGTTTTCTACGTATCTCTTTAAATGACAGAAAAAAATAGCTCATCACTAAACATGATGAGCATAAAAAAGTAATACTGCAAGCAAAATAAATCCCCTTGCATGTTATACTTGAGATGTCATTTTCACCACGGAGCAGGATTGTAGACATTTTTTAATATTGTAGCAATAACTGAGATACAGCACTGAAATAATTAGTTTTTTAATTGTGTGGGAGATTGACAGAATATTAATTATCAGCATTTTTTTTTTTGGTAAGCAAAACTAGCTTTTCAAATGTCAGGATTTTCTATTTTGGTCTGTTTAATATTAATATTGATATAAATTGCATTACTTTGGGTTTTTGACTGTTTTTGCAGGCATTTGTTATAACTTTCTGCCTTTCTTGACTACATAAAAAAACACAACTACATCAACTTCATTGTTAATTGAGAAATAATCATTTGCATTCCTTCGTATACAAAATGCTTGTATTTAGCCCAATGTGAAGTGACTCTGTTGCCAAATGTCCAGAAAACTGCACCTAAGGACAGTTTATAAGTAACTTATGGTAACACTCATTATAGTCATTTTCTCTACCACCATTAGATTGCATGGGTTATTTTAACGAAAATAACAATAATGGGGATTGGCTAATAAAACAATAATTCAGTGATCTAATAGAACCCATCTGTTGGTAATTGCAGCATGAGCCAGAAGCGACGCCACTGGTTATTTCCTTTCCCATAATGGGATAATGATGTTCAATATATTGGATATTTCCCACTGCTTAAGAGAATAACATAGTTTGTATTAAAAACTCATAACAATAAAATTAGTGTCTAATTGTTAATCAAAGCAAGGATCACTCCCAACTTACAAAAACTGTTTACAACCCTAATTTTAAAATTTTTATATCAGTTTTACTTTGTTTTCATAATCCAGCACCACAACAGTACATTCAAGCTCTCTAGTGCAGATGCAGCTCCGCATATATAAGATGACTCAATGTCACACATATGCTAAATTCTGACTACACACATCCCCCATCCCCCCTCATATGCCAAAAAAAAAATGTGAGTAAAACGGGATTTGAACGCTGATCTGCACACACCCGCTCTCTAAATGATCCCCCTGTTACGTTTTCAATTTCCCGTGTAAAATAATTGGCTGCTGAGGAAGCATCTTTCCAAACGTCATTATTTTGGGAACTGCAGAGTCCTGGTGGTCCTGGCCAATCAAGACGCTCCAGGTTTTTAAGACTGAGGTGCTCACAAGTTATTAACCTAAAATGATCACGTCCAACTCGCATGGGCTCTCGGAAGGGGGGGGGGGGGGCTGCAAGTATGGTGGTTATAAAGCCGTGATTTAACTTCAGTGGCCGTCTGCACCAAGGTCTTCTACTCCGTCAACTGCCAGCAGGCTGCTGTATCTTCTCAGACGCTGAGGGAGTAGCTCAGGAAGGAGGGTAGAGAGAGAGAGAAAGAGAGAGAGAGACAGCAAATAAATAAATATATATTTATATAAATATATAAAGCAAAATAAATATATATTTCAGCACCGGAGCTGTCCGCTGTCTCTTTGAGAAGTCTCTATTCCTGCCAGGGGTGAAGCTGCTTCCGATTGTAAATTTTCTCTGTGGGACTGTGAGGGGAAGGAATAATAAACTGCCGTGCCATTCATCTCTCCGCGAGGCTGGCGACCGGCGAGTAAAGGCGCATATACTTCATTCTCTCGGCGAAGTCTTGCCATGCTGGACGGCCGGGCTTGAGGCAGAAAAGGCAAAGTCACAACAACAGCTTTTTTTTTTTTTTTCATCACTCTTTACGGTGAGTCCACATACAACCTGCTTTCCTTCCACTGCTCTCTACTATGTTACATAACAAACTGCTGGTCTACATTTAGGGGTGTTTATTTTGAGTGTGTGTGTGTGATGTTGCATTGGGCTCTGACGGGACTCTTTTTAGATGGATATGGTGGGAAGCATCATTACAGATGCTTGCAGGAGATGAATATTTAGGTCATCATGCATGGGTGTGGATACACGGTTGATAAACTACAGGAGTTCACATCGCTTTCCTGGGTGGCTTTAGCTGCTTCTGTGTTACATTTGTGGATGCATGTATGTCATTTAGGGGATGACTGTAAAAGCAGTGGGATATTTCTAAGATCATACAGTTAGTTGTATAACTGAGGGAGCCTGTAACTAATGGCACTGGCTGGAAAATTCTGAATTGATGCACCTCTCTGCTGCAGACATACTGTGTGGTTTGCTCTGTCCACTTTTCCCAGCACTGTCCCATAGGGGACTGCAGCTGTCCATTAAACCCTCCATCAGTGTTTGTTTTCAGCCCTGTTGTTGTTATACATTCTAGCCCCCTTATACCTCTGACAAGCCAATTTTCGGTGTTATCTTTGGAGTGAGTCCTGCTCCTCAGTCTGTGACAGATCCCTGCAGCCCGAGCTGCTTCGCCGCCGCCGCCGCTGCCGCCTGCTCTGTGGTTATTGTCAGACTCTCTCAGAGTGTTTGGCTGGCACAGGATCTCTGCCTGGCAGCGTCTGAATGCCAACGTGATGTCTCCAGCCTAACGATGCATTGAGATTTAAATTCCTCCTCCATTCAGACGCTTTTTTTTTTTTTTTGAGGGGGGGCTATGGGTTTGTTCACAAGCTGAATTTGAAACCCCAGTATGCATTTGTTGAACCTTGAGCATGTTGTGCATTTTGTGGAGAATGTTGTTGTGCTCAGGAGGGAGAAGAGGCAGTGAAATGCCAGGGGGGAGAGTTGTTTTGTTTCATGTAGAAGTGTGTTTCTTCCTGATGAAATGAGGAATTTCACTGGCTCAGACCAGAGGGTAGAAAGAGCAATTATACATGAGCGCATACATTAGTTTTTTTAAATTTTTGAGGGGGGGGGGGGGCACTGTGTGTCCGAGTAAACATACACCTGCGTAGTTGAAATTGCTGTTAATGATTCCACTCACTCGCTATTACAGGGATCTGGGTGAACTCGTTAGTGTAATTAGTTCCAGGTCTTTGCTTCTCTGGTCCGTGGGTGAGATCCTCGGCTAACGGAGGATTCATTCCCATGAAAAGGCATGCTTTGTGGGGCTTCCATTGAAAAAAAAAAATCCACCCCCTCCTCTTCTGAAACAAGGACTGAAAAGAAGGACTGGTTGGGATTCTAATCAGCACATAACAGTGACATCCAACAGCTTTGGGAAAGGAATCATACAGTACATCTAACGTGAGAGCGATGCCAAATACCGATTAGCATCCTTTTCATGCTTTTATGACATAATATGTATGAATGCATAACAGTGTGTCGGGCAAATGTGGTTGAAAAACAAGGTCTGCTAATAATCTTTTGTCTTGTGGGGTAAAAAGAACTGAGAAGTGTAGATTTAAAGTGTCACATGACTGTTCTGTTTGTCATGTAAAGCAGACTTTACCATTCAAACTTGGCCTTCTGCAACTCAAGATGACTCAAAGATAAAGTTAAAGAGACACAAAATGATTTAAAAAGATCAGGAAGATCTTTTTTTTAAGTAAAAATATGTTTTGCACTTTCACTGAGAAGATCTGGTTACATATATCTCTCCAAGACTGGAAATACAGCCTAAGAAGGAAAAAAATGTTATACATGTTTCTGTTTGTATTTGTTCTGATTCATTAGAAAAGGGTAAGGCATATTGCTCGCTTTATTTAGCAGAGATTTAAAGGTTAGATGGAGTTTTTGACTTCTAATATTGCAATACGGTGTTTTTTATACAACCATATATTTGCTTTTTTAGGCCGTTTTTCCAAAATAACCCTGTCATCTTTTGCCAGTGGATTATGCGTTTTTTGCTTTTAGATTTTAATGATAATGCACCAAAATACTTTTTTTGGGAGACCATTTACAGTTGTCAAGTTCACCTTTAAAGGTGAATTTTTTTTTCTTTGAAATTGCTTAACATGGCGGCCAGTCACGTACTCCCTGTGACCTTGCGCAGCATCTAAAAGCAATATCCTCCCTGGTTTTCTCAGTGGCACCTGGTCAGCCAGCTGTAATGACAACAAAACCTGTTAAATAAGCAGTTTTAAGACAGAATTGTATCTTTCAGCAGAACAATAGACACTAGGTGACAGTGGCATTTCTTAGTGGTTGAATATTTTCCATAGACTGATAAATGGTTGTTATTTAAGCTTTTATAAATCTCAATAACATCCCCATGGTGACACATTGACAGCAGAGGACTGAATACTAATGCAGCCCTTAAGTTGTCCCTGTTGGCCCAAGTGCACTGCTGCCTGCAGGAGAAAATAGATCCAATATAATCTAAAGATTAACTTATTGTTCAAACATAACCTTTTTTGGGGGGGGGGGATTCAGCGACATGATTTCTTCTGTCTAAGTCTGACAATCATTGAATGACTTCAGGTTATCAGGTGAAGAATTTTAACTAATGCGGTGATGATGAAGTCCTGTGTGTTGGATGCCATTGTTGCTGTGATCTGATAGAGCGGAAGCAGTGTGTTCTGCCCGCCTTAGTCTCGTAGTGTTAAATTAATAAGTGTGCCGCGTATGGTCTACAAACGGGATTCCTCAGATGAGAAAAAAGAAAAAAATCACAAGGATTTGAAGAGCACTCCGGTGCCACCTCCCTTAGAAATTATCAATATTTAATTAAACCAAGATGCTCCTGAGAGCTCCATCATCTGAGTGCTCGTCACACTCTATAGCCGACATGGATCAAGAGCTTGAATGCATGCTGAATCCAGAATGTTAATTAAACTCATATAAGTGCCAGAGAAAATTGGGAATAAAAATGAAGGATTGTCTTTTCTGTGTACTCCAAAATCTCTTTGGGATATGATAAAAAATGTAGGACAATTCCAGATCTTGTCACAATGGCATAAAAATGAGTGACTTGCTGATACTCTTCACCATCTTGAGACTATCTCTGGCAGCAAAGCTTGACAGAAAACATTTTCTCAGTTATATACATATGTCAGGTTCTGCCCCAAGGAGTGGCCCTGTTTTCCTTCTCTCAGTCCAGATCTTTTTTTATCCAGAGGCATTTAAATCATTCAGAGGGGTCTGGGAAGGAGAGCTGAGCAGCGGAGGCAGCTGCTCCTGCAGGAGCCCAGTGAAAGTCAAGCCTGAGGGAGTTTTATTCCATATTGCTCTCAAATGTGATATGAAAGGGGAATTTGGGTGACTTCTGAGTCTTATTGGCATAACTTTTTTTTTAATACATTTGGCGCTTGTTGAAACATAGACAGGCCAGAGTTCACAGTAACAAGGCAGCTCACTCTTTATTAGCTCCACAGAGTACTGGCTCCAGACCTCACTTCACCTTCTATTCATCCTGAAGAAGACTGTCTCTACAAACCCTTTTGGGGCTGCATGCTATGCACAGAGTGTGGGATATGATGGAGGGTGTATTTGAAAGATCCTCTGCCTTAAACACAGTCATCCCCTTGGCTGCCGAATCTTTGTCGTACCATCAATCACCCACCTGGAGCTTCTCCACAGCCATGTTCAGTGCGGTTCACTTATCATGTTATGATGTTGAAGATTCTCACAAATCTTCTCCAGGTCATTAAAGATGAGTTTGCCATGGAAAGAGAGAGAGAGAGAGAGGAGCGAAAAACAACATATTTTAGAGCCAGTAACGCTTTTTTATTTTTCTCAAATCCTTTTCACACATTAGTAAGAACTGAGATTCTGCCTCAACCTCAGCTCGGCCTCCATGGGCAGCCTGTTCTCTCTGTGATGGCTTGTTTCTATGGCGAGGCTGTGTCCACTCAGTCTGTCCTTTTCACACAGACACACACAATGTCACAGACAAGAAGCCAGGTATTCTGCTCACATCTTCAGAGAGCTGTCAACTTGTGTATCTGGGAAAATAGCAAGGCGTGGACTCTAAACACAGTAAATTCTTATAATAACAGTAGACACATTAGCCAACAATAACAACTTAGAGTATCCACCTCAGGGGAAGTCTGGGGCATCGTAAATTGAGTGATTCCACTGTGTGTCCTCTGTCCTTTTGCTGCTTGGACATAGTAGTCCCCTGCCGAATGTTGTTTTAAGTTGGACTGCCAACCATGAGCAACAGAAAAATACTCTCTGACAAACTGTGCCATGTACTCATTCCATTGGAAGGGTTGATCCACTTGTGGTCTGTCTGCCCTCCAATATGTATTTACTTAGCCTTTTTTTAAGCTTGTATGAGTAAGTGATAGACAACCTGCCTGTCATTCTAGCTGTCATTCTCCTTCATTAATTACAATTCCATTCTTCTCTAATTTATCTTTTAAGAATATTTTATTTATATCACTTTTCATTCATGTTATTTTAGGTGTAGTCTATGTAGTTTATGCATTGAGGTGTTGTAGAAAACACCTTAACATAGAAAAATTGCAAGTTATATATATAACATAGAGGACAGTGACAGAAAGGGTTTGCTTTTCAATGGTCCTGTATCCCAATGTTCACCCTATCTACCAGATATGGTTCACAGCCAGCCCTTGTCGGGGCCTGTGAGCTTGACTAGCTAGCTGGCTAGCTGGCTACTCCAGGTGCTAGTCTTCTGTCACGGAATTTTATGGAACTTTGCAAATTTAAAAACATTGGAGCAAATTTTCAATCCATCATCAATATTTGTAAAATGGTAAATATTTAAAAAAAAATGTTTTTGTCTCTCAGAAAATCTCAAAACTTAATTTTAGTAATGAAACAGCTTCCAAAGTTGTATAAAATTCACCATTGTAGAGTTTTGTTGCACTGCTGTACTAACCTAGGCTGCTGGCTTCTTGCTGCTTCTCTTGTATTAAAATAGATACAAAAAAGTGACATATTCTCTCCCGGGTGCATGTAACATTACCTGTCAGAAAGAGGTGTGTGTGTGTGAGTGTGTGGTTAACTTGCTGCCAACCTGATGATTGTCTTGCGTTCTGTGACAAGCTTTTTTTTTTTTTTTGGGTTAGGCAAGCTTTCTTGACTTCTCTCAAGAGAGAAGTCGAATATTGTCAGATCACAGCAATTAATTTGGTGAATTTAGTGTTGTGACAAGGATGAAGACTGATGGTCAGAACAGCTTAAATAGGTCGTTCTAATACATTATTTGATCGACATGGATGTATATGTCCTCTTTGAGGACTATTCACGTCTTTGCTGCAGATACTAAATAGAGGGCCTCCGGATGAAAAAAGAAATGTATCACCTGCCTCTTTCGTGAGCCTGAAAAGCATGCAGGTGTTAAGCTGCACAAATATTACTGTCAGTCAGGCAGGAGAAGGGTTGAGCAGTTATGACAGGCTTGTGGACAAAAGCTTTTGGATCTCAAACTTGCAAGGCAACTGAGTGGCAGGTTATCTAGTGCTATCTAATGAACTGAGGTATCAAAGCCAGGCACTGACCCATTTGTGTCAGAGTCTACTTATGCATGGTTGAAAAAAAATACATAACTCCCTTATTTAAAATTCATAAGTTAACCTGAAAATGACAAGGTCGTCTGTGCGCTCTGATTATGTTCTCATCAGCAGTGGCTTTTACTTCCTGCTCTGTTTAAAGAATGCAAACCGTTGTTCCCCTCTTGCCTTTTTGATCTATATATATATATATTGTTCTTGTTGTTATACTGGAGAAATAAGACTTTCACTTAAAGGTATGAGTGCTTGACATTCAAGGGGTAATGAAATTTCCTCTACTCATTGCTGGCATGGATTTGATGGAGTGGTTGAAGACCTCGGGGCTTATAATGGCACTTAGTTTATTATATTGTTATTGTTTCTCATATTCCCCTTAGTGTTAAGGGTTACGGTTACTCAATTCACTTTACCGGCCAATAAAGACATTTTTTTCATTGTTGATCATCCCATTTGAAAAGCATGCTCCATTATCCAGCTGTGGTTGTAGCATTTAACCAATAAGCCAACTATATCATTATTTGAACCTTGCCTTCAAGCATGCAAAAGCTTTCAAACTTGCTCTCCCTCGGGCACATGTGAAAGAGGCAGCAGTTTACAAGCAGGTCCTCACAGGCATCCCTGGCATCTAAAGGCTGTCACTGTCTAATGTCTGTGCAAGCGCTGCTCTGAGCCGAGATGGGAAGGTCAGTGGATAATTAAGTCCCTATAATAATGACTGTGCCATCCTGTGTTGTGATTGCTGCATAACCTCTATTTATCTTGCATGTATTAGCTGTTCAACAGCTTTTGCAAATATATTTTTATGTATTCAAGTGGTCCAAATAATATGCAAGCCAGTGCAGTTTTTACTTTTTAAACCATGCAAGCAATATGGCTCAATGGCTCAATTATGGCTCAATTAGTCAGAGTGTTGTCTTTGGCTCAGTTTGGTCCAGGCTCATCAAATACATGGTTGACTGACATTAAATATTGTTTTTACATTATTGGTTGCCAGAGGATGAATCTAACTGACTTTCATCTAATTTTGTTCTGTAGCGACACCATGAGGTTTGCATTTGTTATTTGTACTTAAGAGAAGAATGACCCACAGATAGATTGCCATTTTGTGGATACCTCCTACTTCCTCAGCGTACATTATAGATTAACAACCTTTTTGGCTTTCTTATGATGTTTTTACGATCAGTGCCACCCACAACAGATGTTCCCTTCACTTTTTTGTCTGCACTTTAGGAAAGCAGATCACAGCAAAGAATTAAAGATGCTTCAATTTTAATGGATTCACCTGTGATGTTATTTCACCATCTATATCTCCCTGTTGCAAAGAGGAAAATTTTATGTATGATGTCACAGTTGGAAAAAAAAGGTATTTTAAAGACTAGAAGTGCTTCTGTTTCTTCTCTCATATGTCGAAATCTAAATGCTGATGACCCCTTGGCCCTGACCTTCAGGTTAAGATCCAATGGTTTGGTTATATAAATGCCCCATAAAGGGCTAGAAGTGTCGTTATACAAAGATGTGGTCATGCATATTTAATAAAACTAAAACATAATAAAACTAAAACATAATAAATATAGATTTAATTTTTGCTTAATATTGTTTTGTGGGGGCGGCTGAGAGGATGAGACAGTTATAGTGCAGTGTTGCTTCTTGCACCCCCCCTCCAAAGCCCCCCTTTCACTTTCTCTGTCTAGCTCACAGTCTCAATCAATGAAGAACCAATTCAAACTACTCCTACATTAAAATACTGGGACCGAACCTTTTATCCTAAGCTGTTCTAAACCCACTGAGCTGATTGCCGTTCCTGCAGTTTGCATGAAAGTCTTAGTCAGTATTCCATGGGCCTGTTCATGTGTATTTTATTCATTGTATATTCTTATCATGTGCTGTCATTTATTTGACTGCAGGAGGGTGTTGTTTCTAGGACCTTTTAAATGAAGTGGTCGTCCTTGAGACAGACAGTCTGAGTGCTCCAGTTTTTCCAAAGAGTAAAGCTTGGCAGGTATACAGAGTTTTTATGGAGACATTTTTTTCAATAATTCATCAAGATAATTTTTTTTGTTTTCTGACATTTGACTAAGAGCATTTCACTATCACCTAATTTTTTTTTTTTGTTTGTTTGTTTGTCCAACTCTTCCATTGCTAAATTTTGCACTGTGAAAAGAATATGTCTATGAACAACACACTTGAATTGTTTTCAGAAATCCATTCTAGAATATATGCCTCATGTTAAAACTTTTCCAGAATGGATATTCAGCATATCCCGGACAAGGTAATGTTATTTCGATGGGAAACGGATACTTAATTCCCACATCCTGCAGGAGAGCTACGCTTTTCCAGACTTTACCTTTGGCCTCCTTTTAGAGTGACTCTAAACAACATAGAAATTCAGTGCAAAAATCAATAAACTGTCACTTTGCCTCTTTTTTGTCTCTATTAAAGGATATCAAATTACAGCAAAGAAATAAAGATGCTTCGGTTTTAACATGGTTTACCTGTGATGTCATTTCACCAGCTATATTTCTCTTTTTTGTTTTATGTTTGATCTTTTGAATGTCTGAAACTAGTATGCATGTTGAGGTCTGGGTGATATAAATGAGTGCTTGTATCTTCTATGAAGCATAAGTGGACCAGCAGCCAGAGAACAGAAGGACTGGTAGACTATTAGTGTCTTAGCCTGGGAGGAAGAGAGGGGGAATGACTCCCATTTCACTTCAGATGAATGCGATTGAATTTCACACAAGCACTTATGTGAAGCGAGGATGGATGGGATTGCATTTGAGAGCTAAGACACATGTCCCATAAGTACCATGTAATTAACTTGAATCCACGACAGGCGCCTCTTTTCAGTGGAGTTCACGCTTTTGTCTCACTTAAGTGGAAATGAAAACTAAGTCAGTTTTTGCATCTACTTCCTCTATCAGAGTTTGCAGCATGGTGCATCACATCTAAAATTAGTGCAGGAATTCACCTAATATCTTTAGGAATTATGCAATCATTGGAAAATATTTGGTTGGAAGTGTCATACAGATGCAGGAATTGACAGTTTTTGCAGATTCATCATACCAAAATTTTAAATAGGTTTTGGCATCCATATGGTGTGAATTGATAGACTACAGTACTTTGTCAAAATAAAAATTGTCTTGGTGTTCCTGACAAAAGCTCAGCGGTCTGAAAGTGTTTGCTCTGCCTGACGAAAACAAATTGAAAAGCTGCACAGATAGTGAAGTTAATTTTCTCCCCTGGGATCAATAAAGTTGATCTTACCTTATTTTATCTTGAGTCATGTGATTTGTTGAACAATTTGGAAGTGGATGGAGGTGATGTAAGATATCCATGGCTGGCAAAGCTCAGCAAGTTGTGGTGATTGATGTTTCTTTGCTGTGAGATTAAAAAAAGAGCGCACATTTCAAAAGCACACATAGCAAAGGTTTCATCTCTTGGGATTATCTGAACTCTGAGCAAAATCTGGCCTCCTGACATATTATTGAGGTTAATTTACCAAGTAGAAAGCAGGTGGTGTTTGTGCTGGCCTATAGGTTGAAGAGGGTGACCTTTGGGACTGAGGTCACACAAAAATGAATCCCTCACCAATTTAGGAAGTTTTGTTCTGGAAATAGGATGGGAAACACCTTACTCAACATAAAATTAAAGCTCTTGAAGATGTACAATTCAAAAACTATGGGGAAAAAAGATCAAATAAATATAAGATAGGCTTGCAGAGACATTAAATCCTGCCTAATGTAATGGCAGTAGACAAAGTTGCATCTTTGCTTCTTGAAGAACCTCTAATTAGACAACACTTATCAGTGTTCATAGTAAAAAGGGACTATTTCTTTGGTTGGTTCTTTTGGTTTCTTCCCCGACACAGATAAGTAATTGATAAAAATAAAGAAAATAAAGAAAATAAATTCAAACCCAGTCACATGGTTAGATACCAAGGTTAAACTGCCAGATAGTGATTATTAATGGTGATTGAATAGCTCTAAGAGACACTTACACACTAAACCTTTGTTAGTACTCAGTAAGGTGAATCTATACGGAAAAACACTCTATCTATTCATCCATACGTCAGGATCATAAGGATGGATGACCTTCCAAAACTTAACAAATGATTGTTTGGAAATCTTACTGTTTGATGAGCAGGTTTTTAATGACCTTAAGATGAATCACATCCCTCAAGTGATTAATAGTGTGAATCCACATTAAAGTTGAGAATAGATTTCTGCATAGATTTGTACAGTATCCCTTTGTCAGAATGATATAAAGAGGAGTATTTGTATGTACAAGCATCATGGACTGGCTTGGTAATGTCTTCTTTAACATCTGCCACCACAGCAGGAATCCTAAAGTCCTATTTGGGATTTGAAATCTCCCACCAGGTGTTCACAGATAATGTATTCTTTGAGTGTGCTGTGAGTTGGAGGACCTCCTTTTTTCATTTGCACCTTTCTAAGTGTTGCTACTTGAATCATGCACATAAATCTGAGTCAATATTCACATTGTCATGTGGACTGAACAGCCAAAGAAATTTTGGAACAGGAGCAGATGGGCAGGGTTAATTGGAAAAAACAAGAGGTGTTCAGGGACATAGTTACTGGTAGAAAGAGTTTTGGGCCATTTGAAATGGACTGAGCTGTTCACTGAGTACATAAAGGGGGCAATGCTCGGAAACAGTAAGATAAAAATGTGCAAAGAGAGTAAATGTTTTTGTTATCTGATGATCTCATCTCTGTGTTTGACTGCAGCTCGTCCTTCACACCTTGTTCTTTTGTATTCCTCCATCTTTTACATGAAACACATGATTTCCCCAGGAAGTTCTTCTGTTGGTTTTTAATTTGTACCTCCATCAGATCTTCTTTGAAATGTCTTACTCATTCTTAAACTGACTGATGGTCCTTTACACATCCTTTGAATGGGAGGTGCCTGTAAAGGACATTAATGTATGTATGCACTGAGTGTACAAGACTAAATATTAATTGACATATACTGTAGATTATGTATGTACATGACTAAATATTAATTGACATATACTCTAGGTTATGTATGTATGTATTCATTATGTATGTATTGTAGATGTATGTATTCATTTTGAAGACAAGGTTAGTCAAAGGCCCTGAAAACTTACTTTCTCAATCAACAGAAGGGAAGTGGTCACACATATTATTTTGTAGCTCGAACACACAAAAATCCATTTTATACACGCTAATATTATTGCATTTTAGGCATTTATAGTAGCCTATGGGTCTGATCTTAAATCCTCTACATCAAAAACATGGGCTCTGCTGCTTTCCCACATCACAGGGTTTAATGTGATATCCTGGAGGTAGGAGACTGTGTATTTAGGGGTGTGTGAAATAGTGGTTTCTGTTAGTCAAAGCAACCACCGACTAACTGTGTAAAAAGCATATTAAAATGCAAGTTTTCAGGGGATTAATCTTTGATAATAACAGCACTGTTGGAACTTAGAGTTACAATATATTTTGAATGTCGCCCGTTTGTGTAACTGTTCTCTGCTTCATTCTCTCTTTCTCTGTCTAGCCATGGGAGTGCTAATGTCAAAGAAGCAGCAGGTGGAGAGGGTGCAGAAATGCTCTGCTGTCGTCTCTGCCTTCCAGGCGGGCGTAAAGGAACGCCCTGCCCCAGCCAAACAGGCAGTGGTTGAAGTGGAGGAAAGTGAAGTTACCACCAAACCATCAGCCAAACCTGATGAGAAGATCACCGAGGAGAAGGAGCAAGAGGAAACAGACAATAGCGCGGGTCCATCGACCTCCCAGCAGGGCTCAGGGCCAACCAGGGATGAGTGTAAAGTCAATCAAGAGGCTTGGTCAAGGTTAAGGGATGGGAAAGGAGTTGAGCCTGAAGATCTTGACAAGAGCCATCAGCTCACACCACCAGCGTTTGTGCGGCCCAAAAGGGAAGCAGATGATGACCAACCCATAGAAGTGGAGCTGGAAAAGAAAGAGCAGGTATTAAAAAATGGTTTAAATAGAGCAGTGGGTACTAATCTTAGTGTATGTCATTGAGAATCAAATATCAGGGTTTTCTTTGAATCAGGAATATTTGAACATACTTTTTATTTTCACACACACACGCACGCACGCACACACACACACACACACACACACACACACACACACACACACACACATCCTATTATCCCTTAGTCCTAGGATTAAAGAGTTGTCCCTAAGATGCCTATGTAGCCCTATGGCAGTAGCAGCACATTTTCTTTTTTCTTTCCTCAAGTAACAAATTATGATGAACCACCTCAGTGAGTTCTGTTTTTCTGCAGTGCTTTTTTATTTCAACACTAGCTGTGAGATGTGTTGTTTTGCATGAAGAGTGTTCACAGCGGGCATCTTGTGGGCGGGCTGCTTTGGCTGGCTCAGAGAGGTGACCATATCCAGGGCGACGCTGACTAACAGGGTATGGAGTTTACAGGAGCACTGACACCATCAGGTTTTATATTTTGAAAAGAGTAAACATTGCTTGGCAACTTGCTGTACTGCTGAAGTGGCACTTCAACAAGCGGTGCAGAAAAAGAAGCATCAACTTGCAATAAATAGAGATATTTACTTGGAAATATTAAAATGCTGAAACATAATGCAAACCCTCTGGAGAAACTGAAGATAGCAATTTTATGGTATTCTATTGTCAGGCGAGTGTTCTGTTTGGTGTGTTTATTTGGTATAGCAAAAAAAAGGTCATCTTTCAAATATTCAAATATTCAAATATCAAGTTCTGTCTCTAATTTTTGAAGTGAAGCGTGGTGTACCTCAAGGGTAAATTTTGGGACCATTTTTAATTTCCTCAAACATACTGTCCTGAACCTTCAACATTTATAGACATATTGATGCTTCTCAGTGTTATGCTGATGACACCCACTTGTACATCATTGCGTTGGGTTCTGTCTTATTGTGAGGGATATTCTTAAATCTTAGTTTCCCTTAGCCCATCTTAATGTCTTCTTTTTTAAACCAGTACTTGCACTGCTTTTTTGTTAGTTACATGTGTTTTTCCTGACATCTAAAGCCCCTATCCTATTGCATGCAAGACATATCAAAATCTAAGATGACAAAAAAAATATCTTTCCACAAAATGTGCTCCCAATGTGCTGAACTTCTCCACTTCACACATGCCTTGGGCTTTACTCCAGCACTACCCTCAAGTCGAAATGTCAAAATACCTTACACTTCAGCAAGCACAATACAAGAAAAGTTACTGAGCATAGTCATCCTCCCACAGGAACAAACCCCTGAATTTCATAGCCCATGGCCTTGTCTTTTGTACAATCTTGAGGACAAGAAAGTTTAGTGAGAGCTTAGTGTCATTATTAAAAACGGAAGAGTGTAGTTTTAGATGAATTCCTGCATTTGAGAAGTTGATTAATTACCTTTGCCATGAGCTGAAATCCCTGTTGAAAGCCTAAATCTCAGTTTGATGGTGACTGTGATGCTGGATTTTAAGCTTGCTATTGTAAATGGAGACATGAGATCCTAAGTGGTCATATCTACAAGATAAGCTGTCACCGAGGAAAGTCTCATCTGTTGTGTGCCCATAGGCCTGAAGCTGATACTATGGCACTGAAATAGAGATTTAAAAAAACAAAAACAAAACAAAACCCAGCAAGGATGAAAGTGACAGTGTCTTTGCATGGTTTACAAGTCAAGCATCTGGCTTCAGCAGTGTGCATCCTGGCTGTAAATGAAATGGACAGGGAAGTTAGGGAAAGGCGTACAATGAACACAGATATCAGTCTACATATCAGAGGCAACACTGACTTAATTATCCTCTCAACAACCATCCCACCACACCATCCAAACAGACTCCTACAGCACCGGACTGATGTCCAATCTTTCCTTCTTACCTGTCATTCAGAGCTTTCATGGACAGGAGATAGAGCAGTGCTTGTTTGTGCATATCTGCCAAATCAAATGACTGATCAAGTATGTGACTAAAACCATTGCATAAATGATGAATTCTGACTAACACACTCTGTTTTAAACCTCAGCCACAGAGTGAGGAGATGTGTGACGTGTGTGAGGTGTGGACAGACGACGACCTGTACCCTTGCAGGATCTGCACTAGTGTTTTCCATGATGGCTGCCTGAGGGAGCTGGGCTACCTGCGTGCTGAAGCTCTGCAGGAGATGAGAGATACAGCCCACACTGTTACTGGCTGGAGCTGCTATTATTGTGTAAGTCTGCACAGCTCACTGTCATCATCATTTGCTGGACAACAGACATGCAGGTTTCAAAATGAAAATGCATAAATATATTCCAGAAAATATATTATATTTTAGTGATAACATTCGTTCTACTGGTCTGTTGGTTAGAAAGGATTTCTGAAGGATTAATTAAGCAAACCTCAGCTGGTGCTTACACTCTCTGCTTGATTTGATCATTTACCAATACTCTTTTAATGTTGTTTCTCACTAAAGACAATGAAACAAGTACAAGTAACTGAGGCATATTCATCACCACATCTATTCAAGAACACAGAGGCTTCTTAGGGGATTCAATACAAACATTTAGCATCCGGATTTGGTACCTTAGAATATCTAATTGCTGCAGAAAAGGAGATTTATTGTGTCAATTAATGTTAAGTTGGGCCTAAATGTACACCATAGCCCACTAATTGTGCTGCATCACAACCAGCAATCTTAGAAATACAGATTAAGCTCTCTAGCTTTTAAGCAGCTGAGCAACAAAACTATGACATCATGTGCATTAACACTTTAGATTACAGAAGTCCTGTTTACTGGATGTAGGCTATTTATGCTAGAAAACTGCTGTGCTATCTGCTAGCTTCCTGTCAAACAGAGCTCATTCCATCTTCTTTTTTCAATAATACTAACAGTTTCCTCTTACACAAAACCATCTATGGCCAAGTGTAAATCTGTAAATACAAGCATACAGGCAACGCATTAGCCAGTAGTCTTTTTATTTTTTACAGCAGAAAGAGGGCAGGTGGAACTAACATTGATAACATGGCTCTGTTTCCTTTAAGTGTCAGTGACAGTGAGTTAGCATCACAAATAAGTCACAGCTAAATGAATTTGACAGCGGCTACAGTTTCCATCGTTGCAATTTAATTGTTGCAAGTTAATTGTTGCAAGTTGCTACAGCTTGTTAATACAATGTAATTATATAAGGCTGTTGCAGTGTGAAAATTGCACTCTTTGAAATGAAAATGCTCTTTTTGATTTATGAAAATCATTTGAATATGGAGCTGATGTGACAGGTGACTGGCCTGTACAGGCTACAGCAGTCCCATGTGCTTGTTTAAGTCATGCATCATACAATGTTTTTTTTCAGCGCTGGTGAGATAAAGGACAGTGAGCTCTTTGATTTAAGCAGGCAGTTACTGCTGAGTTACAGCACATGTTCCTTGAATTACAGCAGTTATTTTAGGCTATTGAAAACTAATATAATTAGACTGAGTTCAAATAAAATGAGGCAACGTTCTGCAAGAATTTCCAGTATTTTTTAAAACAATAAAATAAATATACAGCTTCTCATCAAGTATTCAAGGCCATGCCAAAACTGATGACTCTCTGGTGATCACTGCCTCTTAGAGGCATAATGCAATCTGTTTAATCGAGGCTTAAAAAGCTGAAGAGTGCTTTTGCTGGAGGACCCTTCAGAATTGAGTAGGGGCTTTGCTGTTTTTTTCTCCAGCCCTGAGAAGCAAAATCACCTGCCAAAGTTGCACCGGTGGGGGGTGTTTTCACACCATTTGAGAGAGGACATTGAAAGGTCCTCTTTCTTTGGTTTCAGTGTGTGAGAAATGTTATACAGAGACAATACAGTGTGGGAGAAAAAAAGAAATCTTTTATTCAAATCCTAAATTCTAGTCCTCATTGCTAAAAAAAACATTTTTTGTAAGCACACGCCAGTCAGCTGTTACAAATCCCCCCTTCTGTCGCATCTGACATTTAATTTCACACAGGCACTGGAGACTGCTGGTAGATGGACTGATTTTCATGAAAGTGGATTTACAGTTAGCCTTCAAAGCAGACTGCTGCATGCACAGCTCAATGGCAGCCAATCAGACACCAGAGGGGTTTGTGAGGAGGAGTCATCCTTCAATGCAGCACTGATTTTTTTTTTCCTTTTTTAATGCTTGGTGGTGGTTCCTCGGGTCATGCTTCAGCCAAGGTTGAGAAGTAGCTGTTAAAGAGTGCATTCGTAGCTGACAGACTTTATGTGTGAATGACATGGAGCAAGATGAGAATTCACTTTCACTTCTGTTTTTATGTCCTCTATGAGGGAAATAAGTCCAATATCCAGTGTCATTTTTTATCTGGTTTGTGTCCAGCAAATCCTGAGAAAACTATCTTACTGTTGGGCTACATATGTTTCTAGTAAGGTAGCATGAAGGCTTATCAGAACTTTCTCACTCAGAAAATTCTGCTGCAGCTGGAAATGAGGTGAATTGTAGTGAGGTTTGGAGATTATTCAGCTAGGTGACTCAAGGGCTTCACAGACAGAAGCAGTTGTATGCTTTTTCTTCTATTTATGACAGGATCTGTTGGTTATGTCACTATAACCGATATCTTGAACCTCACACAGTCATAGGACTCATTCTTGCAGCTTTCAAATCAATATAAGAATACCTATTTTTATAAAACTTTCTCCTCTGACACAAGGCCTAAATTTGGATTATTTTTAAACCTCTTTGAACTTAAAATCAATGCTGACATTTTTTTCTGAAGAGGACAGCTTCAAATAACGATTTATGCAAGCTGCCGGAATAATATTAGAATGTGTTGTTATTGTTATACCTTTTTGTCCTAGACATTCTACTTTGAAGATGCTGTCAGGCGGTGTTGCATGAATCCTTAAATCACATTTTTGACATAATAGTATAATTTTAGCATCCACATCAGGTAGTTGGTAGGGCTATTGGGGTAATGATGAAAATAATAACATCACACATTAGAAATCCACAGAAATGATGGCTGACATGGAACAAACAAGGAAAGCAGTTTCTTAATGGCAACATGATTATTTATTTGTTCTTGTTGTTTCTCATGTCGTCTTTCATGTTTTATTTTGAATGCAATGCAGATTTAAACACATTACACATGACAAAGGAAAATATATACTTGCGTGGGATACACACAAGTAATACCAAACAATACTCGATCTTCTCAAAAAGGACTTTTAATCTCATGTGAGCACAGCAATGAAGGCACTAAAACCATCTGTGGTTGACAGTGAGGAGAATCACACAGCTGTCTCAATGCCATTATTATTATTAAGATACACTGCCAACAAAAATTCCAGCGAGATTTGTTTATTTATTTTATTCGTTTTCATCTAGACAAGGCATGTTTTATGCACTATATTTAATTCTGAACTGGCTTTCTTCTTGAAGTATGTCCAAGTTCAATGGCATTTTAGGTTGTAAAAAAAAAAAAAAAAAAAATCCCAGACTGCAGAGAGCAGCCAGTAGAGGACAAGTACATAACAATGTGGAACAAAGCACGAACACTTCTTCAGTGTGACACCAACGGCCCTTTGTGGCCATAGCTCTCACTTAGCTGAGGCACTTCATACTAATAGTTCCACTCAGTTAAAATGACTTACTTCAAGATTTTTTTACTAGGAGACAGTGCCCAGACTGCATAACTGCACTTTTATTGCAGTCAGGACATTAGGGTATTATCCTATTTTAGTGTTTAATTTTTGATTTCTGTGACCTTGGAATGGATGCTGGGGTATGCATAGGGATAAGTCCTGAGCAAATGAACGCACAAATGAAAGCAAATGATGAATGATGTTATTGATTTGAGTGACAAACTGCATCAATGAGTGTTTTTAAAAATATCAAAGAACCTCTCCATGCATGTATTTAAATATTCTTTTCTGTGTCTGATGTGCATTGTACAAAAAACAGATGTCTCCTAATTCACTGTAAAGCCTCAAATTTATGTGCAATGGGGCTTAAAGTTTTCTTATTACACTTTTTCTGCTGAATAGTAGTACGGGATTGGCTTCATTTGATCATTTTATTAATCTATTTGCTTTGGAAGATGGGCCCCCTCTCATTCAGAGAGATTTACACCTGTCCTGGCCTGTGTCAGGCCACAACCTTTAATCTAATATGGGGGTGGATTTGATACAATGACTGATAGACAAGGGTTGTCAGTCCTAATTTGAAAGTCGGTTGTCTGATAAGCAGTGGATTTATACAACTGCATCCAGTCTGCAGGTCTGTCTTGTGCAGCTCACCAGGCTCATAAAACTCAAACCAAACTGTTCAGTTAGGCACTGCTACATTTAATTGTATTGTTTAGCTAAAGTTTGCGAATATTTGTGGCCTGGGTGCCATTTTGGGTTTTACTTAAAATTGGACCAAGCACTGTCCTGAATTGTGTGTGTCACTCAGTGCTATGTCTAATGATGTCTTCATGTTTCTCTGACCCTTTCCAGACCCCTTTGCTATAGCAAATTCTTAACTTCCATTAATGAATGTGAAAAAAGGCTAATGTCAAACTTGCACATACATCATTCTGCACAAGGAAGCATGAACATTTAATAGGAACAGAAGTGAAAACCCAAGTTTGACTGGAGGAGGACTTGAAGAAAGCTTAGCAAAACATCCAGATATTATGGAAAGAAAAAAAACTTAGTCGTATTCAAGGGAATGACTTAACTGAGTAATTAGCTTCCAATACTGCACTCTTTATCTGCAAAAATGCAGCAGACCGTAGGGTAGCAAAGTGTTGACAGCTGCTAGGACTTTCATGACAGGTTGAAGAAACACAGGAGGAAATCACACAGCTTGTTGGTGTACATGTTCAGCTGCCAGTGGCTGATATAATGAGGCTGCATGACCTTGTTTTGTTGTGGGTGAAACAAACTTTTCAGCATAGGAAATGCCAAGTTTATATGTGGCGTCCAGTCAGGGGCAGACTCAAATTATCATTTGAAAAAATTTATCAGAATTTTCTTTCTGTTTTGCCTAAAGTGCACACAAAAATCCCATCAATGCTCTAACTATGCTTAAGCATTTTATTTTATACAAGAATCTGCTTCCTATCTATTTTACTTTTATTTATCTCCCTTCTTTCTGAACTTCAGGGTGTTTCAGGTTTATTATTTAAGGGTGGGTTTTTTTTCGATATTTGTTTAGATTTTCTAGTATGGATTGTGGTTTTATTAAGTCTTGATAGATCTAAGAGGTAATTATGGAGTATGTATAAAAACGTCATTGACCTACCACAACAATACCAAAGGGATTATTGAAATTTTATTGCACTACTTTTCCAATGAATAACATACACATATAAATAAATTTCTCTTGGGGGGACTTGGGATTTGCTGATGTCTGGAAAGAAATATAAACACACTGATTCAGAAATACATGACAGACATGAAGATTAATACACTAGCAACTGGAATCATCCTTTTCTGTCTGGCTTTCTTTTAGTAATGATACAGTTAAGAGGAGGGTTAGTTAGAACATTACATCATGTGAATCACCCTGTGAAGCAGAATAGTGGCTGAAATAGATTGAAACAATACTTTGTAATTGAAGGAGGCACATTAGTGACTAACTTGAGTTAATAAGAACACACTCACTCATTATGTTTACTTAACAGTGCTCCTATCAAGTACACCCTCAGAAAAAAAGGGCTAACTAGAACAATTTAGGGTTCTTCAGCTTGTCTCCACAGGAAGCCCCTTTTCATTCCTGGTAGAAACTTTTGTAACATTTCAACCAAAACCCTTTCAGATGGCACTACCGAGGACCCAATATAAAAAGGTTATACCCAGAAAAATCTGTGGAGCTCTTCAGTAAACCCTTATATGGTGTAGTAATTCCCCTAGAACCTGCTTAGCCAACAAATACCCAAGAAAGTGATTATTTCTCAAAGGTTTTCATCTGGAACCTACCCAGGATAACATATCAAGAACCCTTTTATACTCCAATGGTTTTATCTGGAACCTATTGACAGGGTTCTACTGAGGGCCCTTAAAAGTGCAAGAGTCTCATCCAGTAAGCACAGAATCAGGACCAGCGACATGACAGATAAAGCACAACCCAGGAACAATGAGCTGTTATCATTAGACTGTTATAAGCAGGTGAACTTATGGTTTGTCTTGGCTGTAAAGTTCATTCGTACAAAATGGCTATAATTAATATAGCACACTATTCTGCATAAAAATACCTAGACTCAAGCTTTCTTGAAAAAGGTATTAGATTTACTGTCCCTAATTCCCTAAAGTCTCCAATCTTTTGTCATTCCACTCTGACTTTAAGTATCAATTTTTCTGTCAGACAAAGGCTAAAATTGATCAAAGATGGACTGGAATAGCAAAAGTGAAACTAATTCTGTTAATCATGGCTCTATTCCATTTAGTGCCTGTGTAATGCCTTGTACACAAATGAGTATTTTTCAAAATATAGGTTTTTCTTTGTGTTTTGGCTTTTCATCCACATACAAACATGTTTAGTTCACTCAAAAATTGATCTTTTGGAAATTAAAGCCATTGTAAGGGTAATGAGAAACTCAGTGTAGAGCAAGGGGAAAACTAGGTTTTAGCCTGTGACAACAGATTTTTGCCCTACTGTCTCTTATATTTGAAATGATCATTTATATAATGACTATATAAACTAACCAAACACTTTCACAACTGTTCTTTGACAAGGAGTTCTTTGGATTAGAATTTTTTCCTAATGGAACCGCGAAGAGCCCTCTTCAAAAATGGCCCCTCAGATGCAAATGGCTCCTCTGGGTTGTTTAGCCCTTCACAAAAAATCATTTAGGAGACCTTATTTCCAAAAGGGTCATGTACCACTTGACTACAAAAGAAATAAGGTACGCATCACTTCATTTGTTGTTAAAGATTATTCTCTGCCCTCATCTCCCCCATCTTTACAGGATAATCTGAATCTACTCCTAACAGAGGAAGAGATGTACAGCCTTATGGAAACCTTCAAGCAGTGCAAGATCATCCCAGGTGAGCTAATGAATCAAGATAAGACAACACAATTTGTTGAAGTGTGACAGGATGTGGGGACACTGCCTGACAGCTGGCAGTTAAGAATCTTGTGTTGAATATCTGCTTTCAAATCAGTCACTGCTGAATTTAGTTTTTTATTGATAATAAGTGAATGTTTAAATTCTGACACCCCATACCAAGAATCCAATAATAAATGCTAATGATAAGCATGTTAACCACTCATTGGGGGTATGTCAGCATGTTGACAATGGCATTTATCAACAAAGTAAAACCTTAAAAAGCTGCCAGCATGGCTGTAGAATCTTAGCATAATCAGCCCCATTTTCCATGTTATTGTTTTTGTTTTTGATCTTCCCAAATGAGAGTTTGGCATATAATATTAGGCAAAAAAGGATGGCTCCAATAACAGCTCCACTTTCTGCACATATAAGCATGGTATTTCTGTCAATGAAGACAGACAGTCAGTCATAACCACCAGAGTATAGACACAGATACCAGCACTGCTTCTTTACATGTGCAGAAAATAATTGAAACATAATAATAATACAATACAATGTATGCATGAGCATGAAAAGAGAAATGGTCTCCTTTCCCATTAGATTTTCAAAATTATTTAAATTTTTTTTTTTGCTCTCCCTTGTCCTCTTCCAAATATGACGTTACTGCCTGACTTGGACAGTCGGTGCGAGGTGGTCCTGCATTGTCTTTGTAGAGAATGAGTCAACATAAGTTAATTATATCTGCAGTGCTGCTCTGTAGCTAATTAGTTTTGATGTAATAAATTGTTCCTTGCCGTTTCAGAGTCATGCCTGGTGTCAGATGAGCTGCTGCAGTACCGCCACTTTGCATCCAAGCAGCAGTTCGATAAGGACCTGACTGATGAGCAAGAGGAGGAAGTCCTAGCCCAGTTTGCAGCATTGGATCCTGAGAAGAAGGGTCACATCGAATGGTTGGACTTTCTCTACTTTGAGTCTCTGACAGTATTGAGGAAGTTGCGCACGGAGGTAAAGTTTTAAACTGATTAAACAACTGAAACTACTCCCTGATACAGCATGGCATACCCACGGCATACAGCATCAAAATCCACAAATTTTGACTTCTTAAAACTAGGAAAAAATACTTGAATGTTTTGGGGGTGGATAGGCAATTATTACCATATCCACTTGCTAAAGAAACACCATTTGAAATATAATTGAAAACATATGTATAATATGACTTTAATCTTGCTTATTGCAACCAGTATATCATTTAATATGCACTGTTTATTTAAATAGATTTCTAAGCTGTGCCTAAACTTCTTTCAAATTGAAAGACTGTAAAATCACTGCAAAATCTAAATTTAAGTTTAAACTTAGAAAAGGTATCCTCATGCCATGGATGAGTACCTGGCAAAGGTAAACCTTCCATTAGTCAGCCTATCAGCCTAATTAGCCTTATAGAGACACAAAGGCTCAGGGTCAAATTCTTGCATCTGCCTGCCCGAATGAGTAATTTTTAATGGCACTTAATCACCAAAAACTAGTCTAAATATTGTATTTTCTTTTTGGTTTAGGAAATTAAATGAATAATTTATGAACTGTGTGTGACTCTTGTTCCTATCAGATTATGTCAGACTGTGCTAATGTGATTGAAAAACATTAAGACTTGGGAAATCAGCCCCAATATACTTTTTTCATGCCCTTAAATTACAACAATGAAAAGCATAAAGACGGATTGTAATTAATGAGTGATGTAAAGGAGTTGATTCATGCCACCTAATCTTAAACACTGTTTGGATTAAATTTTTTCCTAGAACTCACTGGTGCGTCTGTTGACTGGCAAGGAAAGAGACAAAGCACGGTCAGTATTTCTGGGTCTGAGCCAGGATAAAGATGGTGTGATCACAAGAGCAGAATGCCGCCAGGTCCAGCAGTCCTGGTTCCACAAGCTCAACAAAGACTCACAGTCTTGCAATGTGAGGTGAGCACACCAAAGGAGAGTATGTGAATCTAGTCAGTGGATAGTAAAATTCAAACTGAGAACATTGGTTTGAATATTTTTAGAAAACAAAAGTATTTCATGTCTAGACTGAGATAAAAAGGCGATCAGTGTAGAAGATAAGCAGGAGTTTGGGGAGTTAGGATCTCATTTTTATGCAAACTGCAGCTGGCAGTGGGATGAAATGTCTGGTTGTTTGAGGAATAGAGACAGTTAAAAAGAAGACTAGAAGCATGATAATAGGTTGTGTGCCTTTCTCAGTGTGGCCGATGTAGTCCACAGAAAGTGTCCAATTTCAGCGCTTTGCAGATGATACACGGTTTTCTTTGCCCAATACATCAGAAGATGCAATCATTTATGTCTTTTTGTGATTTCAGCATCAGTGTTTAAAAAAGTGTTTGTTCCAATATCCAACTTTGTAGAATGAAAACTCAACACAGAGACAGGGTGGTTATCTAAATAGTCAAACAAACACATAGCATGTATGATGAACATAACTCATTAGTGTTTTGCTGTCATATTTCTGTCACTTTACAGCCAAATGCGAATAAATTGCTGTGATTAATGTAGGACTATGATGACTCATTCATCTATTCATTGACGTATTTATCTGTTCAAAGCTACCTAATATGGCTATAGAATTTCAACCTGTGATGAATCTGGTAGAAAGAGGTGTCTTACCTTGAGCTTTGTACTTCATTATTGGCTCTGTACAATGATTTTATGAGCTCAAAAGCTGTGACAGTGTCTGACAAAGCTTCTTTGTCATAAGGCTCATGTAGTTTCTCAGTGGTTTGGCATTAGGTTTTTATTAGAGTAGGCTAAAGTGTGACAAGCAATTCTGATTAAATTTGACTTTTTAAAGCACAGCAAGTTCCATTTCAGTCTTTTTTTCTCTGTGCCTGTTATTGGTAATTTATTCATTCCTTATCATTTGTAGAAAAGTTACAGAAATATGACGTAATAAAAGATATTAATTATGATAATTATTTAAACACTTTTTACTTAGTCTATCTCTCCATAAATTGGCCACTGCAGCCAGCACTCTTCATGACTGCAACTCTTCTTTCAAAGAGGAGCTATCTCTGTTTCAAGCTCATAAGTTCTTGTTTAACTTTTATTTCTCAAAGATGAATAATGGAACAAGTGGATGCTTTGGTACACCTAATTTCATTTTGGACCTTTATTCAATGAGACAATGACACAGGCAAAGTGCTAGCAGCTTTTAGGCAACATTGATTGTTTAAGAACAAGCTCACGAGTCAGCATACATTTGCATATATTCAAGTTGGACAATGTAATAAAGCAATATTCCCTAAACAGACTTTTTTCAAAGCAGATTTTGAATGACTGCAAATGAATACAAAACATGCAGAAACCACCCTGGCACTCAGTGGCCTTGGCTCATTTTTCGTGAAAAGCATGATAAAGAAAACATTTTCAGTGAGCGAACATTGTGGTTCCCCCTGCACATTCATATCACAAATGTAGTGTTTGGGTCAACTGAGAGTAATAAACATGTGGAAACAGCCTGGAAACTCTCATGTAGCAGTGAATCCAATAACATTGTAAAACAAAGTGAGAGTGTGAAAGTGGTTGCCTGTGGTGGTGAACCTGCAGAGAATAATCATCTGAACCTGCAGCTCCCTTCTGCTTTATGTAGCTTTAAGGCGAGTTAAGGTTCATTATTTTGTTTTCTGGTCTGCAACTTCACAGCACTCCCATTGCATTGTTTGCATTGTTTTCAGCTGCAGGTGCTACATGTATTGTTGACAGCTTTGATATATCAGCTTTAAAGGTTATGATATGTCAATGTTGTGTTCACACCTTGCTGTTAAAGTTGTGGTCAATACAAGTTTAATATTAGTAATATATTATATTAGTTTATTTCATTCAAGTTTTATTCATTTATTTATTTTAAAAATTAAATTAAAGTTAGTGCAGACACACTTCTTTTACTACACCATATACACCCCATTACATCCACTTTCAGGGTAATAACAGGAAAGATAATGTTCCTAAATCAAAGTAGTAAATGAAAATAAACTCCAAGAGAGCTCTTCAAATTATAATTTAAGCATGTTATACATGACAAGAACTCTCATGGGGTTCAAAGTCCATCAACCATATTTTTCTTCAGGTTTGCACTAATGTAACTAAGCATTTATTATTTCACATGTCCTCTGGTCAAGGTGCCAAGTCAAAAACAAGAGCTATTTTTTTGCATACAACTTCTTTAATTAAATTTACCCACAGGTCACATAGCCCAAATCCACCACAATTTGTAGCTTTTATGATGTAATGTTTTGGGGTTTGAATTCAGTCATTTCCTGTTTTTCTTTTTGGTGCATTGACCCGTCAAGCCTCTGTAGTTACTTCCTGTCTTTGGGTTCTGGTCCTGTGTCCTTTCTGTCTCTTGTTTGTCTGTTTGGGGTTTATTTCAGTCCTTGTATTTTTCTCATTTTTGGATATATCATTTGTTGCTTCCTCAGCCTTTGTTTGTGTCTATCAGCTTTTATTATTAAAGCAATCTTTTTTGTTTCTTCTACCTGCCATGTTTGTGCTTTGCGTTCAGGTTGCTTTTTTTGAAAACCTGACATTTGGAGTTTCGTTCATTTATCTCTTACTCTTTGCAACAACAAAAATGTTTGACTGGCAGATGTGCACTGTAAGACTCTTGCATAACTATGTTGTTTCTCTGTCTTGTTGCAGAGGAGCTGTCATAATTGCAGCATTGTATTTGACTTGCACATGACTAGTGCTGAATGCAAAAACGCTCACACCTGTGCAGCTCTGCTTATAGCATATAGGACATTGTGATGAGCCTTAAAATAATTCTTATATGAACAGTTTCTGCTTCTCTTAAGGTGGACATATTTAAATCATGTCTTAAAAAAAATCCTAAATCAGTTCTAAGAAAAACAGCTTAATCAGTCTAATATTTGATAATTCATTAACAGAGGGAATTCAGTCATACTCAGTATCAGATAGGATGTACCAGCTGCATATACTTTTCAACTTTCGCCAGTTTGGATTTTTTTTTTTGAAGACTCTCAAGAGAGACTCAACACAGAGCTTTGCTTTCCAAGCACAGTGCTTTGCTTGGCTGAGATTAATTCAGATTTCATGTTTGATATCTCTACAGAGTAAAGACACCATAACTTCAACAGATGGCACAGGCAATCCAACTGCAATCTAATTCAACAACCCTGCAACAAACACTACCTTTATACTGGATGAAAGGAGAGACAAAATATTAGATACCTTTCAAAATATAATGCAATCTGCTGCAACTCCACTACAAAGTAAAGCAAAGCTTCAAAAATGACCAAATAATCAAATATACACCTTTCTGACATAGAGTTAAAGTCAAACATTACAAATGTTAAAAGAAAATAATTCTTTACCAGCTCTCATTCTTTTAATGGATTGCATTGTGCAGATGTTGTTTTTATGGTGTCCCCACCTATAGTCTACATAATGTTCAATATTATTTATGGCAAAAAAGTTAAATAAGGAATCAAATTCATGCTACCAGTGACATTTAAAGGTGCTACAGTATGTTACATTTGACCTTTTTTGTCAAACTTTGATAATGCCAAATATGCCTCAAATCATTTGACCCAGTCTTAATTGATGGGTCACAATGTAACCTTAAGTATTAATGAATTATACGATGTACAGATACCATATGGCCCAGATTTTTTATTTCATTTATTTCATTATTACTATTTTTTTACCATTATATTTTATTTCATGTCTTTCAGTCAACTTGCCATACACCTTTATACTTCCATGGTTTAAAGTTAAAATCAACTTTGTACATATGGTACTAATTGTTAATACCATTGCCATTACTATTTTGTGCCAAAATGCAAACAATGTCACTGCTTCTTCATCAGTTTTGTACTCACAGACGGACCTCATAATAGCTGGGGATGGGAATCGGAAAACTGGATCCATTGATAGCCTATTCCAAATTGTCCAGTTTATCTTAACAACATGCCGTAAACCTTATCAATCAATATCAGTGTCTGTCTACACTGCTTGAATTTTGTAACATGAAAGAGTCATGGCAGAGAGGAAAGAATGGTCCAAACCGAGAATTGATTTTAAGAAAAAAATGAAAGCAGTGCTTGTTTTGTTTTTGTGAAATAATCATCATTGCATTATCAACAATCAAGTAAGGATTGAAACATCAGCAATATGTCCAAAACATTGTATCTGCAAAACATGGGCTTACATTCCAAGGAGTGCCATGTGTTGGACACTGTACATACAAATGGTACTGCTTCCAAACTGAACAGCACATCTGTCACAACATGTAATTACTGTAACTACAATAAAATTAATTAATTGTGTCCTTTCCACCACTTAAGTGTATATATTGTATGTGTATGCATGAGTGTGCGTTTTTGCTTATAACCCCATATGCTGTCAAATCTGTGCTGTACCATTCCATTCCTCTCACCTATTCAACATGTGGCATTCCCCACAGACTCATGGGACTCTGCTCTCCTATGAATTGTGGGTGAGTGTGACTCATCGCTGCATGGCTTCTCTCCCTTTCCCTCACTTCAGCACTGTAAAGCAATTTGCAAACTCCAAGTATTCTCAGACAGCCTCTTGATTTAGATCTCATGTGTTATTTTCTTAAAAAAAAGGAAAGAGAAAAACCCTTTTTACTTCATACTTGAACTTTATGTAGAACATACTGCAATCAGAGCCATGAATCCCAAAATGAGGCTTAATGAGCAGAATGTGAGCTCTTAATATGATTGGGTCTCATCATACTGAGGCATGGCTACAATTCAGGCTGGCCTCTAATTATAGGGATCAAAAGAAAGCTTTTTGTTCTCTTTAGGGGAGCTTTGCTTTAAAAGCTTTGCTTATAAATGTGGGAGGACACTGTGGACATAAATGGGGGCAAGTGCACACTGTGTGGATCTGATCCTCACATATAACACTAAAAAAAGGCAACCTAGATCATGCTCACCAAAAAGAACATACCAAAATAAGTCATAAAACTCTACTCCCTTTGATCACTGGAGTAAAGATGTTACCAAGCTAAAGTGTGAGAGTGAAATGGAGTCTGTCAAGCAATCATCACTTAGAAGGTTTATCAGAAGAGCTTCACTCTGACTCCAAAAGATAAAAACCTCATGACTCATAAGGGTGTGGAAGACAGTAATTAGGGAAAAGTGAGGTGACACTGTCATGCATCATATTTTCACACTGTGCGACGAACTGATTTGGCATCAAAAACAAAATTCAGCCAGAAAAAAGTGGTTTAACAGAAAAAAAAGGTCAAAGTCAGCCTGCTAGCTTTCTATTAGCACTAACTGATCAAAGCCTGTGGGCTGAGTAATACTGTAAGATGTGGTTAAAAGTTCCATAAATGCTGGAAAGCTGGGACTTCTTTGTCAGAAATTAAGTTGCAATCACCATCTAATTTTGAACAGTCATATTGGGATCTTCCACAGTTGTCTTTATATGGTTATTAAAAAGCAGCAAAGTATAGTTTTCAAATCATTACTTCATTAAGAGAAAAAGTTTTCACCAGCATTTGGATTTTTTTAATTAATTAAGGAAATATTGTTTTTTTCTGTTTTATAACAAAGTGAAATAATAATCCTGTTTGTCCACAAAACAAATCATTTGATCTCATCTCATGATTGACAAAATGTAATGGTCATCTCTCAGGAGTAATTAATAAAGAAAGGTGATGCACAGATGTTTCGGTTGTTATATCCAGTAGCTATTAATGGTTGGCAATGCTTCAATCTGAGGACAGACTGTGTAAATGTGTGTGACTCAGTTTTAGGACACCACTGAAACAAGTTTTATAGAATAACATTTACATATCTCTTTTGTACATTCACCAAAGTCTGTAAATAATTGTGCAGTGTTAAGCCTAGCTGGAATTACGTGCCAGATCTCCAAGATTTTTTTGCATGGTGATTATGAGAAATATACAAAAAAAGACAAAAAACACAAAACTGGAAACACACTCATTCTAAGAATTACAATATTAGGAAATGGCTTCATTTAGGAATATTGCCCAGTGGTTCCTGGTCTGTCCCTTGTCAGCATACTGCTCAGAGGGTGATCGAAACATGGGTATTTGGTTGATGTTAATGAATTTAGAATGAATTTTATGGAGCAGAGGTTTGTGGCTATTCCTTTTTGTTTATAACTAGTTCAAATTTACAGGTTTGATGATAGCATAATCCAGAAAAGAACATATAGACCTATTATACAAATACCATGTCTACATGGATCCCATATTTCTTGGCAAAGGTATTTAGATAGTAATATCAGTAATACTTTAAATTGTCACAAGCCTGTTTACACGTGACTGATTCTATTGGCTCAATGTATCCGAAACAACTGAGTATAATTTGAATAAAGGCGTTACATATATGGATCAGAAAATGACCTCATTATCCTAGTAAAATCATTATGGAGGCCTCTCCCAAGAGTAAGAACACAGAAATAACTTAGGGTGTTTCTTCTTCTTTAACAGGAAATAGAAATGTGTTTTCCTTTCAAAGACTGCTGTTATAGCCCACTGTCTAACTTGTACTTTTCTCCCTGTTTTTTTATTTGTTTGCCTTTGGAACAGCATAAGCCATGTTGGCCCCATTTGTGAGAGCAGTCCAGCCAGCTCTGGAAGTGAAAAGAGCAAGACTGATGAAAGCAGGTTTGTTCTTTTATATTTTTTGCAGCTCTTTGTGAAGGGGTTAACACAATTGTTAGAAATAAGTTACGACATGACAGCCTTGCAGTAAACACCAATTCAGTGAAAGTCTCTTCTTACCTCTTTCACCTCAGACAAGTTTTGCAGGCCTGCAGTTTCCCTTCAGCGGTGAAATTTACTTTAACTTATCCACCCTGTAAGATTAAGTCCAGACTTTTCCTATACATATGGCTTTGAGGACCACACATTGCAAAGAAAGAAGTATCTGAAGTACACACAAATGGCCTTAAACTCACTTTCTAACTGTCACAAGATAATTAAGACATATCCTGACTTCTGAGACTTCTCCTCATGCTGCATTATAACAATTTTGTAATAATTTCAGCTAATGCGCCAGCACTTAAGACAGGGACTATAGGGAACCAGAATTACAAAGAGAGCTACACATGGGAGTCTTATTAAGTTGAATACTAATTTGCAGAACATGCTAAGAAAGAAGTCTGACAAACACTGTTTTTATTACAGAATTTTCAAAGCAGCATGAGGCAAATTAAAGCAGAGCAGAGCCCAGACACTTAAAATAATGACTTCACCAAATTATTTCTACTACATTCTTACAGTATTGTGTTTTAAAATTGGTATGCAATGTGCTCAATAATGCTGGCACTTCCTCATACAGAGTGCATCCATTACAAGGGAGACACTTTTGACCCAAAAATTTAAAATCAGATTAAAAGTTTTGTGTGTGGCCAGGAAATGGCTGGTGTTTTTTTATATTCGATATTTCTCTGACTATGACAAATTGCATTTATAATCCCAATGTAAGTGTACCAAAAAGCCTAAACATTCCTGTAAATACAGAAATGTTTAAAATGGGCTTCAAATATTATGTATTTATATATTATATATTTCTATATACCATATATAAAATTATGTATTTTGTATATGCTTACAAATAACTCCTTAAAACAACAGGACACTGTGAGTTTTAGCAAATATTACTCACCCTGAAAAAATTAATACACTTAGTTCTGACTATTTTTAGCTATACACTTGGTGCACTATTGCAAGTATTAATGAAATTGGGAAGGAGTATGTAGGATTGATTAAAAATAGTCCACAGTGTGTGTGTTCATGGTAATGAAGGAACATGTCACCAAGTGCAACAGTGTGGCTCATTGATGTATTTTTAATAGTTGGATGACAACAGAGCTCTGTGTCACAAAGGAATAAGAATATCAAGCTTTGACTTGATATGCAATTATTAATAGCAGAATAAAATCATTATTGGCTTCGGTCTTACATGAGCTGTGTTGACACCAAGAAATATTTAGAAACTACAACAAACTGCAGAAATTTAACTATTTTGCTGTAGTTCTTGTGTTAAGTGTCATACCCCTAATTTTGGCTATAGTTTTCAGCCTTGTCCACACCCTTATTTATTATATATTACACAGAAATAACATGAGTGATTTTTCACTGTTTTTTTTTTTTTTTTTTAATGTTTCAACAGGCCAGTCACCTGGGCAGAATTTTTAAAGGAGAGTGCCATCTATATTTTGGCTGCTCGTCCCAATAGTTCTGCCATGCACATCCGTCTGCCTCTATAGTCCAGAATCCTCCACTGCAGCCCAGCACAGAGAGGGAGAGAGAGAGAGATAGAGGGTGTTCCCTATATTCTACTGATGAGTGAAGGAAGACAGAGGTGATAGGACGATGACAGGAGAAGAGCAACCGGGCGGACTGGATGAAGCACTGAGAGACAGCAGATCAAGCCATCGACAGAATCTCTCCTCCTCTGCGTCACCCAAAACCCACAACACTGACAACACACACGATGACTGACACACCGACGACGCAAGCTGTCATGGGTCCCAACTTTAAAACCCTGACGGCTTCCAACAGATGTGAGAGATAGGACGAAGAAGACATCCACCCACTCACGACTAGTCAGTCAAGCAGAAACACTTCTGAAACTTTTGAGTATAGAGATCATATACACAATCAGACAAGCTCCTAGGACGCTTATGCTCTTTTGAATAACAAATACTAGAGTCTACTGCCCTCCAGCTACATAACACACCTCTCCATGCGGGTCCATTATTGTGACAGGCTGTTACTCTTTCAAGTTTTCATTCCTTCAGGCCTCATTATGACCTAATAATAGTTCCATGCTACTTCTGGGATTGTTTTATTCACCATCATCATTGTTAATCACACTACATTGAAGCACATGCAAATTCATTATTTGTACTCTTTGACATGTGGATAGGCTATTGGGAGGACACTTACTCTGCAGCTTCGAATATCAGAACATAAACCAAACAGGAATGAAAGCTATCCGCGTATATAATATTATATGAGAACTGCTATTCATACCAGTATAAATTATTGTAATGCATTAAAATGCTGTATTTATTCCTGTATCCTCCGATATATCCTCTGTTTTCCCCATTTTCATCCAAGAATCTATGTTCTTCTGAAATACTAACTGTGAAAAGGGATGTGAAGTGGACGCTAATGAAAGCTAATCCAGTAAGTGACGTGTATATACTGCCATAATTTGTTCCTGTTGTGCTCAGAGCTGCACTTTGAAGAGGTGGAAACATCCGCCCTTTTGTTCTAGTGTCATTATTTACACTGTGGGAATGACATGTAGATGGACTACTGTGAGACATAACCACTGTAATGAATTACTGAGAGACAATGGGAGTTGTGGTGCAGACATTTGTCCTTTGTTAATATGCAGAAGCACTGTTTTAGAGTTTCTCTGGATACCTTGGTGGCAATTTAATCATGTTACAGATTACACAGCTTAAATGCAAATGAAAACTGCCCATAAAATCTCTTGAAAAATACTGTAATGACTAGAACTTATTGTAGTGTTAATGCCATGTAATGAAGGATCAATGACAGGTTCTCTTATTAAATAAAGTATGGTAATGACATGAATCTTGATTGTCTGAGGAATATGTCCAAGCTCTGAAATAAATGTATGACATTTACTATCCGTCTCGAGAATCTTACACCTTTTATTGAGAATATATATATACAAATATTAAACACAACGAACAAAAAATATTTCACATATTTTCACAAAAAAGCATGTGAAATAATTGGACACATGTTCAGTTTAAAGGTTAATTACAGTTTGCATGGAATCATTTGGACAACATCATTTTGTAAAATTATATCACAATATGAACATAATATCACACATGTTTTCACTTAAATAAAGCAATGAATTGCCCAGCCTATTTTGACCAGTAGCTCTCGGTTTTTGTCATCAGTCTCATGATGAACATGTCTTTCTTTTTTTTGTTTACTCTAATGCAAAATTGGAATTTTCTATGTCCACTACTAACTAACTGTGGTTAAAGTGAACAGTCACTTTCGGGGGTTATAAAGTAGCATTGAATTTACACTCGTTTAAAATGCAGCCAATAACCAATTCCATCACTTTGATTGCATCCTGCTTGGTATTTCATTAAGTATGTATTCCATAAAGGGGCTTTTCCTGAAAACCTCATCCATACAATCTCAAACATATATAGTATGAATGTCAAGAGGGTGGTGTCACAGGGGTAGTCGGAACAAGTGGCACTGGTGTATCAGATAAGAGCTGAGTGTCTCCTCAAGCTTACATCAAGAGGACAGAACCACGACTCTCACAGAATTATGGCCACTAGACCTTTCACCTGCCTGCAATTGAAATGGAAAGGACTGTCTTTCACACCAGTAAGATGTCACTGTCTGACTAAGGGATTTACAAGGGGATGGACAGAGATTGTGATGTGAACAGTGCTTTGTCTCCGGTTTAAAAAGTAAAACTAATCAAAATAGAGAGGATAAACATACTTGTTGTAGTCAGACAGTGTGGTTATAAAACCTCTGCTGCCCTGAAGCCTGTGTTACTTTTTTATTTGTCATTAAAACAGAGTCCAGCAGCATTTCCCACAATACTGGTCTGAAGGTCAAACAGTGAGAATGGAAGCAAGAAAGACACAAACAATCAAAGGAGAGAGAAAAGAGACAGAACAGGAAATAGAGATAAAAGTACACAAAGAATGAAAGAGGATGTGTGGGAGAGAAATGGCGGGGATGACGATGTTATGTAATTGTTTCATAACAGATTTAATGATGATGTTCTTGACCAGGCTAATTGCTACGTTAAATGCTGTGTCACATGTGAAACTTGAGCTCTGACTTGGTCTAAGGTTGTCCAACCCGAATAGCCTCACACACTGTAAGGCTAATAAGACAGTGATTTAAGGTGTGTGATGGAGTCTTAATATCATTTGGGATATAAAGTTTAGAAAAAAATCCCCAAATAAAAGCCTGGTACCCTTTATAGGGTTGAAACAAAAAAGTTATAAGGGTGATAATCAAGTTAACTTGCCAGTTTAGTGATGGGCCATTTCACTGCCTTTTATGTATTAAAACAGGAGCATATGAAGCATAACGGGGAAAAGCAGTAAAATTGTGTCTAATATTTTCTTTCGGTATTGAATTTCTTTTTATTTTATTTACATTTTAGTGTCTTATATGAAAATGTGGGAAGCGGGGGATCTATTAGAGGACAGCGGAATTTTATAATTTATTTATAATGGTTAATGTCTTCAGCAAGAAGATGCAGTGAGATAAAGAACACATGCAGAGTAGAGATCAGAAAGCATGGAGAGACGGAAAGCTTCACCATTGTTGATTTTTGTGGCAAAGATAGAATGACTTCCTTTTTTTAGTTTTGCTCAAATTTCTACAATTTACTTAAATGAGATTTCATTCAGAGTTTCACAAAAGAACAAGTGCATTAATACAAGTGTATCAAGTGTGTTTCATGCACAGATTAAAGCCTGTAAGAAGGCCAAGGCAACAAGTGTGAGTCATCTCCCCCATGTGTAATTCAGAGGAGCTCAGTTTAAAGATTATCTGGCTTGTTCCACATAGAGCATATCATGGCCAGCTGCTGGCCTAGGTGCTGCGGTGCGGCTGGCTGCTGTTGTTTGATGGCTTCACTCGGCAGAAATGAGTAAGGGTAAACAACAGTGGCTGTGTGGTCATGACTCTGGGGAAGTGGTGCCAGAGTGGAGCCAAAGGAAAATGTCAGCGCATCAGTCACATCATAGAGTTCATCAGCAGGTCTCTGAGCCAATACCAGACTTCTAATGAGCCTGTGAGAGCTCTCCCAGTTTGGGCTTTAGCTTAAGGCTTTCTGGCACAAGAAAAGACGGCTGTCAAAGTCATGAAGTAATCCAGAATCAGGATTTACCCACTTCCACTTCAGACCTTGTTCTAACATTCCCATCTGATGCATCATACACATTAGACCTGATGACATGCCATACCATCCAACTCCATCTCTCCAAGTCATTTTTAAATCCACCTACGCACACAAGCAAAAACATCACATCCCACCTCCACCAAGCAGGCGAACTTCTTTCTTGGAGCCCACTCAGTCTCCTAAGCTGACGTGAGCCAATTAAAGTCGTCTGGTTTCAGAATAGTCGTCTAACATGCCCAGCTCTTGGATTTTTAAAACTTGAAATAAACACAGTATAGAAGCACATTTGTGGGGGTGTTGCATCTCTCTTCTTTTGTGTTCACTAAAACATTTACATATAAACTGTTGCATCACACAACAGCAGTCTTATTGTTTTAACATTTGTCAATGATATATTCTCCAAGAGAGGGAGTCATCTGAGGAGAAACCAACAATATATGCTGTTTGTTACAAGACATAAAGGCTGTGAAGGGAAAAATTAAATCTCTGTAATTGAACACCCAGTGTGGATCGACATCTGTGCACTGCAATCAGCTGTGACCGTGCCCATAATTTGGGGGTTGCTTCTGCTGTGAAATTCTGGATAATAGGGCCTTGTGAAATGTAGATTCTTCTGTTTTGAAATGGTCCGTTGAAGGCTTACCTTCTTCAGTTCACACATCTCTGCTGGACACAATTCTATTTAGCTCCTCACTATGTGCCAAAGCTTCAAGCCTTTGCTGTCCCCTGGGTCTGAAGAATGCATGAGTGCCATTTGGAGGTGAACACAAAAACACAGAATTTGAGTAGGGATGGAAGGGATGTGTGCCTACCAATATGCAGCCACTACTGAATTGTTGGGCAAAATTAAGGGGACCATATCTCACCTTTGCCCTTGGGTGAACTGAATTAGGTCTATTAAATCTGTGTCAAAGTTTAAGAAAAAAAGAATTGCTTTAGTTAGGGAATGATGTTAAGAGCATTAAAGAAAGATGAAGACCCATTTTTTTTTGCTTTTGCTGCAAGTCAGCATGACTCTGCTAACGGAAAATATGAGCTAATTCCTATTTCCTCCTAAATATTTCCTAAAATGTGAAAGAACTTAATAATGTGCTTGCATTGCACACAAGCTTTTAAATTTAAATGAAAAGCACAGGTGTAGCTAATAGCATTGATGATGGCGACACTGCCTTCAGTGTTTTACATGCAGAGTGAAATTATGGTATTATGCATGTTACCCATTTGCATGGCTTAATGGTATGCAAATATTGGAACATTTTAATGTTTTTTAGACCTTCTCTTTTTCTGCCATGACACATCAAAATGTCTGCTTCATCTATTAACAGGTGCACTGGCACAACAGCAGTGCCCAGGGAAAATGTGTCCATGGCAGCTGTATGAGGATTTGCACTGTCCTTGGATCAGAATGAGCTGTCTGACATAACAATTTGTGATTTGCTCCATCATTTAATCTACGCTAATCAGGATTTCTGAGGCAATACAGAACTCACAGTAAGCAAAGTTTTAAGGTAATCTCTATAGTTCACTTAAAAACTCTTTGTTTGAATGACAAATTGTAATCTTTTACTGCAAATTTGACAAATGATCAAAGTCAAGAATGGAACTAAGCTGTTGTATTTTCTTTTTCTAATGTCCTAAATTTATCTAAGAAAGCTGAAAAAATAGTAGTATGCCATAAGAACTCTTCTCTCATTACCAGTGACCAATTGTGCATTGTATTATATGAAGCGCTATACATAGGGTACGCATGAATGTGTATGTACAGCTACTGTCAATATCTTCATATTGATAGACTTGGAAAAAACAAAAAAATAAGCAGCATTGACTATTTTCCTGTCTTGTACAGGCCACCTATGTGATTAGGATGGACATATTTATGTAACTGTTTTAGAGACTTGATAAAAAACAACAACAACAACAACAACAACAACATTGGAATTAAAGCTAACCCTTAAATCAGCTCATCACATGCAAACACAAACGAAATACTGTACTTCATATGTACTCGGCTTAGCTTAGACTTCCATCTAGTGTTGAGTGCAAAAAATTACATCTTTCATTGCAGAGGACTCCAGATTTCAATGTGATCATGATTATGAAATACCAAAATATCACCACGGATGCTTTTTAATTGATACTATTTACGAATAAAAAAATTGTGTCATTCTTCAGTAGTTTTAAGCGAGTGCAGTTTGTTTATATCATGTTATCTCATGATCTACTGCGCATGCGCAACACAGGGGGCGGGTTTGTTTAGTGTGACCAAATGTTTTGTTTTCTGCCCCGGTAAGTGGGTTTAATGAGGTAACACGGACAGCCACGACTGTAGACATTTCTCAGGTAAAAAGCTACGTGACACTCCGTATTTTTAAGTAATAAATTTACTGTTTAAAATTGGTATCACATCAATGTAGCAGTAGCTAGTAGCACTGTTTGGGTTAGCAGGACATCCGGCCGACTAACACAACACAGTGATGCTAGCTGCTAACTAATATTAGCGCTAGGAAACCATGCATAACGTCAACATACCTGTTATTTGCCACTGTAGGTAGAATTTACCAAAACGGAAATGTCTGAAGTTCAGTCAGTGCTGGCGATCGAGTTACAATCCCAGAAGAGCTGGCAATCGAGCGTAATTTACTGCTCATCCAGTTTAGAGATGTGCTACCGCAACGTTAGCCATGGATGAGGACTCTTATCGCAGGTTCCTACCTTAAGTGGCTCTGTCGACATGTTGTCTGGTGTAACATTAATAAAGTTAACAAGTCTTTTATGTCACTGCAGCTTTATTTGCTGCCCTGCATTGATAATTTCATGCTTCCCGTTGCTATTCACGTAACATTCTCAGAGATTGTTATATTATACAGTATGTGGTGATTATGGACCTATACTGTGTAAAGATCTGTTAACTACAGCTGTTAGATGTGCAGTTTAAGTCGACCAAGTCTAAATGCTTCTGACCTACGACTGCTTGGTATTTGCCGCTATTTGAGATGACCTTTTGTCTTGTTCCTTTATATATATATA
>JAQMCX010000025.1:5531450-5557955 GCA_029814765.1 Acanthurus leucopareius
GGTTTTTTGTCGCTATTTTGTTTCTCCTTTTGTCTTTTTCGTTTTCTATATATATATATATATATATATATATATATATATATATATATATATATATGAGCTTAAGTCCTATCCTAATCCTCTCCGGTAGCGGCTATTAATGATTAGTTACTTTATGTGCAAAAAAGTGTCAGATGTCCTGCAGTGTTCTCTGAGTTACTCATTAGTTGTAAAACTCCTGCTCACAGTGACCTTATACCAGCCTACTAGAAGTCAAAGTTATGGGGAATACAAGTAGTGAGAGGGCTGCCATGGGCCAGGGGGAGAAAGCTCAGCGGAGGGACAGCCGAGGTACCAAGGAAGGAGAGAGGCCAAAAATCCTGATGGACAGCCCCGAGGATGCTGATATTTTTCATGGTGAAGACATGAAGGTAAGTTGTGCTGCTATCTCAGCTGCAGTCAACTGGTTGCCAGCGTAGTCGTGCCCAGAGAGGTTTGTACATTAGGTAAATTAATGGTGGTTGTTTGGTGGGTATTTTAGGCTCCTTTAGAAAAGGAGGAGTTCCTTGCATGGCAGCAAGACTTGGAAGCAGATGACAAAGGGCCAACTTTAGACCGACCAACAGTCTTTCGCTGGACTGGAGATGGCAAGGAGGTCTATCTCTCTGGATCTTTCAACAACTGGGCCAACAAGATTCCCCTTATTAGAAGGTGAGGCTGCATCCTAAATTCTAAAAAAAGTTGTGTTTTTTTTGGTTGTCAGTCTGTGTTCATCTGTAATTATTTAATAGAAAATGTTTACCATTTTTTGATTAAGTCATTGTCATGACACAGTCAGGTGTTTTATGAATGAAAAAAAGGGGACTTGAGATCCAACATCTCACTCTCTATGTGTCTGGGTAAAATTTATCATTCTGAATCCTTTTAATTACTTGTTTAAATTAAGATCACTAACTAAATATTAATACTGAGGTTAAATATTTAAAGAGGTGCTGATTTATCCCTTCTAACTGTGCTAACTGCTCTCTCTTTTCATCTGTCAAAGTCAGAACACCTTTGTGGCCATTGTTGATCTACCTGAGGGGGAACATCAGTACAAGTTCTATGTGGATGGCCAGTGGACCCATGACCCAGCTGAGGTCGGCATTTATTCTCACACTCCAATATGACTTTTTTTTCTTCATACCATATCTGCCATACTATTTAATTTACAAGCATGGCTTTTTCTGAAAAAACACAGTAACATATTTATGAATGAATTCCATGAACTTGACAATGGTACAACTGCTATTCACTAAAGGGGTTTGTTTTGTCAAATGCCTTTTTAATAAAGCTGTGGTTATTTTCATAAAGTTTGTTTGTTTGTTGCTGGTGCATATATTTTTTTTCTTTAGTTGTGGATTTGATTGTCTCATGTTTCCTCACAGCCAGTTGTAACCAGTCAACTTGGGACAGTCAACAACGTCATCCAGGTGAAGAAAACTGACTTTGAGGTGTTTGATGCTCTAATGGTGGACTCACAGAAATGCTCTGATATGTCAGGTAAGTGCTGACAAACAATTTTCATGTCCCCTTTGCTTTGTTCAGTGATGTTTAGTGTGGAGCCTTGAAGCCTGTACAGAAAAGGGTGCATTAAGATATTTAAACTAGAATATTTTTTATGTTATTTCTTGTTATTTGGCTACTATCAGTAAGCATCAAATTTTACTTACTACAGTCTTTAAATGTATGTAAAATTTTTGCTGTCGAATTTTAACATTAAACTGTTGCCTTATTTTGTTTTGGCAGGGGCAATGATTTCTAAACAGTTGTGTGGAAATGTTTGAAAATTATTTTCCGTCTCTTTGCCTCTCTGCCTTTCGCTAATTAGACCTCTCCAGCTCTCCACCTGGGCCATATCATCAGGATGCCTATGTTCCTAAACAGGAGGAGAAGTTTAAATCTCCACCCATACTCCCACCACACTTGCTCCAGGTCATCCTCAACAAAGACACTGGAATTTCTGTAAGTAGCTTGTTGCTCCAGTGATGGATTAATCAGGAATTTTGATCTGTAACTGTCACATGAAGTCTTATCAAAATATTGCAAGTTTTTTTAAAAAAGTAACATTTTGTCATAGACCAATATTGGGTATAAACATCTCTATACTTGACCTACAGACTGACTCACACAATTTCTAAATAACATATCCAAAATATCTCAAACGTAAAGTAGCCAATCAACAGTTAGTGGTCATAACAAGCACCTCAGAAATTTACGACATAACTGAAAAAGTATGTTTGTAAAATGTTTTAAGCAATATCTCTAAAAATCCATAGAATTCAGTGAAACATAATACATGACATGCTTTGTTGATTTGTTTTCATATCCAGTGTGACCCTGCATTACTTCCAGAACCCAACCATGTCATGCTCAACCATCTCTATGCCCTTTCCATCAAGGTAAGGTCTCAAGCTGACTTAACCAAACAAGAGTTTCATGTTTGCCATGTTTCAGCACCATGTGGCTGCTGAGATGTGGGAAAACTTTGCTTGGTAGCATTTGCACAAAGCTTGCACAACAAATTGTATCTGCACAGTGCCGACAATGATAACATGCTTCTAATAGGGGGGCTGAGGGACAGATAATTGGCCATTTTACAGAATTGGGACAGGAAAATCAAACTAAAAATCCAGGCCAAGCTATAAATACTAACAAAAGTGTCAGATATCAGGAAAATAGAGAAAAAAACAAGATATAAATTCAGGTAGAGTCCAAACTTGTGACCTGTTCATGGATTCCTATTCAAGCCACACATGGTTGGATAGCTAGTATTAGTAGTTAGTGTTCATTTAACAGTTGTTGCTGTGGTGGTCAGTGTTGTTTTTAGAATGCATCTCACTCTTAAATAAAATTTTAAAACTGCAATCAAATAGTGATAAAGAAGCAGACAAAATGAAATTGAAATGTCTGTAAAATAACATCTTTTAAATTAAATACTAATCAATGGGACTGTTACTTTGTTGTTACCACTTTTGTGAAACAGCAGATCTGCCCCACAGGAGTTCTCTTAGATGCCCCATGATGCTTTGAAGATTCTCAAATCAACACAAAAACCATCTGATTTTTTTTATAATGGTTTAAAAATGCTGCTAAATGGCGCTCTTATTGAATAATATAATTGTTACTGGGCTAAAATATGTATACTAAAAAGCCACACTCAAGATTCCTAATAAAAGCAATAACAGGGTGTTGCAAACGGAACAGCCATGTGTATTTTCCATCAAAAGCTCAATTATTGGACAATAGCGACTATCAGGGATTTTCAGAAGCTTTTACTTTGTAGGAAGAAAAAGACTGAATTTCCAAATTTGATACCTGAGTCATATTGTGTGCAAGTGCAATCAGAACCAAGAATGAGTTATGTTCTTTTCCCATACAACAATAATGGCTCATTGAAAGGTGAAGCTTTTCTTAGTGACACAGACCTCATAGCTCTTTATATAATCTCTTTTTTTAAGCATTTGTAATAGCTAAAATGGATCCAGTGACTGCTGACCTCCTTTAATAAGACTGTAGCACTTGAAACTGCTTCACAAAAGGGCCCTCTAGTGGTTATTAGAGGGAAAACACTTTCAAGAACAGTTTAATCCTCTCATTAATGTTCATATGTACATCAAAACAGATTTAGCTTTATTTTTTACTTCTCATTGTCATTACTGGCTGTTAAGAGAACTTTCCTGAAACGCATCCAATAAAAGAGTCTTAGTCCCTGTTTTGTGCTGAACTTACTATATATCAGAGGGAAGTGTTTGTTTCTCATGAATAGTTGTTTAACAGCAGTTTAAAGGAATATAGAAGAGGATGACGTTATTTTGCCTATTTGTTGATTGGGATTAGTGTGCAGAGCAGGTTGTCAAGATTAGTGGGCGACCCTCTTGCTAATCTTTTACGGTTTACAGCCTGGTGACTCGCACAGAGTATGACTGATTGCATTGTTCCCATTAGCCCACTTGTATCTAAGCCGTAAACATATTTCATTGTTTAAAAAAATGTGAGTTTTTTTTAAGTCAACTCGGTCTCCCGTGTGATATTTTTCTGTCATAGGATGGAGTAATGGTGCTCAGTGCAACACATCGCTACAAGAAGAAGTATGTCACCACCTTACTATATAAACCCATCTGATGGAAGACGGACTTTTTTAAAACTGTCCAAGTATGTTAGCTGTACACTGAGTGTACAAAATATTAGCTCCATCTGTTTTTTTTTCTGACAGAGAGTTAAAATGTAAATCGAGGCCACATTGCATGAGTTCACCTGTTAAAACTACATCCTTTTTGAAGATTAACATGCAGGGCAAAGACAGAAAAATGTGACAATTTTTATGAATTGCTCAAACTTGAGAAGAGCCGGCAGTCATCTGGATGAGAATATTTGATATACGAAGCTAAGAAGAGGTTAACAGCTCGGAGATTATACCTTGTACACTCACTGTATATCCAGTTATTGTACTCATCTGTTTAGGATGATAAATGTCACTTTGTCTCTCCAATCCTAAATAATCTACCTTTATTTGTTTACTGGTAGCCCTCTGTAGTATCCACCAACACAATCTTTGCTTAGTAGACATATAGAGGTGATAATAATATGCTAGGAGACCATGACATGTCTGTGATCAAAACAGACACAAGTTTAATGAGGAGGATGGGTAATGCTGGGAAAATCAGGCTGAAAATCTTTAGATACACAAATCTGCTGTAGTTTTTCCCACAATGAGAAGACAACAGCAGTACAATCAAGACTGTGAATGTTAAGGTCAAAGAAGGAAAAAAAAATGCACTGCAGTAGTTCTCCACTGTTTTCTGTCACTTATTTATTGTAAGAATTGTTATTTAATGATACTCTGATAGCACACGGTAGATCTTTTCTATAATAATCACTGATGTATTTTTTTTCAACTTTGGTAGCTGATATGTTTTTTGTTTTTTGTTTTGCTGTCAAAAACACTCTTTAGTTAGATGCAGTATTGTGTTCCATTCCAGACCGTTCCAGTCAAGATGTAGACAGGTTGAGACCAAACAACCAACAAGTAACTATGTACGAAATAATTATTTTGGTCTAAACCCTGGAAGTACTTCATTAGTTTGCACTATAAGGATACATTTTTTTTTTGAAGTAGAGTATGTGCACAGTATGTACACTCACAGCACAGCAATGTATCAGAAAAGTAATGCTTATCACCTTTTTCAAACATCTAAGCAGGTTCTGTGGTCTCCACATCGACATACCTTTGCACAAGTAACATGATTTACCTAATTTTATTGAGTAAATGCTTTCAAAAATTAGGAGTCTAACTGGATAGTTGTTTCCAGCTGGCTCAGTCAACATGGCAGCTTTGGTATTTGTTTCAATAAAATGATGCTTTTGATGAGAAAAAATATGTAACAGGAAAGAAAATGCAGAGGATACTTCACAGTGAAAAATGGTAAATTGTAAAAGCTGGTTTAGACCAACACTGACTTTCAGAACCATGACACTAATAAAGGGACAAGCATAGGATCATTTGATGGAGTCCCACTCCAATACTTTTTTATAGTTAACCTGTGCTCATTGAATCTGAAGGATTTGAATATGTTTTAAGTTAATGGTATTACTTGTAACATCTATTTATATCAATGTATCATTTTTAAATGTGATGTATTGGTATAATTACCACTAACAAATGAGACCATGATGATGTTAATTGTTTTTTGTTTTATGCTGTAGACCAGTTGAGCCTGACAATCTCCTCAGTCATGGTCTCAGTTGTTTGCGTTACTTGGACTGACAGAAATGTTGTTACCATGTCGCTAACCCCTTGAAATAAGCTGGTGGGCACATGCACTCCAGTTTTAGAGACATTTGTATTAAAGTTTAAGTTACAAAGTTTTATGCTGTTTATCATTTGATTGCAATGTAGCTCTGTAAGTCGACATTGACTGACCTTTGTGTTTATTGCAGTTACAATATAAAGTTGTGTGTTTATTTGTGTATCATTGCCCTCATTCTGTCACTCAGGAGCTGATGTTTAGAGAGCAGATGTAAATGGCCTCTTCATTTATTTTTTTAAGTTAATTGGTAAGCATTACTATATTTTCTTGACATAAAACTTTTTCAATTTCTAATCTAAAAGCAAAAGGCTATCAAGCAAATATTTATTCTGCAAAGCTCTTTAAAGAGAAATGTGAATATTTTTTTTTCCACTGTTGTTAGTTTGGACAGAGTAAGATCCTCTTGTATACATATGTTTCCCCTGTTATTTTACCCATACTAATAGTTAATTCATTAAACTATAATAAAAACAATTCCAACCTGGCAGTTCTCCCAACATCACAGTGCACATTACATCATCATCATTCATATCTCCATTGCTCTTTAAGTCTGGGATTTTCCATGTCTCTGCACATGTGGTGGGACAAGTTGACTTGCAGGTTGTGTTTGGTCTTGTTCTTGTCTGGTCACGAGGGTGTTATACAAATATGCAAGATATGTCTATAAAAAGTGTATGCAAGGACACAAAGGGTATTTAAAGTTTAACTTATTATGATAGTTCTACAGAGGAAAACTTATGGATACAGTAAAAAAGTAATGACGAGACTTTTTTATGGAGTACTTTCCAAAAAAAGCTACAAAGTGCTTAACACAAGTGAGGCAGTATTGCTAACAAATGCAATCAAACACCTAAAATAATACAAAAGACAGAGAAAAACATCCAACAGTTGATAGATAAAATAAAATAATAAAACAGATAATATATATTTGAAATAGAACAGACTGGAGGTCGCATGATTTGAGAAGGGATTTAAAAGATGATTCTGCAAAACCACAGGTCCTGAGGGCCTTCATAGATACAGGCTCTGTCGCCTTTAGTCGTGAGCACGCACTTAGGAAAAGCCAGCAGAGCCCTGCCTTAGGATCTGACACTGTGGTTTGGCTCATAAATTCAACAATATAACTGGTAGCTTAACAATGAAGTGCTTTAAAAGTAAAACACAAATCAAATCACTCATGCACAGTTTCAGAGGGATTCTATTTGTGCATCTTTGCAGCTATTATGATAAGATGATCCAATTTATGATTTGCTCTTTGCCTGATGATTATTTCACCCTTACAATAGATGGCAGTGCTGCTATACAGGGAAAACAAGTCATAAATTGATGTCTTGTTGTGTCTTGCAGAGTCAGACACTGACACACTGACTCAAAAACCCATTTAAAGGCAAAGACCAATGCACTTATGGCTTTCAGGTAGAAATGTAATCATTGCAAACATTTATATTTTCAAGAGCATGAGGCATCGCAAATACATTATATAAGGACTACAGTACATCTCTCGGCCAAGGCTACTTTATCCACTGCATTAGTTATTTTAGTGCAAAAAAAGTCTTATTCAGAAAAATTTATTCAGCATTCTAAAACACATCTGTATCAAAATACATTTACAGGCCTTTTTCATTAACATGGAACTGGTTCTGTTCTGTTTTTTTGCGCCTAAGTTTAAATCAATGGGAGCATTGCAGTCAAAAATAAATTGGTTTGGATATAAGCTGGTTTCATGCCAAAATAAATAGGAGGTCTTTTTGACAAGCGGTCATAAAAACTGACATGTTTATACACGTGCATTGTGCAATGCTCCCTTGTGAAAAAGTATCCTTGAATGCAATGGTTACAAATGCAGACTGGTTGGCTTGATTGCACCAAGATTCCAAGAATCCTGAACAGAACTAGTTCAAGCACCCAAGCTAATTAAGTGTGAAAACGCCCATAATAACGACAACAACCAGTTATTGCACGTTCCAAATTTTTGTTGTGTACCAATAGTAGTAGTGAAATGTTAAGAAAAACCAAACAGCTTTTGCAAAAAAACAACAAATACCCATTTCTGCAGCTGCATTAGTTACGCTTCATTCCAAAAGTGTCTTATGATGGAGAGGCTGATCAGGCAGATCAGTCATGTTCCTCCACTCAAAACTTGGAACACAAATGGGATAAATGGGACTACTCTTAATTTTGTTGACATAGGAGTAGATGGGAATGATAATACCAAAGACTCCTACACCACAACAACAGTCCAATGACAATTCTGGGAGAATTATGTCCCCAATGTCTATGAGGGTCCACAGATTCATTAAATGGAACCCAGAGACTGAGCAGCTCCAGTCTAGACTGAATATCAAAATAAATTCAACAAGGTTCAGGGTTCAAACCATTAACATGCGTGTGACCCTGTTTAGTATGAACAGCTGAGAGGGCAGGTCCCAGGGTGCTCTACTTGATAAATAAAAAGGGGCCTGGTGCTGGAATGAGAGCCACTTTGGGGCTGACTTTCTGACTGCCAGGATGAATACCCTCCATGTTCTCTGTCTCTTGGCTACAAGCCTCTCTGTTGGTGAGTGCAACTTGACTGAAGCTGTTATCTGCAATCATGGTGTTTTTGAAAAGATGCATCATCTGGTCGAGTAAAAATAGAATCCTGATTGTGCCTTCTTGTTCTACATTCAGCCCATTCTATGGACTACAGGGGACTCACCCAGTTTAGAAATATGATCCTGTGTGTGATGCCTGATAGCTGGCCCGTTTTGGACTACGCGGACTACGGCTGCTACTGTGGAAAAGGAGGCTCTGGCACACCTGTGGATGATCTGGATAGGTCACGATATAGTCACTCTGCATCCTGGTCATATGAAATAAAAAGACAACCATGTTGAATCTGTTTTACAGTTTGCTTAATCTGACCTGTAGGTGCTGCCAAGTGCATGATCAGTGTTACACTGATGCTATGCAACACCCAGACTGCTGGCCAATCCTGGACAACCCTTACACAGAGCTTTATGACTACAGCTGTGATGAGGACAACAAAAAAGTCACTTGTGCCAGTGAGTACACCCAAACTCTTGGTTTGATCTTAAATTTTTAAATTGCAGATTTTCTCATTAATTTTGCAGTAATAACAACAAAGTAAACAACATTCAAGACCATATTAATACAATTCAAAAAACTGCTGCTGTTTTATATATACTGATATTAATCGCAGTTACTCTATTTCATAGCAATATTTTTTTATTGGTAATCTCAAAGTGCTCTCCCCTTTTTCTTGTATAGGTAAGAATGATGCATGTGAGATGTTCATCTGCGAATGTGACAGGAAGGCTGCTGAATGTTTCGGCGTTTCACCTTGGATCCCTGATCACGAGCACTTGCCCAGCGAACACTGTCAGTAAAGATCAACATCTCTATCAAATAATGAAATGTTTTGACAGTTTTTTGAGGAGGGTTTCATCAAAAGCTCATTCACCTGCTGTGAATCTGTGGCATATTTAAAAATATTCACAAAGACCACCTGGATTTCTGTTTGGTAACTAATTCTTTATGATAATAAGACCTAAGGCTGCCCCACCCTCATCATACTGATACATTTATTAATAGTTCTATCCTGTTAAACTCTTCTAATCCACAAATTGAAGGAACTAGTGGGATGACATTTCATAGCGGTTGCAATACATTCCTTAACATCATATGAGAAATAAATTTGATGAATTGGATTAATTTTGATTTTGGTGACCTCTTTTCTTCATTCACTCTATATACTGAATTGGTTACTGATGACCATTATTTAAGGGTACTGGGCAGTGTGAGCAATCTTTGTTTATTGCTAGTTTGCAGCAAAAAATCAGTTCTATGTACAGCAAAGACTTCACAATTTGATGCTTGATCTGTGTATGTGTAATATTTCAATTTAATTTAATAAAAAAAAAGTCATAGTCAGGAATGAGGAGCACCATTCTCACTATACAGTTTACTGACTAGTCCAAACATGATGTAAGCTCATAAACAACTAATATTCCTAGTTTGCTAATAGTTTGTAATATGAATGGTACTAAAATTCATTTGCACATAAACTTAAGCAATTAACAACATAATATCCTGTTAAGTTCATGGTTTGAGATAGAATAAGATGATTGACAAAGTTCTGACTGCGTGCAAATGTAGTTTGACCCTTTGAGTGATTTCACAAATAGATGGATGTAATAATTTCTGTGGTATTTCTGTTCATTATTATTTAAAATTGCAGGTCAGCACTAGGTCTCCATAGAGTATTTTGCTCCATTAGTCTTAATGGTTCACCTAAGGAGGTCCATGAGGACATGTAGGCAACACAATGTGACGATGCCCCTGTTTTAAGTGTGGTGAGGAAGTGGGCTGCGGAATTCAAACATGGCAGTGAGATACTTGTAATTTTCAATCATCTGAAATAGCAGTGTTATAAACTTTAAATTTTCTGCAAAATAACTAATAGACTTGGCATGTCCATGAAATGAGAGCTTTAGACCTTTATTTTGAAATTTTACAACCTTTTATAACCTACACTGACAATGTTATTTAAAAGCTTTCTTTCTTGTTTTACCCACTTACTGAATAGGACTACCAATATATAGTTAAAAAATAAAAAAATAAAATAAAAAAAATCTATAGATCTTTTTTAGCTTTATTATTTATAAAAACATTTTTATGAGAAACACAAGAGTTTCATGAAATTCACACCTGTAGCTTACAAATGTACAAATAGGCCGCGGACGGCAGCCTCGGCATATCGCTCTCTCTGCTGTTCATTCCATGAGTGACACCACCTGCCGAAACCAAATTCCTTTCCTTGTATGTTGCGAACGTACTTGGACAATAAAGCTGATTCTGATAGAGCATTGTATGTAGGTTTACAGTATGAAAAGCAATAGGTACTTTTGTAGATTTGGAAAGCACATGCTAAACTTTGTGTTAATTTGTCCAATTAGCATTAACAAATCATTTAATATCCATAATACACACAGTGTTAGATGAACAGTCAATTTCCACCGCTATCAATTATTCTTTACAGATGTTACAAACAGCTCTTAGGGCACCAGATGGCTGTAAGCAAAATTTGGTTGCTGTTGAAACTATTTGGCAACAGAATAAAACAAATATTGTCACTGCAGCCTAGTGTCTTGGCTTCAGCTGTAGCTGTGAGTTCCCAGTAGCTCACTCTTTGTCATCGCAGCTGTGGCTTCAGCCCACTGGATCAGTCTTCAGGCTATTGTTCAGACAACACTTAACATTAGCACTGAAAGCATCAGCAGCTGGTAACTGGCTGCCTTGCATCAGCCAGCTGTGGCTGCTGCCTGTCACAAAAGAAAAGATAACAAGAAATGTGCACCTTGTGCTTCATGCTGACCAAAATACCTGCTGTCTGGAGCCAAATAAGTAAGTCTTATTGATGATTGTGACTTACACCATCAGGCCAACACACTGCTGATGTCACTTGGTGGCCTAAAATAATAAGGAGGAAGTCATGCAGTCATCTACAGAGAAAGACAGGCTTATCCGTCACTGCCCTTGTAAATAAATGTTTATATGAGCATTTTCAGATTTGCCACCTCTGAAGAATATCATTGTGTGTGTGTGCTATTTTAAACATTTAAAAAAGTTACTCATTTTCTGTAGTTTTGCAGCAGTGCAAGACTATTTGTACAATGCACTGTAACGATGAAATGAACTGCAAAACAAACTGACATAATTTAGTGTTCTGCTGACCTTTTTACAGTTAGATTTTCTTTTGGCATTGGTAGACTTTAATTAGCTGGGCGAGTCTTGAGGATATGATGAAATAAGGGAAGAAACACAGAGCTGTGACATGCAACGCATCCTTGGCTGAAATCAAACCATCTGCACTGCAATTTTTGGTACCTGTCTTAACAAGATCTTTATTATAACCTGTAATCATAAAACCAGTATTTGCTCTTGTTTTAATGAATGAAATGACTGCTTTGTGTGTCAGTACTGTGATGTTGTATTAATGTAGCTTGATCTTGCTTTGTTGAGATCTCAACAGCAATGAAATATCCCCAGTAAATGAAGCTTAACTTACTTTAGACAGATGGGCCCTTTAACACTTGGTGGGTGAGTGACTTACACTTTAGACAATGAAAAATAAAACATAAAACTGTTGCGTAATGTGTCCTTTAGTTCTGTTTAGGCGTATCAATAGATTACAGAGATCTAACACCTAACACCAGCCCAACACTGTTGAGTGTTATGGATACAAAGTCCTTTTAAGGCACAAGGTGTGTGAACCTGCTACACATGTGAGCCGGTCACATGCCACATTCCGGAGGATGTCACTCAGCACAGGCAGTTATCTCTGGCTGTGGAACTGGGATGATGCGAGCCAAAAAGAGTAAAGAAAGAACGAGTCTAACAGAAAGGTGACTAAGAGGGAGTGGAACAAGAGAAGCAGAGGGAGAGACTCTCTCCCCATGGCTGCAACAGTATCTAATGATGACTCTACCCGTGCATGTAAACACAGGCCCACGCATTATCCAGTACATGCTGGCCCTGATGCTGCCATGGTTACTTGCTATTTGCCACACCAATCACGTACAGTACAAGAAGGAACAGTTCCCAGCATGTTGTTCCACCTTTCGCAGAGGGTAGGGGAGTTTCTGGAACTGACTCTGCCATACAAACCATTTCGAACAGTTTGCCAAGAAGATCTTTTACTTCGTTTACTTCTTCTGGCTGGTATGCATGACGTTCACTGGAAATCTAAGCCTGAGCCAAGGGCAATAACGCTGAAACAAGCACGTGAAGGAAGAACACTGTGTGAATAGTTTATTTACTTGTTCATTTACCATGCTTGAAAAATATGGGTCAGTGGCTCTAAGTCCCAAAGGATCCTGAATAAAATAATCTCTTTGTGTATTGATACTTATGTTTTTTCCAGGCAAATACATGTCTCGTGCTTTTTCTCCTTTTCCCCTAAGGGCCCCTGTTTCTTAATCAAGGCTTATATGCCATGCTTCAATGCCCAAATACCAGTTATAGTGCAGTAAACTTAAAGCTGTGTTTATAATTGTGCATGTGTACGAATGAGAGAAAAGAGGAGGAAAGGCTTTTTTTTAAATATATTTATTCAGAACATCAGTGCAGTATGTACTATTCACATTCCAGCAGGGTAGTTGAGCTCAGGTGGGTGAGTTGGAAATTTCAGAAAGTCTGTACAGCTCTAAAAGCACCAACTCTTTCTTAAATATTATATAATTAGGATAGTGACATTATTTACATATTCCTGTAGCTCCGTTCAAAAGTTATAGGGGAAATCCACTGGTATTATTTAGTTAAACACAAATTTTAACACTCCGCTTTGACTCTGTTTGATAAACTCCTCTGCAAGTACAGATTCTCAGCAGAGTTTTGCATATTGAGGTACACATGTGAAGGCCACAACGGTGGCCGATGTCGTGAAAGTGAAGGGTAAAAGCGATTAGCATCACTTTGGTTCACATTTGGTGCACCGTCTTTTTCAATGCACACCCTGTAATTCTGCCCCCTGTTGTCATCCCAGTGTGGTGTTGCCCCAGGTCCAGGCCTGAAGTAGACACAAAACTCAACTCGCTCCCTTGAATCAATGTTCTTTGGTAACAACAAGTCAAAGGCAAAAACATCCATATCAGAACCCCCACAGCGCTGCTGCTGCAGGAATGTGCAGGGAATGTCATGATGGCTCCGCCAAGAGTCAAAGGTCACCCTTATGTTCACGACCTTTTCAGCACTGGCATGGGAAACGCACACTTTGCCAGTTAAGGAGTTCTCTGAAATGTTGCAGCTTTCCAGCTGTACATGTGTATCTCGCAGTCGTGCAAGGAAAGCTTTAAGCTCAAGTGATGGCTGAGGGAAGCCCAGACGCAACTTGTAGCGCTGCTGTTTGTTTAAAGTCGGCTGTTGGTCTAACAGCTTGGCCGTGGAGGATTTTATCACCAGAGAAGAGGCAGGGGAAGAGGACTCAGGGATAAACAGACGCACAGCAGTGAGGGCCAATCCCTTAGCATCTGCAAACACCACACGCTTCTTGTTCAGACCTGCACCGTCTTTGCGGAAGCAGCTCCGAGGCACTGAAGGCACAGGGCAGGAGGGGGATGTTGAGGATGAAGGGTAGGGCGTTGAAAAGGACTGACGTGGAGAGGAAAGGCCGGTCTTTGGTGGGCAGGCAGTTGGTGGAGAGCGGCGCTGTGTGGGTTTCAGGGGAGACATAGACAGCAGCTGATAAAGAGGTTGTTGCCGACTGAGGCTCAGACACATGGCGAGGTCAACTGGCTGAGGGTGACTGCCAAAGGCATGTAGAACTCTGGGAAGGAAGACATAATGGGGTTAAAATGAGATCTATAATTACAAGTAATAGCTGCACATATTTCTATTTCTGCTTAATTCTGCCCTGACATGTAATGGAAGGTAATGGGATTTCCAACAGCCCAGTATAATTACAGTAGAAGAGTTTCACTGAAAGCACAGGAGCTTACCTTGTACAATTCATCTTCTCACTGTAGATGTTACACTGATAGTCTGTTGTCGGAGGGCCGCAGAAAATTCAGAGTTATCTACAAGCAAAACATAGATTTAACATCTATTAAAAAAATTAATTTTGCTTTGAACTAAGCATCAATCAATTCACAGACAAGCTGTCTACATGACTGAAAACAGCTCCTAACATACAAATATAAAAGGTGATAATAAGCTTCAAGTCAAAATATACTTACAGACAGCAAATCACCATGTGTTTCACCAGATTATTAATGCCAGGGAAAAAGAAAGTATGTCTCTGTGTTCTCCCTACTCTCTCTGGAATTTATAAGGAGTTTAGAAATGAGGCTGAACCTTGTGCACACCACCTTTGCATGTGGGTGGAGTTAAGTCAGTAATGGGAAGTTCCTTTGTTTATGTGATGCCCTGAAAGAAATGATGCATATTAGGTAGATAGAGCCTCTTTGTAGGAACAATACAATCATTATTCAGTACAGATCAAACTCAAAGCTCACATTAAAGATAGAACAATGAGTGAAGAATAAAGTGAACATACGCACACACATGCATACACACTAGATAATACATTATTTTTTGCATATCTATTACAAGCTAAAATCTTCTAGAGAAAAAAAAAACAACAAACATACACAGACTTTTTAAATTACAGAATAATTCTTTAACCACATTCAGATAATAGGCTGAAGGTGCACTATCCAATGACACTCCTAATTTATGTATTTGAATTTTAAAGAAAAACTCAGATAAATATGTGCAATAGTGATGCTGAATTTAATCTGTAAGACATGTTACCTTTTTAAATTCTGTCTTCTTCCCCAATTTAATTTGTGAATCGTTCTGGCAGGCACATAGCTTTCATTTTGAGATTAGGAAAGGGATGGACCTCAAGAAAAAAATATATATACTGCATTAAGGGAAATGGTCCAACATTAAGCTTTGATGTTGAGGAAGGAGAGAGGGACAGTGCACTTGCAGAATATTGATATTAAAATATAGTCAGTCATATTTGAAGCACACATTCTTGTTTTTTGCAGAAAACACGGAACAATTGTTTGCCTTTTTCTGTTCATTTTTACTGTACCTTATTGTTTCTTTTTACTAGATGTAACTCATCTTGTGCTTTTCTACTGGAATTTTATAATGGTACAATTAGATTCACACAATGGTGACACACCTTTACTAAAATTAACTGTACAACGCCTCCATTTGTATTGTGGGAATAAGGGTGAGTGATAGAAACTGGTTAATTCATTGTAGGCTCAGTCAAATTCCATCTAGTGAATACATTCCATTCCTGTTGGAGTTTGGAGTTCCTACCACAAACTGTGACCTTCCAAGTTTTGGCTTTTAGCACTCTTGTATACATATTTTTGAATTTATAGTTGTCAGGCTGTTAAAACAGAAAATGAACATCTTGATAAATCAGCTCAGGACATCGTGGTTTCTTGGAGAAACACATTCAGTGATCATTTGTAGCTCTGTAAATCTGTGAATTGTCTTTTCAGAAAAATAATTCTGTACTAATTATGCACATCATCAATCTTTACATGATGGCAAACAATTAAAATGACAAAATAAGATGAAATACATACATCTTACATGCTTAGTAAATCACTCTGTTGCTTCTCCTTATAAGTCCTTAAGTGACAGCGACTTTTTTTTTTTTAACTTCTCACTTCTCACTTCACACTTCACAGACGCCAGAGCGAAGAGTCATGAGGGCTGCATTCCTGACAGATACTGTACATGCTCGGATGCCTACATCCCGACATGCCCTTCATGCAGACTTTCTCTGGCGAGGTGAGGTCACACAGTAGAGCATTGAGTAATGCTTTTCACATTTCTCTGTCTTCAGTCTCAGCTTATTGGTCTGTTTGTCCTCAAGCGACTCTGGTTATTCGACACACAAACCAGTTTCTGATGATATCCAACTTACATTACCTAAGTGGGGTGTTACTTGTGTCTGCCTGCATGTGAACGGAAGGGGACCTTTTTTAGCCTTGTCTGGTAACACTTATTTTCTCTCAGGAGGTGTTTGATTGATGTTTGCAAATCTATTGGAAAAATTTAGTTTTCTGTATCTATAAAACTGCATTGGAATGATTAATGTTTTAATACACATGTTTTATTGGATACTCCTGCAATCAAAACATGCCAGAATCGTAAAGCATTCACATTAGTTTATTTTCTTAGTTAACTTTTTAAGATCATGAATTCAGTAAGTTAGCTGCTTGTTTTGTTCACTGTAAGTTGCTACTGTTTCACCATAATTAATAGATATGTGTAGTTAGAGTTGTGCCTTGCGTTTACATTAAGAGGGATAATGAAACTTGAACCAACCCATGAAGTATTTCTTTACAGCTGATTTTGGTACCCCTACTCAATAAATATGGCTTATTTCACCACAAGCTGTCCCATTACTAAGTGCTTAGCTCATTCAGAATGTGCTGCACTTTGTTCGATTAGAGCAACACAAGTTTTAATACTGTGTTGGCAGTGAAAAGTTTCCTTACTACTTCAACAAGTAGAAAAAGAAGTAGCCTATTAGTTACTGTTTTTTTGTTAAGGTTATGGATGGTTACACATTGGTTTAAAAAGGCTTAGTTTGTCTCACAAAGAGTAGAAGTGGAGCTTCTTTCTTTACAGACCTCTTATGGGCAAGTAATTAATAGCAAAATTCAGAAGAGTTTGAGGAAAAAGTGTTTAAATGCTTGTTAGTTTGAGTGTTATAAATGTAGAAAAAATCAGTTACTTATACAGTGCATCTGTGAGCTTCATTTCCTACATCCTTTTTTTCAATGCTTGGATAATGAATTTAACTTTTTAGCCTATATCAAATTACTCTATAACTCTTACAGATTTTTAGAAACATTGTTTAAGAGTGACTAATACTAGAGTGTCTGAAAAACTTAATATATTTTTTATGACAATCTTTGATAATCTACCCAATTTTATCAACAAATTATACAAGTTAGAGACAATGCAGTCTTGCCAAAAAGTCCATTATTATCATAAGTTTTTTTAAAAGGTATTCCTGTACTCATAGTTTGCCTTGCCTTATTCCTCATTCATTGCTTTATTTGGTTAAACCTGATGCCACATAAATCATAAAATGCATTTTATAGCACTGGTCATGGATTTGATTTAGTCACATGCCATTAACATTTTATCGTGATATGAAATGGTCATGAATCCAGTCTGGTACATGATAAAATGACATCATCTCCAAGCTACCGCCACCACCCATTTACCAGCAGTAGCTGATAAAGATCTGCCAAAAGTCATGATGCATACCACTTATGCAGACTGGTGTCTGTTGCATGCAGATGTTCAGTGAGCTCACACACAGTCATACGGCATGCATCATCAGTCTCTATGTTCTCTGTGTCCGTCTGTCTGTCTACATTTCTTTTGGTAATCACTGTCTTTAACTTGAACAGATTTGGAAGGATTATTTGATACTTCTCTAGGTTTACAGTAGCACATGCAAGTTGTCTTGCTTACCTCACCTTGCTTATGCAACACGCTGACCTAAAAGCAGAAATTGTACCTGTTGTATTTGGGCTAGTTACGTAACTTATTATACAATTTGTGGTCACTGTGGTTTGCTAGTCATTGTATAATTTATCAAAAATGTGGGTGTTGCCATTATTAACTCTCTGTTAATAATGGCAAAAAACTAAATTAAAATACCTACGAGACCACAAAAAAAGATCTCATTTTGTCCAAAGACATTAAATTTTTAACACAATGAGATTTGTGCCAGCGGTGCTTAATGTTCTTACTAGCATGGACTTCACATTCTTAGTTAAATGTAAAGCAGAAAAAGTAGTATGATTTGCAGGTACCTGCAGTATATAACCATCCCACCATTTTCACTGCTTGACGAAAATCACCGGTATAAAATGCTATTATAGAGAAATAAAAACAGCTAAGAAACTATTTCAGGCAATAGAATAAGTGGAAAGCACCAAAAACAGAACATTTATAATTCAAAGATTTCATTGATTGGAAATATATATATATATATATATATAATAAAGGTTTATTCTGACAAGGCATCCTCTGCACACTCAGTGCTACCCTGTGGCTCATAAAACTCATATTACATGTGCAGGAGCCATTTATTTTCGATCAACATTTATCAGTAAGTGTGCTTATGGCAATAGGAGCTTTGATTTAGTACTATTTCACGCTTGTTTGTGAGAAATAAACCACAAAGAAAATTACAGAGCAGGAATGGACAATTTCTTTCTCTTGCCTGTGTTACATACACCACATGCCCAGAGTGTGTCAGTGTCCATTTGATTAAGTTTAATAAAGTTTAGTTCATATTTCAACAAATGGCTACGACAACATCTGAAATAATCACTTACTAATAATCTTTTTCATCAAAAAATGATTCTTGAAAAAAAGTTCTCATATGGGTTAGGGTGTGAGGTTAGGGTCAAGATCTGAGAAGTTTGATAGATTTTTTTTCATGTGCATTCCATATGCAGTAATGACTTACTTTATTTATAATTATTTAAATAACTTAAATTATCATCTATTTGTGGTTCAAATTGTTTGATAACTATTTAAACATACTGCTGCATTGTTAGATTTGCTGCCTATGGCACTTTAATTTGAAATGCCTCACACTGTTTAAGGCCCTCTTTAATGATAGCATCTTCAAAGTCAAAAGCGTGATTCTTTTGGAGTGTGTGTTTGTGTGTATTTTTGGGCACTAGAGGTGTCAGGGGTAAACCAAAAAAAAATGAGCTGTGATGAAAAGCTGGTTACAAAACAAAAACCACAGAAGCAAAAAGGCAGCAAAAAGAAAATACAAAAAAACTAAGTAAGTACAAAAACTAAAATAAAACAAAGCAGAAATGTGGAAATGAAGAAGGATGGATACAAGGATACAGAACAAGGTAGCAAAAACAGGATCAGGTAACAAAGAGAGAACGACAACAGATAAACTGACAAAGACAAAAGAAACAGAGACTATACAAACACTGGGAGTAAAGAAGACACAGGTTGGGTAATCAGCACAGGTGAAACACATTACGGCAGGGCATGTACATACAAAAGGCAGAATTCTTGACAGGAGATAAGAAAATAAATGAGACAAGACAAGGGTTAACAAAATAAAACAGGGAGAAACTCAACTCAAACTACAAATCATGACAAGAGGTATCTAAAATAAGAATGAAAACACATAATCTGATGATGTTTTGAGCATGGGATCATGGGATTTGTTTATGTCACTCTTAAACAGCCACCATTGCAAATGAAAATCTAACTGACAATTTTTTAATGGAGGAGGTGATGTTTAGAAAGTCAAGTTTTATCCAGATAACATTTATTCACATTGACTACCTTTTTTGGTTTTTCCCCTGAACTTCAAAAACAGGGACAAAGTAAAGAAACACCATCATTTTAGATAAAATCACCAATTTCTCTGAGTTTTAACATTGTTGGAAACATTTTTGATAATGTAAATCCACAACTTTTCTCCTCCTCATTTCCTTAGTATTCATTAGTTTGTTCTTGTCTTTCCTATTTTAAAGTGCAACGGGCCCATGATTATGAATAAGACTGCCTCAGATATTCAAGACTTGACATGAATGTACTACATTACCAGTAGGGCGGCATTATTAGAGGGATTTGTATTTTCAAAACGGCCTCATTAATACTGGTTTTTCAATGAAAACTTATGTAACACCCTGACCTAAGGGAAAAAAACAAAACAAAACATAACACCTATTTCCAGATCTGTTATGTCACTTTGGTTGGTTAATTGTTGCATAAATTTCTTAAAATATGGGTGTTGCCACTGCCTGTGGAAATTGAAATACTCACTAGACTGAAATAAACTCTGCATTTCAATTTTTCTACTTATAATCGTATCACAGTGGGGTTTATGTCTGATGTGCTTCATATTCTTAATAATATAAACATTACATGCTAAGTTAAATGTAAAAAAAAAAAAATGTTTGTGTGGATCACTGCACTATATAACCATCATACACTTATGTAACTGGTGTAAAATGTTATAATAGGAGACATTAAAACAGCTTAATAATAATAATGATAATAATAAAGTTTGGCTGGACTTAAACAATATTCTTATCATGATTGTAACTTATTAAAACTAAAGAAAAAAACGAAACATTTCAATGAAAAACATCCACTCTGTTCAACCAAAGGTCTTTTCAGCTTTTATTGACATGGAGGGCAAATATTTTGCTATTTCTTAAATGATTGAAAAGCTTCTTACCGTGTTATGATATTTGAATATCTTTACCTATAAGAAATTCAAGTGGATTATGTTTGGATGTTCTTCTGCTAGTCCCACTTTTATAATCCCATCACAAGGATAGGTCTGAAATTTACTTTATCCCTTTCCTCCTGCTTTGAAATAACTTATATTACTGCATAGTGTATAAACTTTTTTGCAGTGACTCTTTCTTGTTTGCTGAAGCTCTTAATGTCATAGCACCTGTCTACATATCAGTATGTCCGGCTTCTTTTTTTTTGCTTTCCCAAAAGAATTATGTTGCTGTATTTTACACAGACATAACTTGACTGGTGGGATTCATTAAAAAAGTTGTATTTTTACGAACTTTTCAAGCTGTCATAGATGTGAAATTGAGGAGTACAGTGAGACAAAACTCTACATATATGAAAGGTGTTTTTTTGAAAGTGTAGCTGCATGTGTTCATGATAAGATGTTGTCCTATTTACAAAGAAAATCTATTTGACTATACCATCAATGAAGAAATGGCTTTGAGGCTTATTTTGATTTGGCATGAGATTTGTTGGCCAGTATGAAAGCATGTTGATAAGCATGTACAATTTTAATCCCCAGACACACCAAACACATATCAAAGAACCATCAACAACAAAGGTTGGCTGTTCTGCTGTCTCACTTCACCTGCGTCTTAGGCCAAAAAAGTTGCACTTGAACATGTTGCAGAAACTAGAGCAGACAGCCAACTAGCATGTACATTCTGCACCCGCATAGAAAATACATTTCTAGACCAGCAGAGTAAGGTAGTCTACATTTGACTTAAAAAAAAAAAAACTACTAGGGATGCAGATATACAAATTGTTATAATAAAGCAGCTTTTGCTAACTGTTTCTAAACCATTCTTCTCTTCTAGTTAGATCGTTTTTTTCGCAATGTTACTTCTTCTAAACAAGACTATGCTTGATAAATTGTCTTATATGGCACTGACTTTGCCCCTTGGTCTTCTGATTTTGGAAGAGGAAGGGATGAGGTGGAAGAGAAGAGTAAGGAGAAACCATGGCATGGATGCTATAGCAAAAGGGGCTCTCCCAAAATTGTGTCAAGAGCTGGAACATTTTATACCTCTGATTTAAAAATAAGTTTGCTCTGCTTTTTTATGTTTATTATCACATGATGAAGGACTTATCATTCCAGTCATCCAGTGGCAAAATGTTACCTACTACAATTTTAGTTTCAAAAGGAGAACAACCAAGAGTGTTTTCACTCCCTGACATACTTAGTAACCGATTCTGTCAGGGTTGTTATGGGAATGACCCAACAGCACATGACGTAACACTACAGACTTGGAACAAAAAGGTAGGCTTTTCATAAAAAGCTGATTACACAACAAAAACGACCAAGGCAAAAGGCAGCAAGAAGAAATCTAAAAACTACACGCAAAAACTAAAATAAGATTACAAACAGAACCAAGTAACAGAAACAGGATAGGAGAACAAAAACAGAGCCAACAAAATAACAACAAACAAACTGACAAAGACAAGGAAGAAACACAAAGATTATATAAAAACTGGGATTAATGAGACACAGGTGAGGTAATCAACACAGGTGAAACATGTTAGGGCAGGGCGAGTCGTCACACTGGAGAGAAACTTGACAGAACATGGGGAAAAGAAACCAAGATGAAGGTTTACATAATAAGACAAAATGTACAACAGGATAAATACTAAGAGAGAGAAAAGAAAATAAAAATAACAGGACAGCACATGACAAATTCAAGATGCTAAATCAGCAAATAAACAGCTGATAAGGGCTGACTGAAGCTAGAAGTTTAGATTTAATGTTTCAAACTGCAACTGAGCTGCACATCCTTTATATGTAGGACAAACAGAAATGCTGAGAAAGCAAATTCTCCCTGTGAGGAGAGCCTCCATGCTGTCTCCACCTTTAAAATGGATGAGATTTTTGCTACACATGTAGAGAAGAAGTTCTTCAGCTTTACTTTGTCAAACCATCACATATACTCAGCAATTGTAAGAGTTAAAATATGTATTTTTTTTTTAAATATTTGACAAAATTTACAACTTGCAGAGAGACTGAGTGTAAGATTGTTTTTAGAAAGGTAGTCATCCTGTCATCCACCACTGATGAAGAATTCAAAGGTCTTTTTTACAGTCTAAAAATTCAATTAAGTGCATTTAGCATCACAGTTTTTTATTCTTTTTTTTAAAGTTTTCTTGTTGAAGGTCTATAACAAACTATTCATTCTGCCTATGCTGAGTTAATAATATGAGCATTATGAGCAGAATATACTCCGATTTTAAAAAGTAAAACTACTGTGCAGTGAAATGGTCTTCACTCTTTAGATATACTTTATGCTTATATGGGATTCATACATACTTTTAAGGTAAACTACAGTAATGTGTCATTCTGTAAGATTATCATATGTTTGTAATTTTGCTGCGCTGTGAGAATCATGTCTTTCTAATACAATATGACATACCTTTCCATGTGCATTTAGAAAGAAAATACATTAACTTACAGTACAATAACCAGTTTTTTTAGTGATACTTTTGGTTGCTGTGTGTTTAGGAGAGAGAGAGAGAGAGAGAGAGAGAGAGCAGGATGTTATGCATGGCAGGTAGAAGTGGTGTATGTTATATAAGTGTATAAATATGCTGGTTAAGGACCTGAATGACCTGACAGCAGAAACTCCTTCTTATTTTCTCTGTCTTGGCCTTCACATAGCTGTAACACCCCCATGACTGAGCAGAAAGAAAAGTCCCATTTGTGCAGATTAAGGTTTTTAAAACCTGATAGATATAATCTTCATATGGCAGGTTACATTCAGCTGACTAAATCAGACTGCCAATTTCAGCACATCAATTTAACTGAATGAGGTCAGGGAAGATTTCCTGGTGAGATCTGCACTCCTGCTGCACCACAATTGTGGCTTGTTCTTAGCTATTAGTGAAATCAGAGCCTGGGAGTTTGAAATTTATTTTGCAGCTGGCTTCATTGTGTGTTTTGCTGCTATGTTTACCCTTACAGGCTGCAATCCAGAGTTTAAGGAGGAGTGCAATACAGATAAGAGCAGCCATGGGTTTAGCTCCTAGCCTTTGCCAGGGGTCCTCAGCATGAGTCAAAGCAGCAGCGAGGATACCTGAGTCTAACTCTGCTGTTGTAGAAGTCACAGCAGGATGTAATAGCAGGACCAAGGAGTCAAGCTGCTCATCCTCCTCAACCTAGAACAGAAGTTTCTCCTTGTAGCTCTTTTATCCCCTTCATGTAACATGCATGCCAATAAGCAATCGGCAGACCCCCCTCAGGAGCCACGGCCTCATTCACCTGGAACATAAAACACTGCATGCAGTACCGTGAAGCAGAGGGTTGTTCATGAGCAACTGCATGTTGAATGAACACATTTTTTGGCAGGATATGTGTGGGTTTTTTTAGTTAAATACAACCTGAAAATCACTATTGTCTATGTCTGTGTTTGTATAAAATCAGTTTGTACTAATCAAACATACTAACAAGCAACTATGGTTCGACCACTCTCACATCAAGTTCTCATGTAGTACATAATCCTCCATCAGGAGATTCTCATTTGCAAAGAGGAGAAAACAGGCTGATGATGAAATATTGCCTGAAATTGGTTTTGACAAGACGAAAAGTAATGTATCGGTCACGTGGCAGTGATGCCAGATGGTATGTTTCTGACACAAGTCAGAAAGCTGCCACCGTATGAAGATTCATGAAAACTGAAACATTATGTGCACATAAAAAAAAAATAAAGCCAGTGGAGCACAAAGGAAAGATGGCAGATGGATCGCTGACAGCTACGCTCTCCTTAAAATGCTATGATGTTTCCTTTTAAAGTGATTTAGGATGATTAAAGGAAAACTGATGTGAACCGTATAAGGAGGAATAGCTATAGGCAACTGCAGCATGATGAGTGTTATGTTAACATATGCAATGCAATAAAAGATACACAAAATATCCACAGAGACGCTCATTAAACACTCATGTACCCCAGAAACAAGCTTTAATATGTTAATGAGTTTCTACAAAATTACAACACTGCTGGTACACTGGTAACATACATTCTCAGCATCTACTTTAATATAGTATGCTGCTACACAACACACAAGTAGAGCAGAGAAGACATGCATATGCGCCGCATCGAGAAAAATTCCCTCAAGGCATATCCGTTAGCAAGTCTATCAATGTGTGATGTATAATGCATTGTCTGTAGTATAATTTACACTCTTTTTAGTACTTGGCACAGAAACATGTTTCAACCCAACACACTGTATTTTAGTAAAGGGGCAAGCCTTAATGGCACACAGTTCTTCTGATAATCATTAGTTAAATGCAGTGAGATACATATTCAAAGGCTTTTCAGGACCTTCTGAGTAAAGTTGAAGGCTTAACTTGGACTGATGGGGAAGATATAAGATACACACAAAACAATAATAATAATCTTACAAAACATTTTGGCCAATTAAAGAAAAGAAAGTGGTTAGAGCAGTTTTTTTTCCAAGTTGCACTATGAAAATTTATCTTTAAGAATCTGCTACTTATAAAAACTTACTTTTATTCAGATTCTTTGCACACAAAACCAGTCTTAACTTCAGAAAAGTTTGGGCAAACTCTCTCAAAGAATCCTGAAGTTCCTCTAGACTTTTTTTTTTTTCACATCATCACAAAGGTGTCACCTTTGGCAAAGTCTCAGGATTGAAGAGACTTGAGAAGCTGACAGGTACAGTGAAAGAAAGTAGCACCACTGTCATGCTCCGGAAAGAGACAATGGTGCATTACGGCGCCACTGGACGTTCAAAATCATTACAATAGGCTCTACTGTGGACGTGAGAGGATGCACCAAGTAATGCTCCATAATTGCTGAAGGCCAAAATATGGGCCAAAAAAAACACACCTTTGCCTGACCTGCAGCATTAAATAAACAACACCACAGCTCGGACAGAACTATGGATTTGTTTTACTGATTCCACATCCTCATCTTGCTATCAGGTTGTCACAAACAGACACTGGGATTTATAAGAACGGGTGGTGTGTACACTGTGCCTAAGAAAAAAAAATAACTCAACTATTCTTTTGTCGATTTTGTGTTCACTTACTTTATCTGAATGACCCTGTTATTATCTGTGGGAACTGAAATCCCGCCTGGTCTCTAACTGCTGCTCATCTGGCTCCAGTTATGATGAGAGATGTGTTGAGGTGACCTTTTACTTATCGCTGTCCTAAGATATTACACAGGCACCTGTGGGTCTTAGAAAAGTACCCTTTTCTCATGATGAATCCAAGAAAAAGCAGGGCACGAAAACAGCAGCTATCTGAAAGTTGATGTCAGTAGTGTCAACCTTGCACATATCACATTGTTGGTCATTAAAACAATAGCTTCTTTCCGACACTAGTAAGTTAAATAGTAAAATCTGTTCATTAAGAAGACTTCAGTGCTTTTTCAGAGGTCAGTGATAATCTAAAACCAGATGTGTCCTAATTAACGGACTGCAGGAGTATTTTGCTCCACAGCTGTGAGTAACGAAACATCTTCTATTTCAAATACTTTCACAGTCGGGGAGAAAATGGACCAATCAGATGAATCCAGTTCAAAGTAACCAACCATCAGGGCTATCATATATTAAAATCCAAGATATATAAAATATTTAAAGAGTTTTTCACAATAAACTGTACAAGTACAGAAAGAAAATGGTCCCTATTTTGTTTAATTAGAAAAAAATCATGTGTGTATAAATTGTACATATTCTCATTTGTTAGTAAATGTGTGGACAAAAACAACAGGCTGCAATCTGAGTACAACTAATCACATGCTTTTGACCTTGTGTCCTTTAAGACCTAATAGTATGGGTTAAGGCTTCAAAAAACAAAAGACCACCCAACCCC
>JAQMCX010000025.1:5558055-5621585 GCA_029814765.1 Acanthurus leucopareius
ATCTCAATTTTTTTTGCCGTTTTGACCTATACCACCATTTATTGGTGTCACCCCCAAAAAAAAAAAAATCACCCCCCCCCCCCCCCCCAAAAAAAAAAGAAAAAAAAAAGAAACAAAACATTTTCTTCAGCATAGCCACCAACATACGTTAAGATGCCATAGTTAAGTGCTAGGCTATTATGGAAAGAAGGGTCAATAATAAATAATGCAAAAATGTCACCAAAGCTATGGGAGTCTGACAAAAAAGGACTCAAGGATGCAGAAAGTCTGAACTAGACACACAGTGCCCTCCCCGAAAATCAAGAATAGTTTGTGAAACAAACATTTGATTTTTAAATTTTGTCAAGTTATAGAGAGGAGTGATTTGGAGCATGTTGACTGGAGAAAACACAAACTGGCATGGGATATGCACAAGAGCTCAGAGCCAAAAGAATATCAAAAGACAATACCCACTCCAACCACAGCCTGTTCACTCTGCTGCCGACTGGCAAGATACACAGAAGTATCTGCTGTCTCACCACCAAGCTAGGAGAACTTTTTCCTCAGGCTGTGAGATTTTTTTTACTCAGCCTCTACACACAAATATACGAAAAATAGTTTTATTTTCATGGAATTATCCATACTAAATTCTGTTTTAGCAGAACTACAAACCACAATTAGTTGTACTGCTTTGGGTTGATAGCGATAGTAAATGAATCTTTAGTGAACCACATCTTTGCCCTCTCTTGCTTGACTTACCCATGATTCACTTGTTTCAGCTGGAGTGAAGCTGGTCTCCATGTGCTCATTCCCTTGCAGTCTCTTGCAGCTCCACTTGAGGGCAGTGGATCATCAGTCATTGCGCTTACAAAAGCCTCCTTTTTCACTCTGCATCATTAAGTACCCACACAAAACATGCGCACAATAAAAAGCTGCACTGTGCCTTCTTCATTATGAATAGCACAAGCACACTGGCCTGCAGCCCACAGGTGTGTTTGTGGCTTTGGCTCTGACTCAATCAGCCTGATAAAGCCTCATGAAATACTTTGCACAAACGCAAGCACTTCTGTTACCTTGGACAGAATCTCAGGAAATGATGTATGTTGTTGTGAACTTTAACAACTGGAGTAGGATCTCTGCCAGGCACTTACACACTTTGGGCAGTAGTCTGGCACCTACACTGTTCACAACAAACTGTTATAATAACAAAAAAAATCTCATTTAAATAGAATTTGTTGTCTATTTCTCCTTTTTTTTCTTCTCTTTTTCTTCTTAAGGACCTATAAATGCAATTATGCTGGCTTTACCATATTAGAAAATATTAATTTGATGAACTGAAAACATTAATACATTATGCAAATAAAAAAAATTATGCACCTTGGAGTTTGTCTCATATATTCTACTGGGGTGATATGAGACGTAGCCCCTGGTGCTAGAGTAGAGTACACAGTCTCAAGTGCATTAGTTTCATACTCCACTGGTGCTGCTGCACAGCACATAGGTGGAATGCATATGCAGTATTTATTGCATAAAAAAGAAAAAAAAAAGTTCCCATGTGGGACAGGAGATTGCAAGTTAATATATTCTCATCCCACAGAGCACTAGGAGGGACACAAAAACTCAAGTGCTATTGCTTATATCGGCTCACTTTGCAGTTGCGTGATGCTGTATGTTGACCTTGGAGAGGGCAGGTCAGGATAGCTTATTTCCTATAATGCATAGCATGATCCAATCGGTGTTGCTAGCAAAGCCCCTCAGCGATCCACTAGATTTCTGAATTATTTAAAAGGCCTTGCATCACGAGAGCCTCAGATGGTAAATGAACTCTGTTAATTAAACAGTGTATTAACTCTAAGTAGGTTTGCACGCATGATGAACTGTAGTGTCACTTAATAAATGAACTGAGATAGACAACAGTACAATTTTGAGAATTGAACAAAAAAGGTAACATGCTCTTTTTTTAACTTTATTTAAAATATTTTTGACAAAAATTAGGTGATTTCTTGCAAAAAAGAGACAACTAGTGGTTTTGTGACCCCTTCCTCTAGGTAATAATCCAGTATCTTTAAAATAGAATTTCTTGCAGTCACATCAGAAATAAATTTTGCAACGTAACCCTTATGAGGGAAGGGTACTGCAAAGAGATGTAAGCAGCTGGGCACAAGTATGTTCTGAGCAGTACTGCAATCTGTTGAACTAATACATTTGATGTTACTGTTCTCCGTGTCAGTGTTAGTAAGTCATCCTCGCCTCGAAAAGACACAGTCGGATTGAGCAGCTTTCAGCTGAAAGAGATGGTGAGTGGATTAGCCACGCAGTAGTCAGAAGTATATTAAAAATTCCTCTTTATATTCTTATTCCCTGTGATGGCGTTTGATCTTGCCCCTTTTTTATTTTTTTGTATCCTCACTCATCACCTCTATCATTTTCTCTTTTATATGTAAAAAAACAACAGCCTTGAAACTCATTGAATTATTGTGCACTCCCAAGCTCTCAAATGGACTTTAATCATCCAAGGATCCCATTTCAGAGGAGACATTCAGTCGTATCTAAGCTCTCTTTGTTTGTTAATGGACAGGTATTTCATTCTTTTGATGAGAAGAGAAAAAAAAGTAATTGCATTTGTGCCTGCTCTTAAAAAAAAAAAAAAAATCAAGATTATTGTGATGGTGTTGATATATATACCTACAACTGTAGCGTAGTCATTATTTGATAGAATGAAAAAAATATATAAGTTAGTGAGTGTCTTAGTGATTATAGTTACATGTTACATAAACAATAACAGGCTTATATTAAAGGTATTAAAGGTACTTATAAAGGAAAACAAACAGATGAAACAGTAAAATGATTTCAGAAGGCAGACACAGGAAAAGTTATTATGAGAGGAACACACCGTCTCACATTTTTTTTTTATATTAAATTCTGAAAACCTTAGCTGTAATAAAAAATGAAAAAGTGTCTCTTTTGCAAACTTAACTCCTTGGTGAAAAGATGTTTCAAATGTTAAATAATAAAGTGCAGACAGGGCTTTTGACCTGAAGGTACAGTGTTTTTTATAAGATATCATAACACTGTTATTTACCTCTGCCTTTGTTGTGCCCGCTCTTATATCTGCTCAATTCAAACATTAAACTGTGAGCATCTACACTTCCTGCCATCAAAGGATGAGCTATATTGAAACCACTTCTGTGTCTGAGTTTGGGCAACACACTTTTGCACTGATAAGGAAGTAAAAATCAGAGGTTGGCAAGTAATTTGAAAGGATGAGAATGTTCGGCAAAGTATCGCTTAACTTTTAGGTGAGTGTGAAACTTCATTCTAACCTTGGAAAAATAAGTTTGATAAAATAATTCAAACTCAAGATCTTACCAGCTTTTCTACACCCCATCTCGCTCATGGCCTTCATGGCCATAAGTGGATGGAGTTTGCTTGGTTGCCATGGAGCTGAGCTTTAGTTGTTTTGATTTTGTACTACAAAACACTTGATATGACACATGCAGATTCTGTACCGATTCTGCAGAGAAATTGACAGCTTTAAAAATATGACAACATTTAAAGGAATAAATGCAGAAAAATTGGATTTCATGCATCTTGACTCTTGCCAGAAGCTACGTGAGAAGATCGATGTCCCTTTTATGAAAACTTTTTAATCTCAGCTTAGCAAAGAGACAGAAACAAGGGAAAACAGCTAGTCAGTTAAAAAATAACAAGTTCCACCGTGAACCCTTAAACCCTCCAAAAGCCAATGCATATTTTATACTGTTTATTTATCTATTCATCATTTCTGATGAATCTCATCTTTATCTGAATAGCTTTCAATAGAATACACTGAATTATGAATACATGCCTAAATTATGTGTATTGTAATTTTGGAGTTGGGGTTAGAAATGAGGTCAGGATGAAGTTGACCTGAGATCAGAGATAGAAGTTACAGGAAAAAGTCTAGTAAAAACTTGCTCATCAAAACTATTATTAAATTTTTCCATTTACTAATGAGGAAGGACAACACTGGACTACTTTTAGTTACTAAGCAGTTATGAAAAAAATATATTCCACTCGTCGTTTTGATAAGAAGTCATCTTAAATGAAAGTACCAGTTTGATGCACATGTACTTGTGTGAAGTAAATTGGCTTGATATAGCAGAAAAGGGCAAGCCCTCTATCTTGAGGCTTTTCCTGGATCATAGAATCAAGTCTGAAAATCTTATCTCACTTTCAATTTTTCCGTGGCATATTGGCGTAAGTTAATTCCATGCCTCTTTCTTTTCTCCATCTGAATTTCATTGTGTCTGCCTAATCAGCCAGAAGCTGAAATGATCTGCTAACATTTCATTTCTCCATGAATATTTGATTGTCAAAAATTGCCCAGAGGGAATGAACTGGGCCCAAGGTTCGGTTTTGATTTGCGATTAAACTATCAAGAAATCAATTTCATCTGCTTTGAATAATTCAGTGTTTAATGGAATGAGAAATGGCAAAAAGGGGCATGGGTTATTTGATGGTCTGAATGGTGTGTATGACTGCGTACGTGTGCACATGTGTGAACTAGGAGGTGGTTGGTGGGTGGTGTTGAGGGGGAGTCACCCCTTTCAAAATAAAAGCAGGGTCCTGAAATGTGGCTGGGGAGTGACTGTCATTTCAGGACCCTGCTTCAAAAACATGTCTGCATCAGTAATTTGATATTTATTTGGACAGAGTGTTACAATGCCATTGATTTCTTTCTGGTTTTTTTTCTAGGAATTGGAACAGATCATGAGCAAAATGCAGAAGGAGCATTTTACATTAAATCTGCCCCATAATTGGTCTCAGAAAAAGCTTTCATGTTCGGCAGTCCCCCAGTCCACTGAAGATTTTTTACTACCCTTGATGAAGCTTAACTGGTGATATTAGCCCTAAGTTAAGAATCTAAAAGGGAAAACAAGGATGAAAAAAAGAAATGGAAAGAAAGGGGTGGACTTACTTCAGGGTATGAAAAAGGTTCTTTATAGAGAAAGTGCACATTTTGCTCATCTCCCAAATGAACATCCAATGGCAAAGGTTCAGAAAAAAAAACTTTTGATGTCATCTAGTTACTCTGAATCCCAAGAACCATCCCAAGGTGACGAGCATGAGTATGTCTTCATCTGCTCTTGTTAGTTAAAGAAGACTGGCGGCATCGGTGTTTCTTGACATGACACAAACAAATGGAACTGCACTGACTGCATGCAGCCCAACCTAACAGTCATTGAATTATAAAAAAGGTGGCTGTGTTGTCAGAAGGCTAAGACAGCGACTGGAGCCATCAACCTCGTCAAAATATTCTGTGTTCTATTTGAAATAAGTTAGCAAACTAACTCCCGCAAGCTTGCTTAACCTGCTGTTCGTCAGTCATCTTTACATTTAACTGATCTTTTCCTCATCTTTATTTTAGGATTTCACCCTCTGAATCTTTTTTAGAAGACCTGTGAAATATGGGATGTTTGAGGAAGGAGGATGCTTTGAAAAAAAAAAAAAAGTATTACCCCTGCATCCTATTTTAAGGCTAATCATTTGCTAACTATCTCACACGTCAACAGAAGTTGACATAGCCTGCTGAAATATTTTGGAAACATCATCATTAGCCTGTTTCCGTGGTGATATGGGAAACATCCTCTTAAAGTTTACAAGCTGGAGTTGACGGGGTAGTTGACAGAAAGCAGGTCACAGTGAACAAGTGTCTCAAGTAGAGGTGGTGGTCACGCTGCAGTAAGGAACGGGCTTACCGTGGACTTAAGGTGAAGCTGATGACGTCAAACTGTCTTAATGAACCGCTGAAGTGTTATCAGAGATGGCTAGGGTGGTGGACAGTGGAGCATGAACTCACCTCTGATAGGAAAAAGGAAAAAAAAATGTCTTAGTGTGGCCAAGAGGAAGGACAGAAGGGCAGAGTGGAAGAAAAACTAGCTATATGTTTCTGATAATGTTTTACTGTTTAATTTTTGTGTTTAAACCATTGCAGGTGCATGCAAACATACATGTGCTCCAGATAAGACCTGGCTTTGCTTTAAGAGACTATAGCTAGTTTTTAGCATTCTCACATAAGTATGCTGGTGTATTTAAGGGAGAATATTTGGCGCAAATAACTCAAAGTGTGGTGCTCAGATGACGGGGCTCTCCAACATTAGAACTCACCCCAAGGGCACATTTTCCGATCCCCATCAGCCCTGCTTGCCAGAATTGGCTCCCTGAAACCTTCCCAAAAACGGAAATTGGTCTTTGGGTAGTACCTATAGACCCAAGTTTATAGTCCATGGTCAAAATGGCAAATATTCATGTACAAACCTGCGTAACTCATGTGCCAATCATTATTAAGCAGACTTGGATTATTTACTAACAAAAGTTATTGCTTGCACTTGCTACATGCAGGTTACTGTGCACAATTTGATGTGTGCTACATGAACAGTTTTGGAAGTTTGTTTGCACCTCAGGGTGAGGGAAGTGTCACCAGTTTTTGTTGTTATTTAGTCATAAACCAAGTACTAGACAAACTTAAACGGAAACCTGTTGGTGTTACCAGAGAATGGTCAAGGAATTATTAAAGTCATCAGAATTGATCATCTGGGATCCATTAATGATAGGTTCCAAACATTGGGCAAAATCATTCAATACACATTAAGAACATTGTTTCACTGGAGAAGGGAAAGGATGGTGATAACAGCATAAGAGGAAAAGTAAAGGGATTGCTGCACTGTTTGTAAAATGTTCAAGTATAGCAGAAAAACAGAAAACCCAAAGAAGAGAACCATTAGAATGCTGTGCATGCTCAAAATGTATTTTCTCATCTAACTCTCTTTGCACGGCTCATTTCACTTCTGATGTGTCCTTGAGCAAAACACTGAATCCTCCTCTGATGGCAGCTTTGTTACTCTGTAGCTGACCTCTGACCTCAATCCTGTAGAGAAAGGCAGAGAAAAAAAGCATTACTTTTTCATTTAATAAAGCATCAAAAAAACCTCATAACCCCGGTATTAACCCAAGTATTGCTTTTTCTCTGGAGACTGCACTGTTAAGATGTAAACCTTTCAAAAGACTTTTGAGATTCTATACTCCATTTTTCCTTTAGAACCATGGTTGTTAGAGTTAACGTATGTTATTTAGTTGGGAAAAAGAAAACTCCAATGACAACGAGCTAAACTGATCTTTTTTTTCTTTTTTCTGTGCAAAGATTGGGAAAATTTGGTCCTCTCCTGTGTGCATGAATCAGATTGATGTCATCCTGAGCTGCAGTGGTTTAGGTAAGTCACACACGAGGAAATCTTCAGTAAATTTCAGATTGTAGTCACAAGCAGGTCCCAAGTTAAGGGGAGGATTTATGGCTTATACTTTTTAAAATCTAACAAATATATTCTATTTTGCTTTAATGACCGTGATGCATTATTAGCACACACAAATGTAGGGCTCCATTTGATTCTTTCTTTTTTTTGTGGCTGTAAAAACACAGGCAGCAAAAAGATTGTAAGAGGGCAAGAATACAATTCAAATTATGGGAGGACCTTATTAAAGAGGGCCTTAAAATAGCAGAGAAAGGGTACAGTGGCATGTCATCAGAAGACTAATGTTACACCTGTAACCTTTTAGTCAAGAGCAGGCAGCTGTGTTTGCTAGCGATGTGCTCTGTGCATGCTTTAACCGCTTATATGAACCTAAACCCCTGATTTTCTTTTGCATTACAATTTGTCTTCTCAATAAAATGCATAATTGATTTCTAACGTTCATTAAGCCGGTCGATTAGTTAGCTAGAATGACACATTCACATACCGGTTTGTGAGTTTTGTAGAAACAGATGAAGTTCGATGTTGTGGTTGTTCTTTTCAAATCACATTTTCTCCTTTATTTCACTTTCACTACCCACTTTCCCTACTAATTATTTTTTCTGATTGACAGTCCATCAGCTCCAGACTATTTCCTTCTTTTTGAGATCTTATCCACATCTATTTCTGTCTGTAAAACGTTCTACCCAGATTTTAAATTGCACTGTATCCTAACACGTTATATTAAGCCAGAAATATGCATTAAAGTAGTCCATTTTGGGCGTGGGAGGATAACTAGCAGAGTGTCTCATTTAAATTCACACTTTTGTGATATTTCATAACTCGACTTCTGACCTCTTGTCAACAGTTTCCTCACACTTGATTGCCGAGACTACAATGATTAAAATTAAGGCGAGAGTGCAAGCTTTTATGGATGCTGAGTATGAATACAAAATTAGTGATGCAGCTCAAGAACAGTTTGGGAAATAGGACTGACAAGGAGTGTTGACACATCATCAAACTGAGACTGATTGCTTGAATAATTGGTTTGTACCTAATTATATTAGAGTGCCCTCTTGGGTGTGTGTATGATTATGTGCGCAGAGCATTCAGTGTTCCTCTACCGCCCGTGTAGTGGGATAGAAGCTGGCCGGGGGGAGCTTTGCTCCGAGGAAACCAGCAGATTTGCTTTCTAGCCGGAGCTTCGATCAAATTCACAGAGCAATTCTCCAGAACCACAATTAAATTTTAAAAGTTTACAATCACGTTAGAGAGCTGTAGAGAAAGAGGGAAGCGCTGGAAGGGCGACTTGGTGTTTTTGTTCTGAGCCTGTGATAAGAAGGCAGACTATAAGTGAGTTAAATGAGAAATAGCATCGGCACAGCTGTTGTTCCATTAAACGCCCTCTGAGGAGGCTTTAGAGGGGGTCCAAGAGGACCAGATACAGGCTGTGTGCCAGCGGGCCTCTGGCTCAGGCATCTGTTACTGATTCTTCCTCTGGTGATAGAGCCTCTCATTCGGCGTGTGACCATGACCTATTCACTTCAAGACTTGTAAACATCCTGGGGTCATTCACCTCTGTGAGTGGACTGGTGTGATCATAGCTGATTTTTGAATCAGAGCCTTCATTCATTCATTCATTCATTTGGTTGACCGGCCTGGTTTCTCATTCTTCTTCTGAGCATTTCTGTGACCACTTTAAAACTGCTCTCTGCATTTTGCCAGACACAGGGCTGTAAACCAAAATAAAAAAAAAAAAAGCAAGCAGAGTGAGGGAAATTTCTGTCTGGCATTTGTTGCATTACAGTACAGGATTTTGTTTCCGAGCCTGTATGGAACTGTTGATCCTATATAAGTGAAAGCTCTTGTGGGAAAATGAGGAGCTTTGCATTGCTCAGACCAGAGCTTGTGACCTGAATAAGAATGTTTAGTTTTATGTCCATTTTTACCCACCTCTAAATGTTTCATACTTAAAAAAAATGTTAAGTTTCATGTCCATTTTTTCCCCCATTTCTATAATGTTATATACTTAAAGTGACTATAATCAATATTATAATAATAACATTGGATCAAATGACTGTGTAATGGGAAAAGGAACACTTAAAGTGAGATAATTATAATCAGGGCTGCCAACTTTTTAATTTAATCTGGAATGATATTAACTTTAAAGTTGGAGTATTTTATGAGTCTTCTCTGACAGTAACCACCCCAGGGGTCGAGGTCATCACTTCCTGTTCCCTAGATTTTTGTTTATAAAGTTTAGCTTCTGAGTTAACAAGAATCTAGAAACCTAACCAGTGTACCTGGGGATCTTCCACCAATTAATTTCTCATTTCAAAGACTGGACACCTAGGGATGTCTCTATAAAGCATCCGAGGACAGCGGGTTGCTTTTAGTACTGAAATTTAAAGGAAATTATAAAATTTTCTGACAATTTTCCCTCAAGGTTACAAATAAATCACAATAGACATAAAAGGTATTCACAAAGCATCTGAGCCTTTAATGGAGCTCCTGAGGTGAAACACTGTTGGTGTGGGACAAAAGAGTTTTAAGAAGCCTAAGAGTTTGTCAAGAAGGGGTAAAAACGACAGGAAGACAAAGATGTAGGAAAAAAAAATCTCCAAACACTGAATGACAGTGAGTTAATGGAATGCTACAGATTATATAGTGCAGAGATAATGCTGGTAGTCAATCTCATTAGAGATGACATCTCCCACCCAATGCAGACATGCTGTAATGGCAGACATAGGAGTGAATACCAAACTGAAATATTTAGGAAATGGATAAACGCAGCAGTGCAGCAGAAGCGATGACTCTGGTCTGTCACAGATTCATCAAATATCAACACAGAATAATACTAAACTTAGCAGCAAAATAAATAAATGGAAGCAAATAAATACAACAACTTTCAGCATGTGACTTTGCCACTCTGCAAACAGGTTAAACCATGTAACGTTCAGACACCACAGAAGCTGAATGATGCTATTGTTAACCAATGAACCTGTCTGATTAAAAGAGTTAAGACAGTAACCAATACATGATGATGATTTGCAATTGGATTTTCATACTTGTAGTTCTCACCTCCAGGATTACTTCAACTTTTACATTACTGACCCAACCTGTGTTAATTATTCTAAAACTTGTACATTTATGAACATTTTATTAACAATAAAGTGAGGCTAATCTCTCCATATATGTAAGGTGATTTTTTAAAATTTTTTAATAATATGTATGCACCACTGCCAACTAAAGTCCCAGTCAAAATAAAAAGCCTGATAGACAGACTTCATTCTGTAAAGCCTTTTTACATCAAAAAGATTATTATTTTCAAGCTTGAAGGCTCCCTTCCATTCGTTGTGAGATTTGTTTGGGAAGGGTCGGGTGATAACCATGTGTATTAAAACTGAAAAAAATGTAAAATATAAAAAACAATAATAATAAAAAAATACATATAAAATAAAAAATAATAATACAACATATTGAGGTACAGTTGCATCCATCCCTTTCATTCAAAATTGATGAGTGGGGGTTTTGAGTGGCAGAGACACAGAGCGTCCCTGTAACCATAGTAACTCAGGGTCTTTCCTGCCTGTGAGAGGAGAAGCAGAGAGACACGGTGCTGCTGCCAGAAGAGCTGCTGACTGAGATAACAGCATGCATGGGGATAAATTACAACATAATACATTTGTGTAAATTTCTCGCTTCTCCCCTGATGGTCCACATAACTCACTGCTGCAAGGTGCTGCTGTTGCACTGTGCTGCTCTGTCTTGTCTTTCCTTGCTCTGTCAGCGTCCTCTTTTTCGTCCCTCAAAGTTATCAGGAATGATTTTTTTTTTTTTTACTGTGTGAGAACATGAATGTATGTCTTCGGAGTGTGTAAAAAGTGTCCATTACAGAGCATTTTACAGTACTTGGCTCATGCTTTTGCCTTTTTTAGATGTGTCTTTGTGACACCCAAGCAAATTCACATCTGATAGTCTAAATACTCACTTTACAATTGTAATGCACCTGAAATTTGCTTCATTTCCTCCTCATTAAACACAATAAGCTAGCTGCCCAGCACTTAACAGCACAAAGACAAAATTAGCAGGCATGTAGCAGGTAAAGTGTCACACATTTCTTTCAGAGGTGAGAAAAAAAAAAAACACAAAACAGATGCAGATCTGAATAGAGAGGGAATTGCACGTTAATCAACAGGCTAAAAAACATGGCTCCAAATAAATGCAAAGCTGCCCTTCATCTGCTTGACATGTAAATAGCCACCTGCTCGGCAACAAGGTAACCACATCAGTGCTAGGGGTGATAATCAGTGTTCTGCCTTGTTTGTTTCAGCCTCCCACAAGGGGCCTAAAAATCACTTACTGCAGGTGCAAAATGACCATGTTAATTTCCTCTTACCTTCTTTTCTTTCTTCATTTCTTTCTTGAACTAATTATAACCCAAGAAAAAAGATTTATTTATGTATGTTTTTCTCAGTTTCTAACGGAGAACATGAGACTGTACCAAGAGACAGGCTTTTAGTGGCATGAGAAGGATTATACTGATGAACACAAAAAATAAAATGATCTGCTAATTCATCATGCGAGTCCCTCAGACTAAAAAAAACTGTAATTTAAAATTCAAATTGCCAAAAATTGTTGATTTTTTTGTTCTTAAAAAACACAATAACAAGCCTTGTGAATACTACTCACAATATCTCTGTGCTGAAGGAAAAAAAGTGAATGTTTTTGAGAAGTTAGTATGTCTACTTTAGTTTTATGTTCATGCACATCATTGTTCCCTGGGGGTCAACTGCACAGAGAAAGCCTTAATTTGAGCTCTTAGTCAGACTGCCAAAGATATCTATGTCAGAAGACACATTTATTTTTTCACATACACATTCATATCTTTAGCCCCTGTGACCACAAAACTGTTCCAGCATGTCACAGGGATCTCTTCTTATGAGTAATATCTTTGTGGGCTACTTATCTTGATTTTCTCTATTGTCTGAGTAAAACATTGAGGCCGATCCAGAATATATCCTAATTGTAGAAATTATATCTGACTTCGCTGCCTGAACTCAACTCCCCCTCTTATCCTTAAGCCTATTTCTGAAAGTGATAAAATGTTTTTCGGCTTTTCTCCCTATTTTTGGTTCACTTTCATTATTTCAATTGCTTTATTAAATCCAAAAGAAATGCCCCGTTGTGCCATGTGTTATTATGGAGCCCAAATCTTTTTTTTCAGTTTTTTTGCCTGCCTTGTCTGCAGTGATTATTTGTTTTCCACTTTAGTATAGCTTCTGACAACACCACAGCATTTTGTGCAAATACTGTAACCATCCTTTCGTATGCAGACTTGTTTTCAACCTCAGTAAGTCCAAATGTATGTTTCTGTGGTAACTTTCTTCTAATGCATACTGTATTTATCTTTTCCCATTAGACTTTTTTTACACCGAGGCAAGATCCATTTCAATATATCTGGCTGAAATGTGTCGGACTGATCCCAAAGGGACTTTCTATCATCACACGCTCTTTTTCCCTATTTTCTGATCAGAATAACTATCAGAACCTCAGAATATCAAATACCCCCTCTGATGCTTATTCCCTGTACTTTTGCTACCACTGCAACCAGCTGTTGATTTGTTTAACAGGATGTATAGCCCATGTAACCCCCCTCTGCTCCTACACCACCAACAGACATACAAACCCATGTCAACCAATAGCCCTTTTTTTGTGTGCGTGTGATGAAGGGCCTGGGTGCCTTGTGGTGCCAGAACATATTTTTTCTGCAAAGGAGGAGTCTGATATACTCCTCCTGTTGTGATCTGTATTGAACTTTATTGGCAAGGCTACTGGACATCCCATGTGTAAGAGTGGACAGGCAAAGAGAAAAGACAGAAGCTGGGGTAGACAAAGGGAGGGGAGAACATGGAAAACAACAACAACAACTATAACAACAACAACAACAACAACAACAACAACAGCAATAACTGCATTTACAATAGCATTTACATTAGTAGTAAGAAGCAAATACAAGCATTTACATTTACAAATGGCAAAATATTAAAATACTAACCTAAAATGACTGTAAATATGATGACATCAACATTTGTAACCATTGTGCATTTGTGTGTGATTATGAGAACGTTTCATTGAGTATGTCTCTATGATGCTCTCACTCTTTGTTCAGTACATATTGCTAATTGTCACTTTGATCGTGATGATGAATCGACTCTATAGAGTATTTGCCTATTTGTTGTAGTGCAGAACTAAATATTTCATAGCAGAGAGTATTACATCCAAGACAAAACTGACAGAGAGCCAGGACTGAGAAAAAAAGGCACATAACAAATCCCTCTGCTGCTACAGCACTACAGACTGAGCTATTATTTTATCAGTAGTACATGGCACGAGTAGGGCTCATTTTAGAGCCACAGTCTGGGCCACAGAATCTAACTTTTTAGTCACAGGATCAATGGTTTAGGAAAACCAGACTCACTACAAGCCCCATGTACCTCTGCACTCACTCTTAATTAGGGGATAGAAAGGTGGGATGACTGGTTAACTAAGGAAATGCATTTTTGTCAATTTACTAACAAGGGGGAAGGCATTCCCCCTCATTTCCTCCCAATTCACTTACTAACTGTGACATTTACTAATTGCATGTAGCACCACATGTAACGCCCTGCTGTTTCATGAAGTTCAGCAAACAAGCGAAACAAGCAGGATTGTGATTGGAACTGTAATTAATGGCAATGGTGAATAAAGACAGATTGTATGCTTGGAAATATTGGCCACAAGAAATATTTGCATAGGTTTAGTGAAAATGAAATTTCTCAGACTCACCATAATGCCTCCCTGAGCAGGAAGCATAGAGTTTGCACGGCTGGGGATTAGCGTCTGTAATGGGGTTTTGAGGATAGTCGGGATTTCAGATCTGGAGCGATATGGTGCCAGGGGTAAACACCAGGCAGCAGACTAGAGGATTTAGCAAGCAGAGGCTTTCCCCTCCACGTGGACCGAGTATCACTGTGTTCTAAAGTACACCCATTTCCCACGGTCATTTACTCAAGCATCTCCAGTGGGGATTTAGTTATCCTCTCTGAAAGGGCACTGTAGTCTTATAATACTGCCCCTGCACATGCTGTGGAAACAGGCAGCGAGATAGATAATGATTCATTGGGAGTGAGACATGAACAGAGAGTCACTGAGAGGGCCAGATAGAAAAAAAAAATAAAAGACAGAGAGAGATTGAGTGCTCACGTGGCCATAATACTGAGGGGAAGCTTTTCAAACCAAAAGTCAAAACCAGATTGTGTTAAGCACATTTACTTAACTACAGTAACTAAATTTGTTTTTCTCAAGCTTAGTTATTCTACTTTATACTTTTTACTCCTCAGAGTTTAGAGGGAAAAAATTGCACTACCCTTTGAAAGCTTTTTTAACCCATAAAATGGCACTTTCATAAAAGTGAAGGACTCAAAAAAAGACAAATTTCAAATAAAAATCAAAATCATACGAGCAAAAGAAGAGTTACTCTTACTTGTGAAGCTCAAATGGGTCAAGTTTAAAAAAAAGCTGAATCCTATCGATTTTATCTCCATAGTGTCTCTACTGCATTAAACCATCCCTGCCTCCAAAATACCATCTTATTTCAAATTCAACCCTTTTCGTGTGTTATTTTCTCTGTTAAAATGTTTGAGTCCAGAGCCTAAGCCAAGATAATCTTGGTGACACCAGGAAACCTCTCTACAGTGCAATAGAGGACATTACAGAACTTATGTCACTGGGTTGTGGTTGGTGCACAGCACGACACCTTAGAGACTGAGCTTAGCATGGTGCTGCCCAGTAAACTTAACCTAGCCTAGCTGTCGCTTAATACAGCAATTAACACAACCTTTCAGTCCTTCAGTGTCTCATTCACTGAACTCCACAGGTTGTACAAGTACAATCCCCCACTTAGGTTTGTGATTACCTACTTTATTTCGCTGTAGAATTTCACTTTAGCTGGCCACTGCATGTTTCAGCTGACAGCATATATTGCCTGTCATTTTTTCTATACAATCTTGATATTGATTTGGGGACAGTAACATGGTTGAATATCTAGCTAGTCTGGTTTTAAAATGTTTTATTAAATTAAATGATGACAGAGGGGGGTAAAAAGTAAATCTAAAATGATATATTTTGGAAAATAAACAAGATTTTGTCAATGCGTTGACCTTAATTTCACTACAATAATGTGTTGGTCCTTTATATTAGTTGCTTTATTTATCATTGCTCTTAAGAAGGATTGGCCAGAAAAAAGTATGTCAACTGCCTATTTAGTAGAAATGTTTAACCCTGCAACACATTTTCTCCCATTTGTGCAACTTCTGTACATGAAATAAATGTGTTCGGGCGTTTTTCTACATGATTGAACACTGTAGTCAAGTATACAAACCCTTCCACATTGTTTGCTTTAACTTAAAAGACCAAAGCACTTCCTCCAACACAGTTTTTAATTGTATAATTCAACCCTTTAATAATGATCACTTTAGTTTCCTCAGCAGGGGGCACACTCCTACTCCTTGCCCCAGAGGTGTTATTGCTCTGTTTTATCTTCTGATTGGCTCAAGCTCACTAAAACCACAGCTCCCTCACACAGCGATACAGCCGCTCACCAAGCAGACATGTTCGGAGACAGATGGAGTCAGAGAGCGTGTTGAGACTGTCTGAGATGAGCTTCACATCTGCCGCTCACAAGGAATCGGGCCACAGCCGGTCGGGGGATTACACGGTAGAAAAGAGGGAGTCAGTAAGAATCTGAGTTCAACTTTAACCTCTCTGCCCCAGAAGTAAAAGAGAGGCAAGCGGCAGGCCAGAAAAGCCAGAGAGACAGGTTGGGTTGTTAAGTCAGTGAATGCAACCATGCAGGAAAGGTGAGCTGAAATCTGTGCAGTCCGACCTACATGCAGATAGACTCTGCGGTTTCTTGCCAGCATGCATATAGTCAGTGATGATAAAACACACATTTAACTGCAGGTTTGTAAAATCTATTGTTACTAAATTTGTTAAACAATAATTGATCAATTAGAAAGTGTGGGGTATTGTAAAATAGGCAAGAACACAATTGTGCACATTAATAGCATGTGCTCATTATTCATCAACATAAACTGTGTCATGTTAGATACTGAATAAAAAAACAATACATTGTTGTGATATTTTGGGCTTTGATGTAGTTTAAATATGTCAGCTACAGATGTGCATGACATGTGGGATCAGTTCAGTCAACAGAAGCTATTTTAATCAGGCATATTGGTGGGATGTTGGTAAATAACAGCAGATAAGCTGTCACTTCAAGTCAGACATCACAACAGATAGAGCACCTACATAATAAGACCGGGAATATTTATTTTCATTGATGTGATTCTTGAAGTTTTTTGGGACTAAAGTATATTTAAACAGCAAACAGGAACACTTGCCTCTTGAATGTAGGAACCCAGGGGAGAAGTTTGATGCCTTGTGTCTTCAGCAGAGCACAGACGAGAGAAAAGTGTCATATATTCTTCTGATGTTGCTGTTAAGATCACTGCAACCTCGCTTTTCCCAGCTACAGTCACACACACTTATGTTGCTTTTTGTTGTATATACAATGGTGCACACTGAGCTATACTGAAAACCAGGAAAAGATAAATAAATACATAAATACATATGGTTTTGGCTTTTTCTTAACTATTTACAGTGAGCTACTGAAGTATTCAATACTGCAGTGGTTTCAAGAATCAAAATACATCACTTTACTGATTTTTACACCTAAACATACCTGGTTTATCACTGCTGAGAGCCAGTGAAGACTAAGTTGAGGTTCCAAAAAATTGCTTAAATGCATAAACATTCATGGAGAGCCTAAGGGAAGGCAGGGCAGCAAAAGACACCCATGGGGTGCAGAACAGAGCAGGCATCAATGACGACAAAATGACATTGATTAAATGAGACCCAGCGTAGAGCTAGGAGATGGGGTGGAAGTGGTTTGCAAAGTGGCCTGCAGACGAAGTAGTGAGACTGGGCCGGCTAAAGCAGTTTAAGTAGGGCACCTTGAACTAGCCTAGCCAGCTGTGCAGGTAGCAGATCACAGCTTCAGTTTGAATTTGTAGCCTGAACTACCATTATACTTAGTTTTTGTCTTGTAATATTTGTTTGAATAAAAAAAGAGAAAAAATTGATAAACGAATTAGAGCTCATTAAATATTTTCTTTGCATCTACTTTTTTTTTTTTTAACAAATTGAAAGTCAGTGGTGCTACACTTGCTCAAGCCTCCTTTAACTTTTACTTTTAATTGTAGTCGAAACTTTTCTTGATATTTTCATACAGCTGAATTATTGAGTTTGTTTTTCTTTCATGATAATTCAGGCTGTGTATCTCTTAAGATTCAGCCTCATTAAGCTTTTAAAAAAGATCTTGATATCAAGGGAGTTCTCTCTCTCTCTCAGGACTAACTTATAGCAGGCAGAGTCAAGGTCAACTCTATCACACCAGTGGCAGAAATGAGAATAATAAGAAATAAGCAGAATTAGCAGCCAGCAGAGCCAGCCACTAACACTTTTTGAGCTTCTTATCCATATATCTTAACCCTTGGACCAACCCCCTCATTACTGGATTTAAAAGATGCTGATGGTTCATTAACAACAGCATTAATAAGTAGTTTGTAGGTCAAGCGTTTGATGCACTTCATCTAAGAAAAGGACCTTTGATTTGCAGAGTCATGATCACATACTCCGAGGCATTTGCGCTCGGCTCATATGGATTGGTTCACTGCCAGGGAAGCAAGTTCGAGACAATGAGCTACACTGTGACCCCTGACCCCAGAGCTCCCAGACCAGAGCCTCCTAATTGGCTGCTTTTCCCCCTCAGACTGCAATACCCATTCCAATTACAGCCCAGTGTTTGCATACTGCTGAGCCCAGTGGAGTGCTGCAGACAGATCAGGCAGACGTCGGGGGGGGGGGATCAGACGCTGGAGCAAAGACATTAGAGTGCAGAGTGCTTTTACTTAAGAGGTTTTCTTAAGTATCATGTTTTTTATCCTGCTTTATACTTCCACTAAAGTGTATTTGAAATTTAAATGCAGGGGTGCTTTTGCAAACATTCATGCATACATTGTGTCCTTAATGTTAATATTAACAATGGGGAACACAAAAAAAGATATATTTTTTGCCAGTCATGATATTTTTACAGTCATTTAAGGATGGACGAATTTCTGTCTGTTTTTCTTTTATTCATAGTGGCATAGCACTTATTTTCAAGTTTATATTAAACCGCATTAAACAGGATTAAAAAACACATTAAAAGGCTATCACAAATTCTTACATCCCACAGTCAGCTACTTGTTGTTGGAATATGGTCATTTGTACTATGCGCATCTATTTGTTTCCTGAGAAAAGTGCAAGGAAAGAATTTTCACTTAAGTTACAGCAATTAACAGTTGACATTAGCTAACCAGCGGAGAACACAAACTGCAGTCCAATTATTCAGGGCAAGCTGATTCACCACTTATTGGCCTTCCTGGACCAGTAACTAAAATATGATTGCACTTAGAAAAAGGTCCAAATGAAGGTGAAAACACATTTATTTCTGTTAATGTTAGGCCAACACAACAGACAGTACACTCTTTTTATAAATATCTTATCACAAGTTCAAATGTGTCTATGCCTTGCAAAGACTCCTCTGTCTATACTGCTCACATCTCTGGTCAGTGACTGTATGAGCTAACAGTAACTTTACCAAAGGTCAACTTTTACTGTAGTCATGTACCGTCCAGTGCTGTGGGTTTTTGGCAGACTGTGGTTTTTGCACAAATTGCACCCAAGTAGAGATAAAAGAAGTCGTGATGCTATGTTGGATTCAGTTTTATTCTAACAACACAGACAGCAGTCTAAACAAGAGATCCCACTTCATGGACTGTGACTGACAGCAGATGATGATGGTGTTAGCCAGCTACTTCCTAAGTACAAGAATAAAGGATGTGTTTCATTTATTATTCCCATCCATGCCAAACTGTGGGCTGCCTTATTATTCAAGATATTATTTCTATCAGGCAAGGGCAGATAACAAAGACAACAGTAATGATGATAATACTGATGATAATGATGACGATGATAACATCCTACAATGTTCTGTGCACTTTGATTAAAATAAATAAAAAGAAAAAAACAACTGAATTAAAATGCAAATGTAACATCTTAGAGTGAAAGGGAATGAGTGAAATGTCTTTGCAGTGAATGTTGTATGGGGTCCTATTTTCTAGGGGCCATTCAAAATTGTCCTGCAAACAAATGCCATGTTCTTTCTCACATTTTTATATATATATTTACTGAAATGTCATCATAAATTTTTATATCAGACCAGGCAAATGTCAGGGGGGATCAGGAAAAAAAACAACAAAATAATTTTCATGTTTTGGCTGCTGGGCTGGTAAAAATTCACAAGAAACCAGTGAAAAAGATCAAAAACTTTTGATGTTTCTATTAAAATTTTATCATCACAGCATTTAGCTTCATGTCATTAAATGTTTGATTCTGTTGACCAGGGAAGACCTTTAACAACTCTGTTCTAAATATCTGTCTTATAAAATGTTCAAAACAGCACCGTTAAACCTGCAGCAATTGAGATCTTTGTATCGTAATACCAGCTAGCTCTGTATGTTAGTAACATGCTAGCAGGTTGACTTACAAGCCCTTGCACTAACTCAGCTATAGGTATTAGCATGTTTCTTGCCTTGCTGGGAATAGGCATTCATTTTACTACATTTTTACAAGAACATGTTAGCAGTATATTTTGTTTTAGTTTAAAGCTGAACTTTTGCTTGTAACACAGTACATTGTTAGATCTTCTTTTACTGCAGAAAAAGATCTGAATTTTTTTCCACACCAGAGAAAGATAGGCAACACATGAGGGAACGAGATGAAACTGAGAAAAAAATAGCAGGGTTCAGAATTCATTCAGGGCTAGGCAACACCTGCACCCCCCCCCCCAACCAAAAAAAACCAACAACAACAAAGAGGGACTAAGAGCGAAATGAAGGACAAAAGGTGGACAGGAGGGATTTGGAGAGCACCACAAAAAAACAGAGAGAGAAAGAGACAGAGAGAGAGAGAGAGAGAGAGAGAGAGAGAGAGAGAGAGAGAGAGAGAGAGCACAAATAAGAAATCCTAACACAGAAAGGAGAAGATGGAAGTGGAAATGAATAAGTGCAGGCAGTCGGTGAGTCTTCTGATCAGGAGGACGGGCTCCTATCACACACATGCTGTCAGTGCTGGAAGGAGACAAGCCTGATGGATTCGTATGATAGATGTGTGGACGCATGGAGCCACGGCCCCAGCTGCTGGGCTTAATGAAATGTGTCCCACTACAAGATAGAGCGCCCTGATTTAAACACATCCTGCCACGCTATTCCTCTCCTCTCTAATACAGGCAGAAAGAGCCAATGCCACCATCAGGCCCCTCTCTCTGTTTGTCTCCCTATTTGAAAGTCGGCTTTTTCATTTGGAACCAATCCGCTGTCTTTCCCCTTGCCCTGAAATGAATCATGCATCTATTCAGTGCACCTGTAGATCATTGGCAAGTCAAACTTGATCTAAAATGTGCTTTGTTGTTTTTTGTTTCAAGCCCGAGTCTCATCTTCTGCTCCAGTGCACCTTCAGCATGTGTCAGGTTTAAATCTGTTTATTCTAAATCAACATTTAACATCAATGTAAAAGTAAATACATATAAAATACTAGACTCTGTGGGATTTTTTGAAAATGTAGTTGTAAGAAAGATAGAGAGAAAGAAAGAAGAGATGATTTTCTTCTACTTTTGTCATTGGCTCTTATTTCTTCCCCCCTGGGGCATCCATCTCTTCCCTATTGCTTCCTCTCCTTCCCTGCTTATGTCCCTCTCTGTCACTTCGCCCTCACTACTCCTGCCTCTCTTTCTCTCCGTGTATCTTGTCCCTTGGGGATAAGTAGTCCTGTTTTTCTGCAGGAGTTCAGGGCATAAGGCCAAGGAGAGTCTTCGTCAGCCAAGTGTTTATAAAGCTTTCTGCCATGTCAACAAGGACAAACTGTTTCTCTCTCTTACTTCCCACATCCCAAATTTCAAACATGACTGTTCACCTTTTTACTTGAAGGCCAGTTTTCATCTGTACGATTAGTGTCCTTTGCCACCTCATCTGTGTGTACGTTTGTGTGTGTGTGTGTGTGTGTGTGTGTGTGTGTGTGTGTGTGTGTGTGTGTGTGAGAAAGTGCATATGTGTGTTTGTGTGCATGGGCTCGCCGAAAGGCCTGCTTCTTCCCCGGAATAATTGATTTAACAAATTGCCGGCCATGTTTCATTCTGAGGAAGTGACAGGAGCAAAGCGAGGAGACTGAGCCAGGAGATTAATTAGGAAACAAAGTCATCTTTATGGAAATTAAATGCATCTTCTGATGATAGCCTTCCTTTCCCATCAGTCGGCCGGGTTTCCTCCCTTGTGCATGATAAAGGACTGGGAAGCCTCCAAAACATCACAGAGATGACTGTCGACGCCAGAACCCAGCGCCTACACAGCACCCTTTAGCAATGCCAACTCCAGCTCCCACTTTCATGGGTGATGGATTTCGGGCTACATCGTTGGAAAGGCACTGAACCCAGAAAAAACAGCTGCTCCTGCAAACAATGCAGTATCCTCTTCCGGGGGGGAAAAAAAAAAAAATCAGAAGCCTGCATAAAAATCAAGCTCATATCTCGCACGGCCAGTCCCTGCATATGTGCATGGCTCTCTATACAGCATTTGGTATAACAAGCTCCCAAGAGACAGCGCATCAACTGCATGAGTGCTCATGGTAAAACTAGCATCCATTAAGTTTAGTGCACTCTTTCATGTGACACCGTGCCCTTATGATTGTAGGTGTGGGATTAAATCTGCTCAGCACGCAGCTTTAGACACAACTGGTCCTACTGGTTGCTTGCAGCTGCACATGTAACCATGATTCCTCTCTGTGCTTGCTTCTGAATATGCATAACGTTGTTGACTGAACTGGTCAATATCAGAGTCAGCCTTAGAACAGACTCAATTTAATTATCTGAAAGGGAGACTTAAGCCACAAAACCAACAACAGAATGCCCGGAGGACAAATATGGATCTGTCTGAAGTGATCTGCAGTGTCTGTTTTTTTCCTTTTCTTTCTTTTTTTATCCACAGTTTGATGGCAGCTACTATCAGATTTCAAAATATATGACTTGAGGAAGGCCATTACCAGAGACAAAATCAATGGACAATAGGCCACATTCAGACTTGCCTGAAAATGCGTCATCAAGCTATATTTGATAGGAAGCCCTTAGAACACAGTGGAGCACAACACACACATCACAAATTAAACAGGAGATTATGGATACAGCAACACCGCATCCTGATACTTTTGAGTAATAATCACGGCTGAGAAATCAAACATAACTGTAATTGGTTGGAAATGTCTGTCAAAACTGCATGTAGTGAAGCGTTCAAGAGCATGTTCCTTCCTGGCAGAAGTTCTTCAAATCAAACGTTCTTTGACTAAGTATAGCTTCACTTCAAATACTCTAATCTAGGCTTTATACTGCCAGAAATCACGCACATATAATTCAAATTGCCAGAAAAAATGCCTTTGTCTATCAGGTGTTAATTTTAGATGTTTCATCAAGGCAAGTGGGAAATAAAAGCAAAAAATCTGATTGCTCAGGCCTGTAAGCTTTTGTGGTAAAATTGCAGCAAGAACACTGAAGCTATATTTGCTTATAAAAATGTTTCTTAAGTGTTAAATGAGCGAGGATCTCAAAGGCCGTTGCTTAAGTATTAAAAATGTCCAAAAAATGGAAATTAAACAATAACATTTAGTTGCATTTGAGTTTTCCCAAGAGAGGCATTTTCCCAACAATGCTCTGCACATAGTCTTGACCTACAAGGTGTGGGTGTATATTTGCATAAGAATTATTGCGGCAAAGTTTCCTTTTTTATGTGTATGTTGTTGTTTTTAGGAGCTCATGTTATAATGCAAAACTGGAGAGGCAAAGGGCCAATTAGAATAACCATCATTACGCCCTAATCATCTGGGGTTGCACACCGAGAAATGAAAATTAGGATGGTGCTGAGTTTGCCCATCCCCAGGGGTCTTGCGGCATCACTGCTGCACAGCCTCCCAAGCTGTTTTTGTGTCTCACTGTGCCATTTCTGCTACTGCCTTTTTCCTCTCCAACAGCCCCTGTCCCCCTCTCTCTGTATTTATTTCATTTTTTCCTCCTCTTTTTATTGTCCCCGGCCACCCATGAGCTCTTCTGCAGTTTCACTCTGAAAGATCTTTCAGGTGCAATTTCTCCCCTGGTAAATAAGTGTTGTGACAGGAGACAGGTTGGAGAAATGCTGGAGCCCGCTTAGAAGGGGAAAAACCACCTTGGAATTCCTCCTGCAGCAGTGTCTCAAGGCTTATTTTTACTCTCTTTTTTTTTCCAGAGTCTGTCCGGGTGTGGATCAATTTGTGTGTCTGATTGTTTCTGCACCAGTCAAATACCAGAGTGCAGAAAATTAATTTAATGGAAATAATCACTTGAAAATAATTAAATGAATCTAATGGACGATAATTGCAGTTATGACTCTCACACAATAAGCAAGTGGGAACAGAGAATGAGGTTAAATGAGTATTGTCATCATACAATAGACTTATAGAAATATCTATATAGTATTAAGTTAACATAAAGATGGACGAGTGAATGTGTAATAATACCAACTTTCTAATGCTCTGCTTGAAGAAAGCCTTTGGTATTAGTTCTGTTAAAGTCATCTGGAGATGCATGCAAAACCACACTAAAACCTCATGTTTGTTCTTTGTGTGACCTCTAATGAGGAAATGCCTCGGTAAAAGATCCAGAGAATAGCCCACTGACAGATTTATTTAGCAGTTTTGGTCCCCATAATACCCAAAGATGAGTATAGACAAAAAATAAAGGCAGGTATAATTATAGTAATCACTAAGGTAAAAAAGAAAAAAAAAATGAATATCAACTGTCCCCTGAAAATATTAATTTTAGGAAAAAAAAAAACTCATTATTTCCCTGTTCGATTTCAATCCAGAGGCTGGTTTTGGATGATTAACTGTGCTCAAATCAGCTGTGTCATAGTCTTTTCTGATATGAAAAGTACATTGCTGGGCTACAGACAAATCTTCAGTTTCAAGATAAAAAAAAAAAAAATCATATTTTTCATGGCTATCAAAAAACCTATAATATAACAAGAGGCCCCAGTCTAATATAAATGTAGCATAACATCATTGTAACTTTGATGAATTTATTTGAATTTATGAAAGAAAAAGATATTTATTTGGCCTTGAAAATGCAGGACACATTAACAGTTGAATAAAATGCACCAAAATACAGATGCCTCCATTATCCAGACTGATAACCTCTGAAATTAAGAGGGTAAAAATGAAGGAGTGCACTGCCCTTTTACCACTTTGATAATTGCACCAAGAGCTTTCAAGTGTCCTTGTGCTGCACAGTGACGTATAGACAGTTCTCTCTATTATAGTTCCCCTGTGAGGAAGCAAATTAGGTATCAGCATGCAGTAGGTATTCTAATGTTTGTGGGCTGGTTTAGAGTGGTGGTTAAACTTAAACGTTAACAGACAATATACAATCAGACTGCAATTTTCTGTAGTTTCTAATATTCTTAGTGAGTATTGCGTTGGGAATCCCTGATAATTCGAGCATATTTATTAAAAGAATGCATGATATACATGGTGTAAAGCAATGTATAGATGCATAATAGGTTGATTTATAATAAAGAGGGTTCATGATATAGATTAAAGATGATGTAGTTGGGTTTTTCCCAGAGGCTTGAAGTTCACAAAGAAAGAAATGAGCAGGAACGCACAAACACACATGCACGTAATCAAACACACATGCACGTAATCACACACACATCCTTTAGACTTTATGGATGCAGAAGAAACCCTGCTTGTCCAAGTACAAGAGCTTTAGGTTATCATTTTATAGGATTATTTAAAAAAAACAAAAAAACAATTCTACATGTTATTAAAGAAGGGCAGAAAAGCAGAATTTCAGGTAAAAGGCACAGAGAAATAAGCCTCTGCAATAAATTAAAAATAATTGCATTTAAGTAGTCTATTATCATAATTTCACAAGTACTTTCCATTAATATTCCTACACTGTGCTATTTATGACACACAATGTAATTGCCATATTAATGGCATGAAATAATGAATTTTTTAATACAAATACACATGAATATGAATGAAGTATAACTGAATAATTGACAATAATTCATGTAATAAATGCATTAAATAATGATTTCAAATGTGTCTACATAAATAACTTCACCAAACAGCGTCAGAAAATCTCAAACAAAGTTTATGAACTCAGTTGACATTAAGAAAACAATTACATATTCAGGCACTTTAATCAACTTTTTGTAACAGCTGGCTATAAAGTCAATGAGTCTAAAGCAGGTTCTCGTTTCTCTGGACTCAGACACCTCGAGGTGGTTCAATAGAGGCCTCTTTGTTTTTTTAGACACATTTCAGAAGGGGATATTTGTATTGCTCTTAAATGTATTGATCCACAAAAGTCCCCAGGAGTTGTTCCTGTTAAAGGCTGCTGCTGAAATTATTGCTATGCCAATAGCATGCGTCTTTAATTGCAGTCTGCAGACAAATTCGATCCCAAAATTATGGAAGAGAGCCCATCTGCTCCCCTTATTAAATGGAGGAGATCATTCAGATCTTAACAATTTCCGCCAAAGTTTCAAGCGCCATTTTCTTGCAGACTAAAACAATTTTCTGGCAAATTTCATCACACAACAGATAAACGGTAATGTTTTATTGTATGACACAGTACTGTAAAGGCACCTGTGCTGAATGATATTGTCAATGCCTTGGACGAAAGCAGCTCAGTGCTCTCTTTTGCTGATCTGTCAAAAGCATTTTACTCTGTAGACCATGACTTATTGCCATATAGATTACGTGATATTGGAATAGAGTACAGGGCTATAACATGGTCCAGGAATTATCTTAGAGAATGCACAGAATATGTGTGTAGAGTCAGTTCTAAATTGAACTTTACAGAGATTTACAAGGGTCTTACCCACACTTTGATTTTTATCTCCTACTACATTTTATAACATTGGGAAGAACACTCAAAGTGATAAATAACACATATAAGTCGACAGCATATTGTTCTCAGTTGCCCTCTCTTGAGCCAAGCCATTAATGAGCCTCAGCTGGCATTTCAACAGCTCCAAACTTCTATACATGGGCTCAAGTTGATTGTTAATAACAAGAAAACCAAAGCCATGACTTTTTTCTGGGACTCTTTCCCAATTATATAAGTTAGGGTTAAGTTTTTAAGTGTCTATTGTGATGTTTTCTACCTACATTCTGCCTCTTGTAAATTCCATCTCTTAGATTCTGTACACCACCATCCTCTAAAACATATAAAAAACTCTGGTGCCCAAACTCAGTTTTATGATTTGGTCATAAAACATAACTTGTTTCCCAGTTTGCTCCCTGTTTATCGAATTAATTTGCAATGCATACTAGGTCTGAATAATTTGGTCCCACTGGAATATTAAAAGTCATGTATAAATAAATTGTAACTAAAATATATAGTTGTCTTATTTGAGCTAAATTTAGTCTCTTCCTTGTCTGATTATTTCTTTTCTTTTTCTCCATTAAAACTGTGACTGGTGGGCTGTTTGCCACGGTCTAGGATAAGATTTTGAATCCAAGCCACTTTCTCCTAAAATAAAGGTTTAATACCAATAAACAAATAAAAATACAAAAGAGAAAAATAAGACTTTATGCTGTCTTAAAAATAGTGTAATACAGTGCAGGTACACAGATAGACTAGTTCTGTTGAAGTTCAGTGTATTTTGAAGAACACAAATACATATATCATAGCATAGATATCAGTACAATTGTGTATTTATTATTTTACAAGCCTAAAATGTTTTAATAACCCACCGAATATTGTGATATTTAGCTAGATGTATGCTCTTTCCTATCCGTGTTAATTAAAGATATGCTTCAAATATGTCTAATATATATATATATAAAAACAGGTTAAAAAAAATCATACATTCACAAAATGTTTTGTACTTATTAAATAAAAGGACCAACAAAATATTTCAATAAACGAGTGATAATCCTTTAATATTCATAATTGTATTGTAGCTTTTTAAGTCTATAGTGTGTCAATAAATATGATACAGTGGAAGCTTGTGTCAGTATCCTGCACATACTGATGATCTTTTAGTCACATGCAGATCATTGATTGAATTTTCTTGTTTGAGAAAGCCTGTGCAAGCTTGTTGGCTCATCTTATCTCATGAAGAAAGATGTGCTCTTTAGGAACAACAGACACATCAGCAATGTCCTGGGACAGGTCCTCTTAGTCCCTTTCAATGACAATGAGTAAGTTAGCATCCCATCCATTTACAGCCTCTGAAACACGCTGCAAAACTCCTTTTGTTCTAGTTCAAGAGACCCAGTTACTGACCTAGATTCTCATCTTTCTGCTGTTGCAGGTACTGACTGTTTGGCTGTGGCTGATGAATGATCTGATACAATCACATCCTGCTCCGTGTTGATTAAGAAGTATTTCATTTTATGTTTGCGTTAAAAAATGCTCTTGCTGCCAGCCCTTTCTGTTGTTGCTTGAGTAAAACTACCAAGATAAGAACAGAACTTGATTGAGGTCTAGGTGAAAAATTCAAAGACAAGATATTTTGACACAAATTCAATCCTCTTTCCAAGTTACGATGTAATGTCTTTTTTAAACTTGAAGCCAGAAAGGAAACGTCTCACTTGGGAGAAACAAGCGTCTGAACAACAATGAATTACCAGAACAAGACAGCCATAAAATACATAAAAAAGAACACAAAATGAAAGACAACTTTTAGTGAATAACAAGCCGCTCCAATGCACACGCCCTGACTTGCAAGCACACCCAGGGAGAGAGATAAAGAGACAGGGGGAGATGGACAGATGCTGAACCAGAAACAAGCTAAATAAGTGATGAAATGGTCTGCTCTCAGAGAAGAGATGAAATGGAAAATTTGTACAGCAGCAGACTCCAAACTGCACACTGCATGCAAAAACAATGTCCCGGTCAATACAGGCTCTTTTTATCTGCAGCCAAATGTCACTAAAAGCTAATGCAGTCCTTTGCTGTCGTGTGCATATTGTATTACTCATTAATAAACAAATACATACACTTACACACAGGCATGCTCATTATAAGATATCATTATTTAAGGTGTTTTTGTGTCTCATGTTTGATTTGATGAGTGTCTTCAGCAAGTGGATATTATGACAGTTGCTCCCATCTTGGCACACAATAGACAACCTGTTGTCACTCTCAACTTGTCACATATGGTAGCTTAGTCAGGACCCTTTGGCGTCACTATTTAAAGCAGGGGGTTAGCATCTGTTGGTGACACACAGGGATTTAAACTACAGTGTAAACCCATCTGCAGCATTGTTGGATGCTCATTACAAGGCTCCTCCTGAAAAAAAAAGTACAAAGAGTCAAAAAGGCCCTAGAGGCAGAGACTGTGGTAGAATGGCGGGTCAAATGCAGGACTCTCAGCCAGGAAGTTGCAATTTAAGTCCAAGTGAGAGCAGAATTCATGTACTTTTTTTTTTTTTTACTAACCAAGCATCTTTGTTTCCCTTAATTAACCAAGTAGTGGTTTTGCCTGAACTCGATCAAACTATGATCGCAGTACAATGTTAAAATAGCAACCTTTAGCAAAGTTAGCCACATGTTTAAAGTTGTGATCATTTCAGAAGGTTAAACACATATTTAGCTTAGTGGCAGAAACACTTTGAATGTCACACACAGATGCTGCAGTGTTTTGAAAAGTAACACCAAGGGCATCTTGACCAAGCATCAGCATGTGACACGCTAAAAGAGAACACGTTGCAACTAGCACTTTTAGCATAAAGAGATTGATTTATTATGACAACAAGGAAAAACAACTTCTAAATGACAAACTCCCTCCTCCTTTTTCATATTACACTGAAAACAACTGAACTCTATTTTTATTCATGCTAATTAGCAATTGCACTGAAATGGCCTCACAATATCTGGCACGTTAAATGACAATGAAAATGAGCTGGTAAAATACATATAAAAATAAATAATTAAAATTATACGGCTCAAATGAACATCACTGATGCCACTTGCAGTTAAAAGAATTAATTTTACAAGTTATGAAGCATTAGCAGTATAACAGAAACACACATGACATGATATGTTAATGCACATGGTTAAATTGAAAAGACGGGAATTACACCATAGCATCAGCATGATAATTACTGCACAGTACTTTAAAGCAACAAAAGCTACTCGTATCTCAATCCTGTCTCCTAAAAAAAAAAGTTCATATACCATTAATGTGTTTTGCCAATTACATTGTGTCTGCAAACATAATTGCTGCCTCTGTTGTGTTCCCTGGCAGTGTTTCTAATAGCAGAGGAAGCACAGCATTTATATATCACAAGCGAGATTTAGAAAGGAGGTTTGTTGGATAGTGGGAGTACAAGGCAGAGGATGTTGGAGACTGTTGTTCTGAGTCCTGTGTGTGGTTATTTTAAGGTACATTTAGATTTGCGGTAAATCATTTTTTAGCTTTCTAAATATTAAAACATAGACAATGACCTCTCTCTAAGCTTAACGTTATAAACCTTTAGATTTTCATAAAATTGATTCTTTGATGCTATTTTGCACCATTTATTGTCAGATTTATTTGACAAAAACAACTTGATATGTTTATTATTGTGTAATGTCATCTGTATCAGTTGCCTCTGTTGCCTCTGTTGTGTTCTCTGGCATTGTTGATCGCTCTGTCATGCGCAAGAAATACACAGAAATAAATGCATATGTGTCATCAAGATTACAGTTTGTAATTTTATCACAGCCTCACTATTTCTTGGTCGCTCACTTCCAGCTGTATCGCAGCTGTATTAATGAGCTAATATTGCAAACTGAATATTTTCTTATCTTTAAATGTCAAGCTGTCACAGGGGACGCAATTTAATTTGCTTTTTTTTTTGAACAGCAGACTATTTTATAAAGGGAATAAATGAGGAGGAAGAAAAAACAGTCACAGTGTGCTGTTAGATGAGGAGCTCCAGGCTACAGACTGCACAACTCCAACACATCAGCGAGGTGACCAACTTTCCTGTGAACTGCACTTCTTGTTTTGTGTGCAAGATAAAATCACATTGCTGGTTGCAATTATTTTTGGTTGACTTCTGTATTAAAAGAACATGAGTTTGTTTGACTGAACTGTAAACAGAGCAACCAGTTGCTCCTCTGTTGTATTTCAGAAAAAAAGTATGTACTAGAGGTGTTATTGCTGAAGTTTAATATGACACTTAGAGTTACCATGATAACTTGAAGTATCACAAATTTAACCTGGACAGAAATCTTAAGAATTTCAATTTTACCAGAGTCCTGCGAGTACAAATACAAGCAGAAAACCAATAAACAACAAAACAAACTCTAGACCAGTTACAAGCTGACATTTATTGCAATGGTGGATGAGATGACTTTAAAACTTTGAGGGGAGATCAAGGTAATGATAAAAGTTGCTCAACCAACCATCCACCTTAACTCTCTTCCAACAGACAATAACATTTAATGATGATGCAAGTTGATTTTTCTGCAGACATTTCTCAAGCAAATTTTAAAAAAGCTGAAATACTTTTGGATAATTTATACATGCAAAGAGCACAAATCCACAGTATATCACATGGGGTGCATCGGGTAGACCTGCTATCTTTGGCAGCTGATCCCTCTTTATCCTCTGGACTTCAGTTAGTAATACACTGGAGCCTTCTATTACTAACTAACTGAGTAAAATCTGAATTATCAAATCATGTCAATATGATGTACCAGTGACAGTCAGGTAAAGCAGCTATAATATTCCAAAGAACTTTCAGAAAAAGAAAAAAAAAAGTGAGCTAAAACGAAAGAAGGCCTCTTTACAGTTAAAAAAAAGGAAGAAAGAACAAAAGGACCTTTTTAACAGATTTTCTCAGCCTCTCCACTGCTAATGAATACTCCCTCGGACATATCAGGGAGAAAGAATCTCCTCTATTAATTTCATCCTGCTCCCTCTTTATTGGTCCACCCACAGAACCCAAATGAAATAACCCTGTCAGGTCTAATTCTAGTAAGACATTGCTCTCCCAGCAAAAAAAAAAAAAAGGGACACACACGTGTATGTTACAGAGGTGCTTCTCATAAACCACTCAGGACTTGTGCTTGGCATATCTGCTTCACAGTATAACCCTTGATGTTTCAAAAAACATGACACAGAAACACATTTTGTGGTTGTGGTTGATTTATATATTGGTGTTTAAAATCTGCAATGTAAACATATATGTCCAATGCATGTTGAGTTTAGGCTTCAAAGTGGATGGAACATGAGCACTTTAAGTGGCATTTCATGTGTCTGAGTGCATCTGCTGTACTAGCACATGTTGTACTAAAACCTTTGCAAAATCACGATTATAAGAGCTTCTTTGCAGTGGCTGCATGTGTTTAGGGATCCAGTTGAAACTGTACGAGCTTGTTCTTGTGAAAAAAAAAAAATAATCTGCAGTGTTAAAAGGCTAATGATGATTATAAGGTGACTTTTCATTCTACTCTGCACCTCTCTGTTTCATTGCAGCAGGTGCAGTTTAGCTCTGCTCGCACGTGGCTCTCCCTGTGCATAAATGTGCAGGGGAGGGGGGGGCTTTGATGAAATACCATGGCACGATTAACGTCACGATTACAGGATGATTGTAACAGGTAATAGCTTCTTCCTCTTGCCTCCTGAGTCTTAAGCCTGGAAAGAGGGCAATCCTTGTTATTGTTAGGAAAGTGCCACGTCCTTTTGTAAAGCCCAGGGGGTGGGTGCAAATCTCCTTTAGGCGACTCTTGTGTGCCGCTGTGGCAGGACGGACAGGAAGGTAAGTAGTTTGAAAAACTGGGTCCGAATTGTGATGGGAAAATTTTTTTTGGTTAATAATTATTCTTCTCCTGCAGGATGACATCAGTGCAAGCCATTTTCACATCCCTGAGCAGGGTTTGTTCAGGTGCAACGTATCTGATGGTTTATATATCATCCCACCTGTGCTTTTTGTTTTCTGTAAATAAAACAAGTCCCATTATTTTTTTATGTCTCTAAATGTGTAAATAGAAATGGTCATTCATAGTGCAAGCCCACTGAAATCCAGCATCTAACTCTGCAGGTCTTTGGAGCTCTTAGCTGTTTTTAGTTGTTTTGCTTCACATGTCTGTATTTACTGTATGGTTGCCTCCCTGAGGCTTCCACCAACCTCCTCATATAAACCTGTAGACAGCTGTTTCTTGCAAACAAGCTCAGACAAACTGACAGTATCTGCCCTGCTGCACTACCTGCCCAGCATGAGATGGCAGAGAGGATCCTTAAACAAGTGGCTTTTGAAGTCAACTATCTGTAGCAAGACAAAGAGCTATAAAAACATCAGGCAAAAAATGTAAAGATTGGATGGGCCTGTCAGGTGAACAGAATATGAAGTCCACTGGGATTACCAAAGTGCTCTTTTCTGCTAGATATATATGAGGCTAATATTTAATAATGCATAAATAAAACATCACCTCTTAATGAGGAATAGTGTACATTAAAAGGATTTTTCCTATATTTCCAATGTCTTATGTACCTATTTAATTGGCTAAGGATGTTCAATGGGTTGTATGCTGATACATAGTTAGTGGTTTGATCTCCAGATCCTTCAGATCCTCCAGATCCTCCTGTACATATGTTTAAATTGTCCATGAGCAAGACAGTGAACCCTGGGTTGCTTTTCTGCCACTGGGATGCACAAGCCAGTGCACTCCTAATTGTCAGCCCCAGGCTCAGATAAATAGGTACTGCCTCAGGAAGGGCGTAAGGCCTGTGCCAAATCAAATATGCTGATGACTTAATTAGATAATACATACCTAGAAACAGAAAATGTGCTGTAGCAACCCCAAGAAGAAAGAAAACCACAGAAGATGAAGATAATGTAGAGCCAGATGCTTTGATTGTTTACAAGGACTTTGGGACTGTGTTTTCTTATATGTTGTGGTCTGGATGAAATGCTTATTTTCCATGCAGTACTCCCTAATTTGTGTTGCGGTGATGGTTTTTTTTAGTAGTTTCCTCCTCTTTCATTCTCTGCAGGTCTTTGGTGCATGTTCAGACTCATTGTGCGATCTGGGAGCTCCCTGGAGGGAGTAGCTGTGTTTGCACAGCAGTCAGGAGCTGGCTGCCCTTGGAGTGCTTTCCCCAGAGTCTTGAGTTTCTGAGGGATTAAACTGGTGTGTGTGTGTTATTTTTTTCCTTTTCTCCTTTTTTTTCTTATGCTGCATTACTTATGAACTCTGCAGCTTGCCGCAGTGAGATGGGAGCTTTGAGTTATGAGCACAGAGCACTCAAGTGGTTACTCTGTAGCCACCCAAAGTAACATGGAGGCTGACAAAAGCTGTTCTCAGCTTGAACACATTTGAATGGGTGTGAAATGACAGCAGCATAAAATATGACCCCTGACTACATTAAAAGATAAAAAAAATTCGTGCAGGATATGGCTCTCGAAGGACCAGAGGGCCAAGTTAAAATCTGTTCCTCCTTCCTAAACTGGACAGTCTGGATAAAAACAGATTAAGCTAATGTTGCAGCAGGGCTTTCCATCACAACTCATGGAAGATTTTTTAAGCTTATGACCTTAAATAACAGTGAATGGATTTTAGTGGAAAATTAAACTGAACAACTGCCAGCCAGTATAATATTATAGAAACTCAAAGTGTTCAATTTTAAATACAAAAAAAGGACATTAAACAAATTATACAATCAAAAATGTGGAAAGCATAAATAAACCAATAACTTTGGAAATAATTAATATTTTTAAAACTTGACTCTTGATTATTAATTTGCTGTTCAGTTTTTATCACTTTTTTTCATGGACATGGACATTTTTTATTTTAAAATGCCTTTTTTCAAACTTCAAACTAGTTGATTCATTTTTTCTTAATTTATGAACTTTTTTACAACACATTTCATGTAAAGTTTTATTCTATAATGCAGCTTCTTATGGTGGCACATTTTATTACACAATGTCATTTTTCACTGCTAAGGTTATGACTGCCAATTTACCTTACAGCAAATTATATTCCCCCTCGTGTAGATATGAAGCTCTAAAACTGCTGTTAGCCTTTGTTAACAAGAGCTACACTCAAAGATGTACATACTGCTAACATGACAACTTTTCTGCTGTCTCTTTTTATATGGTGAAGATTCAAGTGACACATTTATCATTAATAAATAAAATTATATTGAGACAAATATCACATATTTGTGGATGTACAAGTAAAGATCCCCTTATAAAAATAACCAATTGGATATGGATAATGGAATACATATACCTCAAAGTGTTTTGTTATTTCACGCAGCCGTTAATCGTACAGTCAGTTCAAAAAGACAGCTTTCACACAGCACACTAAAAAAACCAAGTAATTTTACATCAGAAGCAAGAAGAAGCAAGCTTAGGAGGTGTATACTACTTTTGTTTTTTTTTTAATATTTCAGCACTAAAACTTACAGCAAACTGTTCTTCTCGTTACCATTTGCTTTAATACCCATCCAGACATGTTCATATTGTGGACACAGGGAAACTGATAGACTACATAATAACTGTACACAGCTCTGCACTGTGCAACTCACCTCAGACACATCACTCGTAAAGTGGCAGCATCTCAAAACTGCCGGTGACATTTACAGACTACCTGTTATGACAGGGTGCCCTTGAGCTAATAAATCTACAGATACATGAATATCAAATACTGGCAAGTGGATTCACATATTATATCAACACTGTTTCAAACACAGCAGTAGTGTTCCCCAAATTTCGAAATCAGAAGGCTGGATTTATCAGAATCATTTGAAGCAGCTTTTAAATTGGAACAGACTGGACTTTTCAGAACATATTTAGTCTAGAAATGAGAACTTCAGAGAATCAAGCAACTGAATCAAGCATCTCTTTGCTCCTGAAACATTCAGATATGAAATGTCTGACTGTTTGTCTGTCTGTCTGTCTGCCTGTCTGTCTGTCTGTCTGTCTGTCTGTCTATTTACCACTCACTATGGTTCTAAAAAAGTAAAGCCTATATTGTGTCCCAATTCCATACTAATTACTTGTGTACAGTTATTATTATATAATGAGAATCTTAGCATACCATTTGTTTTGTTTGTTTATTTCTACCCGCAAACAAGGAATGAAAATACTTTTTGTATTACACAAACAAGAATTATACAATATTTGATATTAGTCATACTGAAACTTTATAAAGACATTGCCAAAATAAATTAAAAGATTTTTTTTAAAAAACTATTTCAGTGTGAACACACTCAACCCAAATCCTGTATAAAACAAGTTCTTATTACAGTCCTCAAAACCAGTCTCCCTTCATGTCTCTCTCCGTGGTGCTGAAAATGTAAACACAGACGAACTGTATTAACCCAGTGTTGTGTCTCTGTCTGTGGTGCTGAAATGATCAACTCCAGCTTCTCTCTCTTAATATTTCTCTTTATTTGTGTCTCACCGCTATTATTTTTCATCTGAAGAAATTATTTAGCAGTATTGCAACACACAACCAAGGCATGTTATATCAAATTCCACTCTTCACTTTGGACTTCCTTTTTCTTTAATTTATTTTTTCTTCATAAACACTGTTAGTATTAGCTCTGTGGGCGATGCAAACATTTCATTCACCCTTACTACCTGGAAAAGTTCAATTTGTTAAATACACAATACATTTTAAAAGTTATAGTCTTTCATGAGTAACAATATATGTGGAAGTTCTATCATTTATTAAATTCTCATTTGAATGCATAAAGGCTAATCAATGTTAACAAAGTCTGCCTATAAAAGCCTTTTATCTTTGTCTCTTACTTTTTTCCTGATGTTTAATTTTCTGAACCCAATGAAATCAGAATATAAATTTTCGAACAAGACCACCTTTCTATACACTTTATGTTAGTAATAAATGCACAGTGTAAGCATTTGAGTGGTGCAATTAAATCAGCCCTGTGTTTCAAAATGAAAGGTTTTTTTTATTTTTTTGACAAAAAAGGACACAAAAGAAAAGAAAAAAAAATTCTTGAATGCACACATGCATTTCAATTAAATAAAAAAAAATGTGGATAAATGTGTGATGACTAGGAGTTGTTTTAGTTGCTTCATGTTGCTTTGCTATGTTAATAGCTATTGCATAAGCAAGATGAAGTGTACTTTTTAATGAGGAGAGCCACATGATAAGCCCTTTGGGTTTTGCAGCTCTGTAAAAACACTCACTGGATATAAAACAGTTTTTGCATGGAACTTATTACAATGGTGGGTTAAAACATTAGCAAACACAGTAAGATTGTTGATAATTGTAGATGTGTTGCCTCATTATGCTTGAAGCATCAACTTCAAGAATGTACTAATTGGACCTTGATGGCATTTGTTGGAGGTTGTTGCAAGTACAGCTGTTAGTTACATTTGCAACTTCAATTAAGAGGACATTTATTCAAGCATTTGTACTTTATTTAACTCTTGAAGACTCATTGAGTGCATGACCAAATTTTTTAATAATGTTAAAAGTACAATTATTACAGAATAAGTCCACACAAAAACCATAAAGACAACAACAAAGCATTTAAAAAACAGCTAGCTAGAAAGCAGAGTATTTCACATTCATAGTTTTAAACTGACTTATCAGTACAACTGTGTTAAGTTTTAATGTGTGTTGTAAATGTTCCACGTGAAAATAAAATAAATAAATAAATGGAAATAAAAGCAGTTTTACTAAGTGAAATACTTTTTATAAAATCTTGCAGATGGTATTTTGCAAAAGTGCAGCTTAATGTGAAACATCTAGATTGAAGATGCTGTTCATTCAGGCTGCAAGAGAGATGAAACTGACCAAGCCAAAAATAACAAATCTGCCTTTTTGTGAGACATACTGGCAACCATGTAGCCCTGCTCCATCTCGCTGCAGGTAGTTTTGACCGGCAGCACCCTAGTGTCCCCTGTCAAACCATCAGGTGATGCTCCAAAACATCCCAGATGACTGCAGCTGCAGTCTTCTATAAACCTGGAGGACTCCCCTTCAGCATTCTGCTCATGTGTGATGCCCCATTGAACTGCCACTTGCAACTTGATAAATCATTCAGCACAGACATTTGTGAAACTGCCCTGCCTGCTACTTTGAGCACCAGGTTGAAATTACTTGCAGCAAAGTCAGTTCTGCTGAAAAGCATCCTAGTATGGATTTGCTCCCTGGCCAGATGTGAGTGAGGCTACTTTTTCAATCTGAACTCTGTTACAGCTCGAAACTTTTTCGGCCGCTCACTAAAAATTTCGTCTGGTGACTTGTCCTTCATCTAAACCTGTGAGAGGTAAATCCTGTGGGAACAAAAACAAATGATTTAATTCATCAAAGCCTTGGCATCCAATTCCTCAGTCTAACTGAGAAAAGTTAGCCTTTGTGTCAGACTCTTTCAATACCGGTCTGAATAACTCCACTGAAAAAACATAAAAAAAATATTTTTGTAGCATTAATCTGTGTATAATTAATAAGGTAAATGTAACAATAACAACATTATAAGTTTGGCCTTCTCACTGTTGAACTTTTTCTAAATCAGATTCATTAGAGCTTCAAGGGACTGACAATTATACAACTCAACATTCCCAAAACAGCTTTGCAGTATTTATGATTTCTCCTTCTCCCATGTATAAACAGACAAATACAAGCCTAAAAATGATATTTCTTAAATTTTGGCTGTTATAGTAAAGCGTAAGCCCCCCACTACCAGATTTGTGAGCTTGAAAATTTGTTTGTTTTTTAATTGCTTCCCATTGCTTTAAATACAATCTTGTAATTATAGCACTTAGTAACAGTTTTCTTTGCAGGACTGTAATTCCTTGTTTGTTTGAAATATCAGCCTTTTTGCTCCTGTTTATGATGTAGGAGTTTAAGTTACATGTTTGTCATTTATTTACATTTTCTACTTTTTGTTTGGTTACTTTAGGGCTATTTAGAGATCCCTGGTTGGTTGCTTTGTGCATGGCCCAGCTTTGAAGTCTCATGATAAAGCAGCCACTTTGAACTTCAATTCATGCTGTGCAGCTAGCTGTGTTTTTAAATACACATTTTTTCACATTTAGAACCTTTTTCCTAGTTGATGTTTCCTTTTTTTTAACTTTTGTGTTTTTAAAAAAAGTTTGTTGTGTGCGAGTCATCTTGCTTTAGTGTTGCATGCAGTGAGTTATTTGTTTTTAGATTTGTCTTGCAAAAGAGATCTTAATCTTAGTGAGACTTCCTGCATAATAATAATAATTTTAAAAAAGCCAATTCGGCTAATGAACTGAACTAGAGGTGGTGTTTTTGTGTATCTGACTACTTTGTACAGATTTTGTCTACAACTTCTTTTTATCTTAGTATTAGAGGGTAACACCAAATAGAGCATTGCTAATCTGCAGGTGGAGGAGTAAAGAGACAGTCATAGACATTTCATTACTATCCTCTTCATTTCAGGGGGGGGGAATGAGCACAATAAATGACTTCCAAAAAGTTCATTTTACCTAGCAGTAAGTTAAAGTTTAAGCACAATAAAAGTTTTAATGACTTCAAAAAACTTCTTCAGCCTTGGTCCAAGTCATTGTTAGAACTGCCTAATTAGTATTAAAACTAAGATCGATGGAACCAACAAAGTAAAACACTTAACTACATTAAAATGTGTCATTTTGGTCATTAAGATCTTAATCTGACACAAAAGGGGTAATGAAATGAATTAAAATTATCAGAGCAGATACTAATTAGCGCACACAATACATTGCAATATCTACAAGGTGCATAAAAGACATTAATGTGCAGTTTTTGTCACTATAAGTCTGCTACAGGCCCAGCTCGAGGTTGTTACTGATGGGCAGCAGAGGTGAATCACCTTGTGTTTAAAAAAAAACAAAACAAAAAAAACAGTTGACATCAAACCTTTACAAGGAAACAACATTTCCACGGTTGCTTAGACAACTGCTGGCTGCCAAGGTCAATTTTCATGATAGTCACATCTTCTCCCTCCTCTGCTTCTCCCATGGGGGATCACAGAAGATGGGAGACAGGCTACAACTTTAAAAATCAAAACAGCAGTCTATTCCGTCCTGTTTTGATTTTAATATGAAATAAAGCTTGTCATCTGGTGTCTCACAGCTAGTTGTTTTCATTTATTGCCAAAGTCTTTTATGTGTCTTCTCTGTACGACTGTGAGGTCAGAATTTAATTTGACAAAAGTGAGGGCGACAGAGGTTCATTCTCGCTAAGTTGCCTCCACAATTGGAAGGGCGAGTCTTTGATCAACCCCCGAGTACAGCTAAGTGTCACTCATTATAGACCAATTTACAGGCTAAAAACACTTCTACATATCAACTTCAAAGTGCTCTTATAATTCCTCAGTTTTAAGTGTTGAAACCTGTTTTTACATTAGCATTAATATGCCATTAAATGATTGTCAAGATGACAATAGGAGGCCTTTATCAAAAGCCAATAGAAAGCAAACTGGGAAACAACTGCTGGTGCAGTTATGAGAACCAATACACAAGGCTAATATTTCTACTGTGTTTTCTTTAGTTTTTCTTCAGTGTTATTTTCTTATGTACAAAGTATTTTTTCAGCTTTCAAAATGATCATTAATAACAGAGAATGGACTGGTTAGGAGTTGGACCATATTTTGTGCTTGTGCATGAAAAAAGACTACTATTTAAGAAGTTTTTTCCAAAAAAGTTTTGAGTTTTACAACCTAAAAAAATCCCGACAGTGTGGTTTAATAAGTCAGCTCATAACCTGACATTTGCGGGTGAAGTGTATTGCTTCTTCATAACTCTGTGATGTATATTTTCTTATCCTGCCTGCAAATTAAATTTCTGTCCTTGTGTTAATAATGGCACTAAATAAACTGCGCTCAGGTTTTTTATTATCGTTAAAAGGGCACCTTTGCAGAGGACTATAGGGCAGATCCTCTATTCAGGCTTTTGTTTCTGATAGCAAAACAAACATTTGTTATCAAAAGGTTCGTTCAGAAGTCCCTTAAAACTTGAACTCAGATCTTCCATATTTCTTTATAAAAAAAGTGACTAATAATGCAAAAGTCAAACTTTAGAAAAAAAATCTTGGTATTAATAAAAGTTTAACGCTTAACACCTCAACTATTCTGCTTCATCGGAACTGATGAACAACCTCACAACTGTAAGCCCATCTCAGTTTAAATATTGCAAACCTCTGATTCATCCATTGAAGTACATGACATCACATTTTTTCCTTCTCTGTCCCAAACCCACTTCAAACTAGTGAGAAAAGCAAGACGATTTTGTGTTTGCAGACCTCCATCTCTCTTAGTATAAAGTATGAGGCTGATTGAGAAAAAAGTTTTTGGGGTCCTTTAATCAAATACTCACATTCCTGTCCTGCAAACTCTGTTTGAGCACTGAAAGCATTTCTGGTCATTGCAATCACCTGCCCCTCTTCACACTGAGATCAATTCCTAGAGTGACTTCAAAGACGTTGGGCTCCTGAAATATAGGATTGGAGCCAAAATGCAGACAGTACAGGCAGCATTATGACTTCAGAGGTTTATTACAAGAAAATACCTTCCAAGCATGTGCAGACAGGCAGGTAAAAGGTTTGGGTGCGGGAGGAGAAGCTCAGACTGAGCTGGTATAAATAGAGTATGGCTGATGAGGGGAGTAGGTAAGGGTGTGGAGGTGGGTTGGTAGGTCCAGGTGAGGGGAATAAGGTAATTGGAGGGGAGTGGCAAAAGACTGAATGGAAGGACAATAGTCGATGGGCATCTTGTGTAAAGAATAATGTTTATAGGGCCTAAAGAGATGCAACTGTAGACAGGTAAATAGGTAGACACTGACAAAAGGAGAAAAAAATCAGGTACAAAATCTACAAAACTCATTTTTTATATACTTTCACTGCAGCTCCACAGTGAAACATTATCCCAGGAAACACAGAGAGGAAAGGTCATAATAGAAAAAAAGTGGACTTTTGGAAAACAACAATTTCATTTATCTGACTCAGACTGCTGAAGTTGAAGTTAAACTTTAAAACTTTAAAACTTTAAAACTTTAAAACTTTAAAACTTTACAACTTTTTTTGTAAGAGAGAGGATGGTAGATTTTTTTTCCATCCACTTAAACTGGAGTCCAAATGAAAATGGATTTCTTCAAGGCCAGTATGTGGAGCAAGAACAAATACAGAAACCAGCAATATTATCGATGTACACAATGTACACATGTGGCTGTGTGAGAACACAAGACAGACCTCAAAAAAAATATTTGAATCTATTCCGTATTTCAAAATTCTGCATATTTATTGCATTAATTTACTGTTTTATTTGACAGTCAAGCAAATCAATCAGCAATCCCCCACAATCCCCCACAATCCCCCACGCCTCAAAGCTCTTTCATTAAACACACTATTTAACTAAATAAACTGCTTGTGTGAGTTTTACCCAATTAAAAAACTCCAATTTAAAACTCCTTTTTTTGGATAGGTGCTGTAAGTTTAGCTGACTGCTTTAAAAGAGATCCACCTTGCTATTATTTTACTGAAGCGATGATGTAGAAAAACATTTTTCTTTTTAACATAACTGACTTTGTGGATGGAAGACTGTGAAGTAAAATACCTGACTGCAACAGCCTTTGCCCACCACTGAGGTTATCATGGGAATAAGGACCCGGGTTTTGAAAACGGTGCACAGGCCATCGATGTGATAACATGAAGTGACAGGTCAGGGAGGTTATCAGCACACGTTAGGGCTATCAGTGTTGTTGGTGGCAGAGAGGAAAAGAAATGTTGACTTCAGATTTAAATATCTGTAACAAATCAGATGAGACTTTTTTGGGGGGAAGAAAAACATGATTATATTGTGGTTATATTTCTAAATTCCCATCATTGCAAATGTGCAATTGTGTATGTATAAAAATGACATCTTATAATCTAGGAGGTTAGAATAAATTACATAAAGACATATTTATTAGTCCAGGAATGCACCACAGAAATGCAAAATTAATTGATTAAAGTAGAGGGATTTTCTACTCTAATTGCTTTAAATGACAGGAGACACTGTTTGCATCTCATTACCATAATGACACAAGCAATTTTAATCTTTGAACGTAACATTAAAATCTCTATGTGAGCGTGTGTGTATCTGTGAGCAGAAAGTGAGGGGTGTTAAAGCCGCTTCAGTGAAAGTAGCGAAACAGTCACGCACTGTATTTACATGAAAATGTTGCAGATTATGAAAATCCTCATGCTTTCGGATTTTAAATCATTCAGACACTAGCAGAAGTTGTAAGTTATTAAATACTATTAACATGCATATCTTTTTTTAATAATCTAATACCTCAAGGACATATTTTAATGGCAAAAAAGAAGAAGAAGAACAACAAATATAACAACAAAACCTTACAAGCTCAAAATGTGCCTTAAAATTAAAGGCATCTGAACAGCTTGCCTCTCCAAAGATCTCCCAGATAAAAAATCCTGACAACATAAATAGCAAGCGCCGTGAAAATGGGTTATTGGAACATTCCTAACGTACTTCCGAAACTTAGAGAAATGCAGCATCACATCTGGATGCAAGTACCTTCGTCATGCAAGTTTCATCTGAGGAAAGTACTCTCTGTGAGCTAAGTTTGCCAACTCTGATCAAAATCCTAAGCGCAAGGATGAAAGAAACACAGACGAGTTTTGGGAGTGTTGGTGCAAGAGCAGGATGTGAGAGCCTCCCCCATTCTGAGCTGTAGAGTGTCAGACACTAATGCCTCTGGATACAAGCTCTACTCTAGGGTATTAACTCAAACATGGACGACTAATGCCACGGGATAAAGCGTTCAGCCTCACTTACGGGGGCACAGGCACTCCCGCAGGATCATAAGGCCTCGGCGGCAAGCATTAAATTACCACAGACTTGCTTGTGCCTGTGCCAAGGGATACACTGAAGGCAGGGGTGCACAGCTCGGACCAGGATCCACAGCCTGGAGACTTTGGGTTTTCAGATATGTAACATGGGCAAGGTGCCAACACAAATATATAACAGAGGGAAGAGAATATATTGAGTTTGTGATGTTAGTGCAGATCTTTGAGTGAGCCAGATAATCACTAACTCAATATTTACATCAACTGTTACAGTTTTATCTGTCTATTTTGTATCAGCTGCAGAATTTTAGATTATAATTGCTCGGTTGAAGAACTTTGAATAATAATGTTTGTTTGCTTATGTTTGTTTGCCTGTTTCTTTTCAGATGTATTTTAATGCTGTCAGCAAAACACATAAAAAGTCAAAATCAAATAACAACCAATTATACTCTTGAATACTTAAAGTTTCCTGTCTGAATATGCCTCGGAAAGTTCCTGTTCTGTAGCTTTTGACACACTGGTACTAAAAAGATTCATCGAGAATTAGCTGGGAACTATTTTCAGCAGCAGATTTGGTTCAATATTGATTTAGTGCACATCGCTGATTATTCCTGGGCAATAAAAGGTAGAATCGACTCAAAAAACTGCACCCATGTTTCATTGTAATGAAGGAACACACTGCACTGCACGTAGGCCACAATCACACTGCAAGCCTTGGTGATCAATTTTAATTTACTGCTTGGGTCAGACTTTTTTTGATTGGCTGTTTACATGATTTTTTGAAAGCGTAGCCTACATCAGATTCCAGTATGTATAAGCTGTTGAATAATTGAAGCCAACAAGTTAATGGCAGATGATGGAGAAGACAAGGATGACGAGAGATGGTGTCTTTTTTTGTTTGTTTTTTTTTGTTTTTTTTTTTGTTACTTTTGTCTGTGTGTATGGATGTAGAGCCAGAACAAGCACTGTGTCTTAAACTGAACTGATGAAGCCCTTTGAATTAGAGGCGAAATGTCTTCACAGACATATTACCAAGTCCAGTTGCCTTCGATTTATTTGCCCAGAATGTCTTAACTGACATTTCAAATTTTAAAATGACAGGGGAGTCAACAATAGTCTTATGGCAAGAGAGACATAAATAAATGAATCAATCAATAATAAAACTAATAATGATTATCAAATGAGTATCTCAATTAAAACCACATGTGTAAGTGACCCCAGTTGATTTGAACCAATTTCATTCAACTTGTGCAGTTCACACTGACATTTTAAAAGCAAATATGATTCACATATTAGCAGAACAATCAAACTAATGCTACTTGTGCATGCAGTGTAAGCATAGCCTTGCTGCAATGGTGTGGCTACTTTACATATTTTTATCAGTTTTAACAGATTGCTTGTAATGCATTGAACACCTGTGGTCATCTGAAGCATGAGTAAAGTATATGTTTTTAATTCTCTGCAGCATAATTTACAAAATAGTGTGAGGAAGTAATAAGATTTGTGTCAAATTGGTGAAAAGTGTTAGAACCACTGATATGATCCTTCAAATACCTCTACATATAAAACAAGTAACAGAAAAGAGCAGTTTTTTAGCGAATATTAACACATATTATCATAATGGTGATGCCTTTGTTGCTCTCAAATTCATTCAGTTTCCAGACAGACTTCTCAATCCACTTCTAAAAATCATTCGCACCAATAAGCGTGGTAATTAGAGAGAAGCAGCTATCAACAAAAGTAATTTCAAGATGCTTGTCCAAATATTTTTGTAATTACTTTTGATTTTTATCTCTGGTTGTCATTTGTTGTAAGATATCTTTTCACTGCTGCGTGCCATGGTAGAAAAACCCCCCACAGCTTTTTCATAAAATCATTCATGATTTGTCTGAACTCATGACTTTGATTAAGCCAAAATCTGATAATATTTTAATAGTCGGGGACATCAATTCCCGCAGCCTGTCAAGTTGTTGTGTGTCTGATTTCTGAATCTCATTGGACTCTTTCACTTATTATTCTTTATATTTTGCTGCTTTCATAAACACACAATTGTCTGCTGTTGTTGCTTTCCCCTTCAATCTCTCTGTCTGCTTCTGCAACTTCTATTTTGTCGGACAATTTTCAAACCTTCTTCACTCCTTTGTTGTAGTGTTATTTAGTTAATGCTTGATTGCTTTTGATGCTCTACTTTGGAATGAAAACAATTACTATAATTCAAAAATATGAACCCTTCCCACAGCCGAATAATAACAATGTTAAGAGAGAATGTTGATAAGCTGCACATAAACGCAATGCTGATAAACTCCAAGTGTCATCCAATATTATGAATTACTTATTACAGAAATGTCAGGAAGAGATTAAGGATGTTAGAGCGGCTTATTTCTCTGGCTTATTTTGAAAAAATATCCTCTGCTATCTTTCACTTTTTTTGTTGAGGGCTCACTGCACTTTAACATCATAGAAGGGATACTTCAAAGTTTTTTTTTTTCTTGGTTAAACTTATCTCTGTGTCTTTAATGTTAAGAGTAATAACCCCTGCTTGATGCAATGCAGATTCGCTTCCATGGTGATACAAACACCACTGTGACTGTGTGGGCTTCGGTGGTCTGCTTGCCAAAAACAGAAAAAAATGCTGCTGGTGAGGCTAAATTGTTAATTTGCAAATCAAATCTTTCCTCTGTGAAATCTCAGAATGTAAGAACCGCATTGTGCTGTTTTGTAAGAGTCCATGCACTATCACATTTGACAATGCAAACAAATGCATGCCCTGATACAAAAGATAGCATGACCTTTTTTGGTGCACTTAATGCCCTTTGGGTTTGCATTTGGCTACATCCTCTTCGAGAAAAGGTTTTACAATAAATAAGGCTTTGTAAGAACACTTTAAATAAATTTCAGCTCGACTGTTAAAAATTGTTTTTCTCAGTTACATCAAATGAAATAACAATTGTAACTGTACTTCAGATGGATAGCAATTAAATTATTTATGTATTTATTTTTAACAAATTATTTTAATATACTACTACTTTTTAATAAATTAGTTATTTCTGGGTTAAAAAAAACCTACTTTGTTAGTGTCAAAGGGAACTTCATCACAATGGTTAAAGAATAAAAGTGCTTGGTCAAGTTTGGGAAATGACCACACTCATGATTAATGGCTGTATAAATATGGACAACACAACAGAAATGATAGAGGGCTCGGTCATCCTTTGATGATGATCATTTTTGGAGTCAAACAGACTATTGTACAATACCAATGTATCTGTGAATGTTCTCATTCATCCAGGTCATGGTTATTCTAGGTAAATAAATCGAAGGTGACTGGACTCAGTAATATGTCTGTGAAGACGTTTCGCCTCTTATCCAAGGGGCTGCATCAGTTCATGCTCATCAGACTAGGCTAGGCCTGTCTGACTGGCTGGTGGAGATCCCTGGTTTTTATCCTCTGTGGATACCAATGTAAAATTAAATACCCAGAATGTCAGAGAGCATTCTATTGGAAAATACATGTAATGTGTACTTTGTTCGTTTGTTTTTTTTATTTGGTCCATGTCCCAACATGGACGGTTGTGGTTTATGGCTTGTGCTTAAAACTAGACACTAGGGGGCGATCAAGATGTTTTGGGATTACTTGTGAAGTGCTCTCACGTCGTCCTACTTTAGGGCCGTTCCAGACTAAATGCAAATTGAGCCTTTGTACTTCCTCATGGAAGGGCTGTTCAATCGATCAGCTGATTGTCCAAAGCAGCTTCAGGCTGCTGTCCTCCAAAGTTGACATGGCCAGTCCTTTAAAAAAAAACAAACAAAAAAAACAAGAAAGCAAAAAACTCTGCTGCAGTCTAGTCAGACTACCCATATTAAAGTAAAAAAGAGAACTTACATTTCACAGTCCAATTTGAGCTAAATGGGGCTTTGAGTGTTGCAAAAATTCTCAGTTAAGAGTTTAGTTAGTTAGGGTTAAGGTGAGTTTTCTTTTTTAAAAGAAGTAACCTACTTGGTTTACACTCTGCTCCATCAGATTTTCATTTGTAGCAACAAAAGATCAAATGAACCAAATGAACTATTTCTAGATGAAAGATTTCTTCATCTTTGAGCCAGTTAGAGGTGTTCTTCAGTCTGTTTTGAGAGAAATGGTGGCAAACATGGAGACCTTGGAGGAAATGGTAATTAATACACGCATACTGTTCTGTTGTTTTCTTTTCTGTGCACCTTATCATCAAAGGATTGCAAAAACAAAAGATGAAACATATAAAACCTGGTGCAACATTGGTATGATTCATAGTTTTTCAGGTCATTGTTTTATTAACTTGATAAGTCATCTTTTGTCTGTGCAGGAGAAAAGGCTATTAGAACATGTTCACTTCCATGATTTATCCTCATTACTATCATGATTTCATTTAAAAAGAATCCAACAGTCTTTATTTATCTCTATTTATGAAAAAAATCCTTTATTCTGATGAATCTCTTGTCTTTCTCTGCTGTATTCAATACCAGTTTATATGCTATTGCACAAAAATTTTGCAAAACTCAAAGTAAATATTTTTAAATTGGAATTAAGGACATGTTTTCACTGGTTATTTTTAGTGACAGTGCTGCGAATGGTTCTAAAAAGGTTCAGTGTCTTATATCTATTTTCAGTGTCCATGGTTCCACTTGAACTTTCTCTAACATGCTATAAATTTTCATTATTATGCTGACAACATGGTTATGTGTGCCTATAAAACCTCAAGGCTGCAGCTAGCTCATGACTCTAAAAAAAAAAAAAAAAAAAAACCTAAGATAAAAAGTAATTGATGTCACAAAGTTTCTTCAACTACATGAGACCAAATCAGGCATATTTTATTTTATTTTTTATTCATTTAAGCAACAGACCAAATTTTAATTGATTCGGCACTGGGTTCTGTCTGCAAAAGTATAAGGCAAGTAGCAATTAATGTAGGTGTAGTTTTTGACAGCTGTTTGAGCTTTGATGTTTTGGTCTCATGCTGTTTCTTTCAACTGTGCAATATTCCTAGACCATTTCTCATCCAAAATAATCTGGAAAAGGTCACTGAGGCTTTAATTTCCTCTCTTTCACAGATGACTACGACTCCTGTTTCTGTCTCAGTCAGAAGTCTTGCAAAATGAAGTTGAAATAGAAAAATAATACCAAACACTTTTCATTTCTATCATTTTTACCATTTTTTCTTTGTGTTGTTTTCCTTTTTTTATTGGTGAGAGTTCGCCTTTATTTTAAAGTCTACAGCAGAGAAAGACTGATAACTCTGTGTGGAAGCAAGTGTGATGACATTCAACCAAGTTCCCATATAGCCAGAAATAAAACACTATGAATCTCTGGTATATATCTTAGATCCACTATAGGCTACAGGGACACCTATCCATTCTTCAGTCCATATTAGGTCTTTTCTGAAGCTATAATTGTGATATGGTGTGATTTTGAAGGGAAATTCCACCAATTCAACCTATGACGATGAGTTTAGAATTGATGCAGATTGCTATTAAACCCATAAAGAGACAAATGTTGTGTTTTGTGCTGTGTGTTCTGGAGGAGCTTTGTCGAGTCTGAGAAAATAACCCCCGGCAACTTCACCAGCATTATTTTGGCATGGGCTCAAAGACTTCAAAGTCTTGCGGCATGAACTTTGAAAGACATGGATGGTCTATAGTTGTCACTGAGTTGTATTTTGAGAAATAGCATTTTTGTGGCAACCTATACTCTATATGTAGCTTCTTAGATTATTTTTCAATTTTATTTTATTAGAACATTTTTATATGCAATACCAATATTTATTCCAGCCACCAGGCTGCATTTTTATGTTGTGACATTTCTGTGGATAATATCTTGTTTGGTATAGGCACAAAAACCAAGAGGAATGCAATTATGACTTAAAATACCTGGTTTGGTAGAGCACAAACACAGCAGGAAAATGTCCTGTTTTGCTAAAATCACCTGTTTTTGGGACCACAAACAGAACTAGAAAATGTTCAAATGGTGGCTAAAATGACCTGTTTAATCAGTGGAAACTTTTGAGCTTGAATTGTTGTTGAATAGTGGTCTGCTGTCAAACCACCACTACCCCCCCAACCCACGGATGAGTAAGCTCAGTACATACAGGTATAAAGTGAACTACATGAGTCTGATTTGTATTATTGAAAAGTTGATAGACTTTGAAACTTTACAATTCTTTGTATCAGTTTTTTGCATAAATGTACAGTGCCGACATTTTGCCTTTTTTGGGGGGGGATCTGAACTGTAAATCCTCCATATTAGCCCCTGTATGTTTGACAAATAGATCCTGCAGATGCTCCGATTTAAAATTGGTACTAATCAGTTCCTTGTAAGTATAATGTTGTGCCTTGCAGAATGAGTTCAAATGTTTTTTCTCACATTTCTCTACTTCAGTTACAGTGACAATAACAATTTTATGATTAATATTGAAACCCGTTTCACTTCAAAGCAAAACTTTACAACCACAAAAACTAGTGCAGGCCACCAGCTGTCTCCTTATAGTGCTCTCTTTCTCATCTCACTTTTGTCACATAGACTGCATGCAAAACTCAAGTCATATTGTTATGAATATGGTAGCGGACAGTTTGTTCTGTTAATGTAATTTTAAACCAAGATTCTGCATACTATGACGCAGGGTGACATGGGGGCAGGTAAGGTGATTCTGCAGCTGTTTGCTTCACATAAAGTTACCTACTCAGATTTTGACAGTCAATGGATTCTCTTCATTGTTATCAAAAGACTAATAAAGACATAATGATATGATCAGTGCGAAGAGCATGGATATATCTATTTAGCTGTGCTGCTGGATTACAGTGATTTTGTCCTTCATAATTCAGTCTATGGTTCCTCTGGTATCTTGTGTGAAACATGAATGTACTCACTGTAACTTCATCCAAAGGTTTTTTGACCTTTTAATAATTTCTCCATAACAATGATAATTTTATATATGAAATTCTTCAAAGAAACATAAATGGTTTCCATCATTGCATTCTAATATACATATATATAGACAGAAATCTAATTCATTCTTTTATCTTTTTTTTTTTTTTTTTTTGTAGGGATCCAAGAATTATTACTGGAGGAAGCACGTCACAGAGTGGCATTTATTACAATGAGTATAACTGTATGCTGGAAATTTAAAAAGAACTAGCACATCACATGTTGAACAGATTTCATAATAGCTGCCGCAGTGATATGATGTAACCGCTTTGATGTGGCCTCTTGAAGCCCTTCAGGGAGTAGATGATGATTGACACTCTGAAAGTGAAACTTAAATGATACTTGAGAAACACATCTATCTTTCCACTTCACTGCTCTCTTACTGATAACAGAAATAGCTCTCATCTTTTTTTTTTTTTTTTATTTTGCACAAAAATTTAACCAGCTGAAGTATTTTGCTTTGCCAAGGTGCGTTTTAAAAAAGTTCTAGAAACATATTAAACCGTATAGTTCCCTTAAAGAAATTAACCAGTTGTTCTGTTGTGATCTTTAGCCTACTATAGAGATGCTGGTACTTTCTTGACACTGCATCCATCTAGACAGCCTCTGTGTGGCCATTCACATTCTGAAAGTGACACTTCAGTGCCACTTGACAAGCCTTTCTATTTGCTGTCTTGTTATTATTCACCCCCTCCATTTTACCCTGTGGCTGGTTCGAAATGGCCATCATCATTAGCCAGAGCTTGCTTACTGTTCTTGCCTGAGAGAAAGAGTTTTACTAAGAGCTAGTGCAGAAAAATAACACGGTGTTGTCAAAAGGAACAACCTCTATTCATGACAACCAATCCCAACACAGCAGAGGAAGGTGAAGAACTGTGGAAAGGTTGTTTGTTCAACCATTAAAATATTTAAACTGATGTAAACCATTTTCTAAGTGAACCACAGATGCTAAATAAAAAATGAAACTTAAAAAAGTTTCCATTAAGTGTCATTCTTAAAGCTGTTTTATTACAGAGTGAGAATATGCGTCGTTCACAGTATATTAGTATATTTTCACATCACTGTTTTGATGTCTTCTATATTAAAGTAGGATCATAAAAGAGGGAAAAATAGCAATAATGCACTTTGTTCTCCTTTTGTTCCAGTGTTGCTGAGGAAATGAGAAAAAAAGGAGGTAATTGAATTTTGTAATGAATGTGTGTAATGTAACAATCTCTATGTGAAATTGAGTTTTTGTGGAGCTAGTTAATAGTGAGATTTTTTTTTCCTTTGGACTTTCTTTTCATTTCTTCACTTTCATACTTTTTTCATTGCATCCCATATTTAACAGATACTTTGAAATATTAATTCCATGCTAAGATTCTCTCTGTAGACACACACACGGAATTTACAGTAAGAGTTCAGCAAAGCAAATCTTTGGATTTTAGATTCAAGTATCAGGAATATTGCATATAGTAACCTTTACATACTGTGCTCTATGTAGGTTATTGAATGATATAATGATTCTCCTGGTAATAATGGGCATTCTGCACCTGCTCTATGTGTATCATATTAAAGTCTTTCTTTCTCTGAAGGAGTAATGTTAAAATGTAAATGCATAGAGTTATTGCTAAAGATCTGTGGATATGTAGCCTTAAACTTCTTTAAATAGCTGCAGCCTTATTCTCCAAGGTGCATACCAATGGTGGTGCTGGACAAAATAGACATGCAAGTCAGAGGAATTACCGCCCACTGATGGAATTGGTCATTATGCATATTAATACTTGTCAAGAATGATTGAATACAGTGACTGAATACATCCGTTTGTCTGTCTGTTTGCTCCTGGTATTACAGCATCACATGTGCACATATATGAGTCACCTTTTGCCTCTGAGAAATTTCCTTCAGTGTGGACAGCAGTTCAGGCACTTCCATTACACAAAGGTAATGGCACCAAAAAAGGCTGCCAGGTCCAAAAGCCTACAATGATCTGTGAGCTTACGGGTATGAGCCTTGGAGGAAAATAATGTCCTTTAGCCACAGCATGACTCCAGGCTATAGACTTGGTCATAGCATAGTAATGGCAACTAAATATTGCAAAACTGGTGCTATATTTTGGTCACTTATGTTTTTTTTTAACCTGCATAATGTTTAAATCTATGTCTTAATCTAAAAATAATTAAAAAAAACAGCAATTATAAACTAAGGAAACAGTCTGGCTGTTAAGAATTTATGGAATACATTCAGCATTTAATTATGTTGTTAAAAAGTTGCTTTGTTTGGCAGTTTAATTTTCCAAAATTTATTCACTCGTGCAAAGTAATGGTAATAATGTAAATTAAAATATTTATAGGAGAAATGGCTGTCAAATAAAATCCAGTAAGAGTTGTAAGGTGTATCAAGCCCATCCACTCTTTATTCTTTACATAAATAGAATTTTACAGTTGAGCATGGCAATGTTAATTTTTATGCTGATGATAAAATCTTGTATGTGATTGGCTCTAACACATACTAACCTTCTCTTGGTTACATTTTGCTTTTAATAACCCCTCCTTTTGTTATCTGTCATTGACAAGTTTCAGGGAAAAAAAGAAGAAGAAGGTTAGATTGCAGTTTATTAAAATCTATCTATCTATCTATCTATCTATCTATCTATCTATCTATCTATCTATCTATCTATCTATCTATCTGTATAGATATGTAGTAATACATGCTAAGAATGTTGAACATTTCTGTGTCACGGTTTGTCCCACCATGTTTATATTAGGGTCTGCTGAGACGTACTGTGTATTCTTTTTGTATATTGATTCACTAAAGCAGAACTGTTAAAGTGTCAGAGATGTCTCAAATGGTTCTCACATTACAGATTGATTTTATTCCAGCAGTGAGACAGGGTTGCCTCTAACTGCATGACATAAGGGGGGTGTACACACTGGAAACACCCGGAGGAGCACAATCCCAGGCAATCTGATAGAAGGCGGTAACCTACCTTGTCAAGCAGAGTGTAGCTACAGTGACTCATGACACGCAGACAGGTTTTCTCTCAGAAGGCCAGGGTCTTTCTTCTTTTCCTAGCGCAGCCATTTGGGTAACTGCATAAATCACCTCTAAGTCGCCTTAAGTCCAAATCCTCATGAGCTTTGAATGGCGTCTAGCAGTAGGACTGTGGGATTGCTGAAAATTGAATTTTAGTTCTGCGGATTTACTTATTGTTGGGGGTAATCATTTATGGATTTGGGTTCGGTCTCAGTTGCTTTTTTATTTGCAATAGAGATAGAGGGATTTTATATATGCATGCCATTAGAGAGTTATAATGGACCATTGAAGGCAGGTTTCATAAATTGGATGTGACTTGTATTATGCTTTAGGAGAATTTAAATTCATGCAATAAACAGTAAGGATGATCAGCCATTTGATCTGAATAATTCCAAGGGTCATTTGTTTACTGCATAAATAAGGCATGCAGCTTGAAAAATGGAGGATATTGGCATTAATGTCAGAAAATGTGGCAAAATATAACATTGGACAAATGCTTAGAAATCTCCTGATTATCTATTTATTAAATAAACTGATGATTTATCATATCATCAAGCACCTACACAACAGTGCATGCAATGATGGCGTGCCTTTTGTCTGCCCTACGGCACACCGTCAGGAAAACAAATTGCTATTTGCATAATAATTCAGTAAACTGTCATACAGGAGACATGGGGGATGTGTTGGCAGGTATCTGTCCATTGGCTGGTGTGCGCCCATTGGCGAGGCCTTTAAACTGACTGAGGCAGGGCGACCATCAATAATTCAATGGGTGTGCCAGCGCAAAGGTAAACAATGGCTGTAATTAGGGGAGGTCTGCACTTGTGCACAGGGAGATTAATGAAAGGGCAGTCATTTCCACCGGTGCCCAGAGACAAGAGGTCTTTCACTGTGACGGAGGTGCTGCCAAACTAGGCATGGCCATACTGAGCGTGTGTGTTTGCACACTGTACCTGTGTTTGTGCATGCATGCATATGTGTGCTTTTTGCCTGTTTGTGCTTGGACAACAGAAAAAGGAGACAAAAAAAGAGGGAAAAAAGGAGAAAAAACACAAGGACTCTGTGTACTTTAAGTGGGTATGTTTGCCTGCAGAGCAACAGTTTACATATTTCTCTCTGGGTTTTTTGGAGGGCATGCACACAAAGGTCAGATATTGATTTCTATATGTTCAAAACAGACCACACAATCTTTGAAACCTTGTACTCTAGCTATGGTTTGAGTCTTGCAAGCACTTTAATCTTAGAATCATTACATCACACAGATCTGTAACTGCAGAATGATGTGATAACACAATTTGTAAATATCCCAAATCTCCTTAATGTAACACAGTTTTGTATTGTGTTTCGGGCATAGCATAATATCTCCTTTTCTATGTGTTTACATTTTCTGTTCACTGCAAAGACCACTGCAACAAGAGGCAAGGCAATGTTATAAACTTTGTATCAAGGACACTCATTGAATTCAAGATAGTAACATCTGATATACCTCTGACTGAATTCTATACCCATTACCACAAGGACTGAAAATTACAATAAAATACTGAAATTCTTTCTACACTTTTACATAGTACTCACATTGCAGTTCTACACATACAATTTGCTCTATAGTCTAATTTATTTTAAAATCATTTGGTTAAAATGTGATTGTGTTCCTATCACACAGACACACACACAAATATATATATATATACATTTAAAAAAAAAATTATAAGTAGAACAAATGTTATCACAAGCTTTAATTAAAGAACATTATATACGCCTAAGGGGACCATGTAGTAAATCATTACCTTACAAGCTCAGTCATTATAACAGGGCGTATTAAATATTTTAAAGGAAATAAAACAACAACAGTGTTAGCTGATAATTGAGTTTATGTGATTCTATGAGAAGTAGATACGGTTAATTTTAAACAGATTATATGTTAATAATACAGAGTAAACCATAAAGGTGTGAGATTAATTGTGCTCCACATATATACACACGGAACAAATCGTGTCATTCCTCAACAGTGTCCCAGTGCTGGAATTATCCAGAGCATAACATCCTTTATTAGAATTACAACTGCAACAGCACAGAAAACAGTAATTCAGTCTGTCCCACTTTTACTAACATTATACTCAAGGACACTCTAAAATATCATTTTGAGGATACCAAATTTAGATATATTTAAATATGTAGAACTGAAATTGCTTGCATAAAAAGGAGCCTTTCTAAGTTTGATTTTCCATCATCACTTGACTTTTATAAAGAAGCCTTATTGTTGATTTGTTGTGTTGTAAAACTGAGTGTAACAGGTATGACAGGCCAGCACTGGGAAAAGTTTGGTTTAAGGATTTTGGATAATTTTACTAGTATCTTTTGATTTTGTGCATTGTGTAGGAATCTACTTTTGTTTTTGTTGTTATTTTTTTAACATTTTAATGTGGGGTTTGGTGACAGCTTCAGTTATGATTATACCAAATAATTTGTCCTGACAAAGATGCTCTCCGGTTCCATAAAATCAGATATTGATTTTTTTTCCCTTTTTTTTAGTCACCTCCCTCTTACTCTACTCTGACCTTTAGATTTAACTTTTCCCTTTGTGATTTCAGAGGCTATGTGCTTAACTGTTAAACTATCAGAAGTGCTGAAAAACACACAAAGTGAGAAAAAGAAAGACATACGGAATGATGAGGCAATCTGCAGAAAATTACCATTGTGAATTCCACATCCAGAGCACTCTGCCATTCATTTTTTTTCAAAAGTGTTTAATTGAAAATGCAGCTCGCTCTGTTTGCCCTGCTGATTCACCCAATGAGAACATTTGACCTTGTCGCTTTTTCACTAAGACTTTCATCAAACTGAAAACATGACTGACCAAGCAACGGCTTCAAGCCTCTTAGCTCAGTTCACTACATTAGGAATGTGTACCTTCTAGGAGATTAAGCAATAGAGCAACCATAGTAACAAAAAAGAAAAAAAAACTTTTAAAGGTAGCACTGAATGATTTTAATCATGTAGTCAGGTGAATTAAGGATATATATTAAAGAGTACATGGAAAGAAAGTTTATTGTAATAATGCAGACTTAAATGTGAAAAATGTTTGGTCAATTTTTGGACAATTATGAGGCATAAAAGGGTCTCCTCTAAACACAGATCTGATTGGATTGTGTAAATCCTAAACATACTTTTTAGTAGCTCAACAAGTTAAAAGGTATTTGCAAAAAGAAAGAGACAAATCTCAACATTAGCCTTTGACCAAAAACTACTCTTTAACTTTAATTTTGCAAGGATTTGTTCAGTGTCATTCAATGAGTCCCTCTAAATTACCAATAGATAAAGATGATCTTTGTATGTTCCCTGTGCAGAAAATTGTCCTAGGTGACTATTAAAAGATTTTGATAGATAAAATGATTCAAAATCTCCCCCCCCCCTTTTTTCTCCTTTTTTTTAAACAGGAATTTTTCTCTTTGTATTTTAAAAAAGGTAATTCTGTTCAAACCAGCAGTTCTTTAAAAGAGATCTCAGTCCAAAAAATCGAATTAAAATGCTGCAAAGTGAAGGTCAAAGCAATATGCAGAGATATAACCCCAAAGCCATTTGCCAATCAGAGGCCTGAAAAGAAGCTGTTACATGAATATTAGGTTAAACTTCATCCAAAATGGACCATGTTGGCTGCAGGGACTGTTTTCAACATTAGTACCAGCACTGCATTGCATCATGTAAACAAAAGGAAATAAAGTTGCATACTTTGATGTCAAACAGAGGAGATAATGGTGCAAAATCTGCTTTCACACTTAAAAAGTATTCCAAGCTACAGGCCAATAGCTTAGAAATATATATATTTTTAAAAAGTATTTAAGCAGATCCTGTTTCAGCCTCGTAAAACTGTCCTATGTTTTTTAAAAAATATCTTTGAACCTGTGGACAAGGCATTAAAGCTTTCATATAAACACTCTGAGAATTAATTTCCATTAAACTAAGCGGATAAGTTGTGTTGTTTGGTTCTTAATCAAGCTGTGTTTGCCAGAACACAGCCAGTGAAGGCTGCAATTAAATTCCCACCTGTGCTTTCAGCATTGAGATAAACTGGTCTTATCCTTTAAACATAAAGCAGAGGAAGAAATTACCTTTTTAAAAAGACTGTGACCTATCGGCAAACCTAATAGCATTTTGCAGATATTTATTTCTCAGCCCAAACCCACTTGAACTAATGTCTTTGCACTAGTACGGACTCTATTATAATGCTATTAATATATGTAAATAATTACTTTGTGATGAAAAAATAAACACCTTCAACTCCAGTACTCACTCTTTGATGTTGCATCTCAGCGTGTGTGAGTACATGTCAGTGACTGATCTGAGGCACGTTTGTATTTAAATTTCCCTGTGTGCCATTCGAGAATGATTTATTCTGAGATACACTGACCTTCACATTAGAGATTAGGGTTTATCCATGGGGCTTCTGCTGAAGTTTCACCAGAGTCATGCTAATCCCGTCACACTCAGCTGAGTCATTGAGAGCCATGTGTTATGTCGCTCTTTGTGTGTGTCTTTGAGCATGTGCCTCGAAAAGTCCAATAGCACTGGTTTAAGCAGGATTTAAAACGTCAAATCTTCGCCTCCGAAAAAAAAACAATGCACTGTGAGCCACCTGTCAAACGTCACACTAGAGGGAGGCCCTTAAATCTGCCACCGCCGCTTTCCAAACTCCTCCTGTGTCTGAGCTCGTAGCGTCTGGGACAGAAGGACAGAAATGGATAGAGACCAATGAGCAAAGCCAGTGCATGCACAGTGTATTTTCTATGGTTTCTTCATGTCAAACCTGCCCTGACTGCATGTCCTCTGCTCCCCCTTTGGCTATCATTCATCATGCCGTCACACACCGAGCGAAGGGTAACACAGCTCATGCATCTCTGCTGCAGCGGCTTCTTGGAAACAGGCACAGGGGCCGCTGCATAATCAGCTGGCTCTTTTGTGCCCAAAATACCTCATCTGCATTAACTTCATCGCAGCTGCTTTATCTTATCTCCACTGAATTGATTTACTGTGAATCACCAGGATAGCACCACCGATATAATCAGGTTCATGTTTACAAAATAAGCTACAGGACACAATGCCTGAAGTGAAAAATTCAGTGGATTTCAAGAGTAATGCAGGGGATTCTTTTTAATGGGTGAAGAGCCTACTCACTGGAAGCATTTGTACATAAAATCTTGCTTTGCATATTTCATAATCTAATATTTAGGTCACCTGTGTGGAGAGCATTGTTTTTGTGTAAGGAGTTATGCTGCTGAATTGTTCCAATAAACAGAACAATCTAAACAACACATAATCCCTTATCTTTACTGCGTGGGAGTATGTATTTTACATTTGAATTTGAGTCACCACAGTTGGGAACAGAATGTTAAATAAAACCCACAGAGTGTCGTTTAGGAAGAATAAAACCCACTTTAAAAACCATTGTCTTTGCAACTAAATGTCAAATGAGGAGAGAAATGGACATTAGCTTAAGATCTGCAGTATAATATGTACTTGCATATCACATTTTTACTACATTTTGTATACACTGAAATTAGACTCAGTCTATCTATCTATCTATCTATCTATCTATCTATCTATCTATCTATCTATCTATCTGAGATGTCTTTGATTTTGACAGGGCTTGTTTGTATTGTTAGAAGCCATGTAGCTATTTCCAGCAATACTAATCTGCCTGTGCATTCCTGCGAGAAAAAGATATGCCACTGACACCTCTTTGTATTTTGCTCTTTTTTGTCAGCTTTTATCGCTTTTCAGGGACTGCGTATTTTCAGCACCTTCAGCACGCTGTGCCGCTTTAAGCACAATTTGAAGATTTATCTATATTATCGTTCTGATCCCGTGCCACTTTGCTGTGGTACGTTAAGCTGCACCCTCCCTGTCTTAAGCTGTATCTGCTAAAGCGACGTGTCAGGCCGTATTCCCACACCCAGCAGGTTGTTGTTCCTCTTGAAAGCTTACCAACAGGCATATTACCAGCCCTGGTTGTTATTGCCACTGATGTGCAGCCTGAAGACATTGTCTTCCCCTGTTCACAGTTACTCAGAGTGTTATGTGTCATGTAATAAGAGTGCACACCTTTTGTCCTAGCTGGGTTCTGTAGGGACCCTGGAGGTAAGGGAGGGAAGGAGGGGTGACGTGAGATTGAGGCGATACGTCTGGTCGCTGTCCCTGGGAGACGAATGGGCTGTGGTCACCCCCTGACGTCCACAGACATCCCCAGATGTTCCCAGACCTCATGCGGCCATAGTAGTTGACAGACCCAAGAGATGCAGAGTCACAGCGTGATTAATCACCACACACACTGTAGCATGGAGCACGACTCCCGCTGGCCCGCTGTCAAATAACGGGCCACTGTACTGAAAACATTCCCTTCTACATAGAAAACTATCGACTAATTTTACAAGAGTCAAACAAAAGAATTTGCGAGTAAGAAAACCCCCAAAATTTCTTGAAGTCAGCATAAAAATCAGGCTTCTAAACACAAGTAAAGCTGACTTGACATGTGCAAATGTCAAAAAATCCATATTAAAGGTTCTGAAAACTAGATTGTTTATCTTTAAATTCAGATCACATGAGGAGTCACGCCAAAGTCTTCAATAATACATGATTTTCTCAGCTTCTTAACACCTGATTGATGGAAGATGTACGCCCCACCCCTCATCACACATGCAGCAACTAATGAACCCAGGACTCTAACCCAGTCATATATCACCAGACTGCCATGAGTGCCCTTAACAGCTACATCCCTCTGGTACAAGACTCACTTAACCAGTTCTAACAAAGATGGTGTTTTTTTTTTCTTAGTATGAACAGAGACACCTGCAGTCTACAATTTTAAATATTAATCCCTCTATATAATGTAACTCTATCTGCGTAAGTGCCACTTTTAATGTATTAGCTTAATCTTCTCTGTTTTTGTTTTTTTTTAAATAGTATTGTGCATTTTAAACATTTATCTATATAGTAGTTTCAGGAGTATGAATTGTAGCTATGTTTAATGGTTTCTGTGTTTCAGTACATTCTATAAAGGCAATAAATATGTCATTTATGTAGTGAAGAGTATGCCTTTAACAACAACAACAAAAATGGATTAGATTCAAATATAGTTTATTTCTACACGTTATTTTTTTCATAATCTGTCTAGATTAGTTTTTATGGCCTGGCTTTAATAGTTGAAATGTTGTATGAATTCTATTATAACATTTTGTTGCAGCTAATCAAATGGAAACTATAAACAATGGAAGAAAATAATTAACTGCAGAAAATTAAACATCATCGCACAGTGTGTTATGCTTTGTAATACAAGTGGAGCTGGAGAAACGTATTCATTTGAAATAAGCAAAAAACAGGTTGATTAATCCTTAATTAAGTAATTGCCACGACTGAATAATAATCTTTATGAAGTGATCACAGACCAAAGAGCAAATACAAAACATGTAGAACACCGCCTACTCCTTCTGATGAAAACATTGTGCACTGGTTAAGTCTTTGTTTTGAACTGCACAGAAATGCAACGGCCACACACTAAGACTTGTGCATTTGATGATAGAATCTGACAATGTCAGACAGACCTCTGCAGTATGCATTTGATGCTGCTAGCTCTCCCTCATCCCCTTCAAACATGTGTGGGTGGTTTAAGCTGTCATTCCATTTCAAGGGGCAGTTTGAGGTCACGGAAAAGTGAGCAGAACTGTATAGAAGCTTGAAAAAGTGTGAGCGCTCATGGATGATTTGATACCACTCGCCCACTCTGTTGGACAACAATTAGGCCTCAGTAAGCTAATGAGTTTCCTCTGGCTTATTGAACTTTGCTCATCAGGACTACTGGCAATTGCCAGAGTTCACTAACAGAGAGGAGCTTAAGACAAAATCTCAAAAGAAGTGGAAAAAAAGGTTTTTACTTGATGTCTGCTGGCTGTTTACTTGTTCCTGAACCAGTATTTTACATCAGTCTGTGATGGGCAATTATGTTTTTCAGAATCTGAATTCTACATAGATCACGGACAAATACTGCTATTTGTTAACGGTGAAAAATAAAGTCATGTGTCTGTAACCTTGGTTAGAGAAAGATGAAATAACCCTGTCTTCTTCTTAAAACTGAACATTGAATTCATAAGCTTTAAAACCTTTACTTTATGTAACACACATAAGAGTTTTGCTGCGGCAGCCTATTCAGTGTGATATGATGTTATGATCAATCGCTCATGGCGGAAAACATTTTATTTATTTATCTACTTATTTATTTATTTGTTGGCTTTTCAGTTCTTAATCATTTGGTTTCCTGTTTGTTGTTCTATAAACTGTGAGTGAAGTCAATGATGAAGACTCTAGAGAATTCTGAGGAAAAGAGACAAAGTTTAATATCAGATTTTCCTGTACTTTACCATTATTTCAGCCAAAGTTATTCATTTTATCAATCAAGTTTAAAAATATACAGTAAATCAAGTTTTCTTACTTAAGTGTGACAGCATTCCCTATTTTCTGTCTTGTTTCAAGATGCAGGCACTTATTTGTAGGGCATTTTTTTTGTAACTAGTTGCTTTTTATTGAAAACAGGTTGAAATATTCAAACTGGCTGACTTTTCTCTTGTTTTAAGAAATGTTTTCATCAAGCCGTTCTCATGAATCATTTGAGCATGAACTGTTTTTTTTGTGTCTGTAAATTGCTGAAAAATAAGCCCCATGATAAAATAAAGTATGACTTTTATTGGTATGTTTCTATACTTGTAATGTGGAAGCATTTCTCTTTGCTTCAATGGGAAAAGCTCCAACGGCAGAGAGGATAATTCACTTACTTTATTCATCACTTGCATAACCCCTATTGTTATTAGTCTTTCCAGACATATAGCATCCTCTAGAGGATATCAAATACCTAAAGTTTTGCGAGATGATCGCACATCATCTGACAAAACAAACAAGGCGCAGAGATCATAACTGTACCTGTAATTGACAGTTCAGTGATGGCTCATTATCCTTTTATTGGGCTGCATAAATGGCATTGAGGAGAGTTGTGCCGTTACTCAGAGGATTTTCTGTGCCCATTTGTTCCACCAACTCAAAACCAGAATCATTCAAATGTAAATGTTTCCTAACACTGGATGGTGCTTTCAATCTAATGCTACTCTTTTCATCTTCGGCGGGTCATTCTGTTACCTTTGTAAAAGAGAAACCTGAATGACCTATTTAAATCAAAAGGAGTGCTTTGCTTTTTTCTATTACGCATATGTTTAATGTTAAGGACATTTTCCACCATGATAACTATTGAAACAAGACAAGGAAAGTATCAGCTGCCACCCTGTGGCTCTATTTCACTTCGGATATGTGCAAGTGCTCTTTGGTCTTCAGTTTGAAGTTCTTAAATATATTTTTTCATTTGCAAACCTTAGATCTACAAAGTAAGAGCCTGAAAAAATAAGGATGATGACTCTTATTTCCACAGTGACTTTGTTTTTTTTTTTTGTATGATTCATTTTAAGTGTCTCAGAAGAAAAATGATGAATGTATTACAAATTTAGCTTCTATTAGAAAAAAAAAAGTACCAGTCAGCACAAATCATACTCCATCCTGTCAGGTCACTTTAGTTATGTGTTTTGACAGATAAAAAAGTCAACCTGACCCAGTTCCTGCAGGGGATGAGTGAATGGAAGAGGCACAGGTCGCAGTCAGTGAAAAAGTGAGTATGTCAGAATGGAAGAGAGATAGTGGAGGAGACAAGGACGGAAAGGGTGTCCCGGCGTCCACAGTCAAACAGTCCTGGAGCGATTCCAGACTCCCACCTTGGCCCAGAACAGATGGACTATTTTCAGATAGTGATGGCAGATTGCCTTTTTACTTTCAATTTGAATGATATAGGAGGAGGATATCTTTGAGGAAGCTGACAGGCATCTCTGACATGATATACGTACCTTCTCTCAAATGTTTTAAACCTACCAGAGGACAGATCACTATCATTTTAACGGTCTCCAAAGACAGATGCAATCTGCAGTCTGGTAAACATAACAGAAAACCCGCAATGAAAAAAAACAAAACAAAAAACAAAACAAAAAAATTGTAGTATACATTTTCTTGTCTATTCTGTTTCAATTTCTTGTCATTAATTTAGATAACTTGACAGTATTGAGATATTTGTGTTGGCTATTGTCAAATTTCTTCTGTGTATTGATAATGAAGTTGTTATATCTAATAAGGGCACAGGGTTCAAATCCTGATAGGCGTATTAATTAGTGGTGGGACTCGATTAAAATTTTTAATCGCGTTAATTATAGGGTCTGTAATTAATTAATCGAAATTA